>JAKTRK010000022.1:0-178566 GCA_030579675.1 Liangdongia quercuum | reverse complement strand
CATCCTGATTCTGATCCTCTTCCTCTTCATCCTGATTCTGATCCTCTTCCTCTTCCTCTTCATCCTGATTCTGATCCTCTTCCTCTTCATCCTGATTCTGATCCTCTTCCTCTTCCTCTTCATCCTGATTCTGATCCTCTTCCTCTTCATCCTGATTCTGATCCTCTTCCTCTTCCTCTTCATCCTGATTCTGATCCTCTTCCTCTTCATCCTGATTCTGATCCTCTTCCTCTTCCTCTTCATCCTGATTCTGATCCTCTTCCTCTTCATCCTGATTCTGATCCTCTTCCTCTTCCTCTTCATCCTGATTCTGATCCTCTTCCTCTTCATCCTGATTCTGATCCTCTTCCTCTTCCTCTTCATCCTGATTCTGATCCTCTTCCTCTTCATCCTGATTCTGATCCTCTTCCTCTTCCTCTTCATCCTGATTCTGATCCTCTTCCTCTTCATCCTGATTCTGATCCTCTTCCTCTTCCTCTTCATCCTGATTCTGATCCTCTTCCTCTTCATCCTGATTCTGATCCTCTTCCTCTTCCTCTTCATCCTGATTCTGATCCTCTTCCTCTTCATCCTGATTCTGATCCTCTTCCTCTTCCTCTTCATCCTGATTCTGATCCTCTTCCTCTTCATCCTGATTCTGATCCTCTTCCTCTTCATCCTGATTCTGATCCTCTTCCTCTTCCTCTTCATCCTGATTCTGATCCTCTTCCTCTTCATCCTGATTCTGATCCTCTTCCTCTTCCTCTTCATCCTGATTCTGATCCTCTTCCTCTTCATCCTGATTCTGATCCTCTTCCTCTTCCTCTTCATCCTGATTCTGATCCTCTTCCTCTTCATCCTGATTCTGATCCTCTTCCTCTTCCTCTTCATCCTGATTCTGATCCTCTTCCTCTTCATCCTGATTCTGATCCTCTTCCTCTTCATCCTGATCTCCTTGATCATCATTTTCATTAAGTTCATTATCTTGAGCAATTTCATCTTGGTTTTCTGAATCACTATCTGGACCTGATGTAGACGTATCACTTGCGTCTCTCATCTCTGCATTACTGACTTCAAAATCACTGTCTATGTCCTCTACACTCGAATCAGATGAATACTGACTCACATAGCTTTCTGGAAGATTTAAAAATCCTTGATCTGGTTTATACTCGTCGTAATTAGTATTATTATCATGTTGACTATCTTCAGCTGGCTCAAACGTCAAATTAACTTGTCCAATTGATTGCTCAGTTGGAGGCTCAGGTGCATTCTGTATTCCGCCATAATATTGATTTACTGTGATATGGGCTGTCTGATCTGTAACTTCGGTGGTTTTAGCTTCAACATGGGCTCCGCTTATAGCAGATACATCGGCTTTATGACTAGACACAACAACCTTATCACTAGGATCATTAACTTCAACACTAGGAACTTTGACACCAGATGACTTAGATACACCGAGGCTCTCCATAATGTCGGAGCCTATAGAATGCTCAACGGTGCGAATGTTCTGGGCAGTTTTTATAATGTCATGAACGGTATTCACATTCGTTTCGATCACATGGAGCGAATCATCCACATCTTTGACTTGGGATAAAACTCCAGTCTTCGTTGGTTTTTCAGAGATGGTTTCTGTCTTTTTAACAGTCTTCGAAGACTTTTTCTTTGTTACAGAAATCTTACGCTTGGTGGACTTCTTAAGTGGGATTTCTTCCTCATCTGAATCAGTATCTGACTCGTCTTGCTCTACCCTTTGTTTCCGTTCCTTCTTTAGTTTCAAGATTTTAAGCTTTTTGCTCAATCGTTCAATCTCAGAATCAGTATCCTCTTTTGAATCACTGCCCAAATTTTCTATTCTTTTCGGCTTCTTAGAACTTGGAAGCTTCTCCTTTACAACTTTATCGGTCTTTATGTGATTTTTCTCAATATCTCCAGTTTCAGTATTTGCCTTTGCCTTAGCATCACCCTGCAAATCAGTTATTTCTGTTGCAGCGGTTATTGGCCGACTGATATTCGAAGGTATAGAATCTAATCTCGTATCCCACGTGTCAACCGTCTCGGTATCGCTCAAGTCTGGGGCTAGAGCATTTTTCGAATTCTCAGCTGCTTTAGGAGTACCAGGTTCTTTGGAAGACTCATTTATAATAGTGATATCAGTTGAAAGTTTCAAGGTGTGAATTGAGGAATTTGGCAGCTTAGAAATCCCAAGTTTGAAGCTGATCTGATAGCTTCTGGAGATTGTTTTGTAGTGGAAAGTAGGAGCAACATCTAGAGGTATAATAACTGAATCCTTTGAATATAAATCCTCAGGAATAGGGATCTCAAAAAAAGCTCGACCATCTGGTAAAAGGCCATCATGCTTGGTGAATGACATGATAGGAAATTCTCTGTTGATCTTACTAAGATTAAGAATTTCCTTATGGCGATCTTTGACCTTGGATTTAGTGAGAGCTGCTATGTCAGTATGCGACCTCAATTTAATTTGAAGCTTGTGTAAGTATATTGTAGTGATATCATCATTTATTAACTGCTCTGGGTCTGACGTTGTTGCCAGTGAAATACGTGTTTTCAACTGCTTGGAGACCGCTTCATTTGTACGTACAATAGCTAGGAAAAAAGTATGCTTCCCTTCAGTCTTGAAACTGTGGAGGAACTTCGAGAAGCTGCCTGTGCTGGCGTCCTCCTTCGCTGAAGAGAAGCCCGTTTTGTTGGCCATGTCAAATACGAATGTTGGATTTGCAGCTTGTCCCACTGGCGCAACAAGCAACCCTCGAGATTTTTCCTTTATATGCCTGTCGAAGCTGTTCTCCGTAGATATTGTGACACCTACGTGATACTTCACTTGGCAAAAGAAGAAGTCATTCAAAGTTGGAGGGAGCCCACAACGAATACCAATTGGCTCGCCAACCTTGACTCCAAAAATGTCTTCGACGTTCTTCATGCTGGTAGCGTATGTTACCCAGGGCTTAACTATGGAGGGCAACTGGATGCTGAAGCTGAAGTCATGCGAACCTGCTGTCAGAACTGTATCACTAGCCGCATCTTGTTGAGTAGCTTTAGGCCAGACACTCTGTGTCTGTTTGAAAAGTCTATGTACTTCAATTGCTGACTTAGGCACCGCATACCTGTTAGATTGGAATCTAACTGTGGATGTGTACGATACGTTTGTACGGACGCGTCCCTTAAGACTCACATGAATCTCGCTAGCATCAAAATCCTTCTTCGCTTCGATAGAGAAGGAGCCTTTTACAAGGTCTCCAGGTTCATGAAACACCTTATTATTGGGTGGTGGTTCCACCGTCAAGTTCAGAATTTGAGCAACTCCCATCTTATTGTCCTACGCTGTGGAATGAATAGCAAAACAGCATATTGCTGAAGATCTAAATCAACGGACTTTCTTATATAGTAGCTCATCTGAGGAATGTAGGTTTAGATACATTAATCTTATTGTCTTCTTTTAAGATCTTCATTTTAGGATCGTCTTAATACACTAAAATTAGAAGCATATGCAACGCTACTTGAAAACGCCTCACGCAAAATTCCGTTGTCTAAAACTGGTGGAAGAGCGAAATAAGGTCGGCTCATTCAAGTGCCAAAGTTTGACCTGGCTATTGTTATCTTTTCCCTGATGTTTTCTGAAAATCTTCTGGCGGAAGTTTGATGGAGTTATTTAAAGCTTGGAAGTCACATACTAAATTTGTTCGTTATCGTACCAATTTATCGTTTACAAGATATTACCTAGTTAGATAAAACTCTATCCCAAAACGTTGTCTAGAGTGTTTCAGGAATCTACTAGTCATCTGTTGCTTTTGTATTCAAAAGCTGGAATCAATCATATTTGTATCATATATTACCTGCATGTGTTTACATGTACCTGCTTTCCACTACATCTAAAATGCAAACACCATCTATATTCTGATCGCCAAGATGATCAGACTCAAGCCTTTTAGTCTATATAATAGTATAGTACCCCAGTATCTCAGTTATAAGTTTTTTCCTGGTGTATAGTATATCTGATTTAGAAATAATTCGGAAAAAATGAAATCTAAGGTTAGTTTATGCTCTATTTAAATTTGTACTATTCGAGCCTCTTTTTTGTTGGTACATTTTTGATGATCATAGGCTTTTTTCATATAGAAACAACACGATGACGATTTCATTATTGTCAATCTGATCAGAAGGCGATTAGCCTCATAATGATGATCGCTTTGTAGATCAAAGAGCAGATCTCGGACACAATAAAGAGGTCTACAATTAATCTAAAATAAAATATCAATAATACGATATATTCGATAGTTGAACATAACTGAACGTCGGCTCTATGATCCATTGTTCCAGAATTACAACTGGAAATAAGAAACATTTCTAAATTTGAGCTTTGTAAACAGTATCTGCAATTTCACAGCCTCTTTCCCAGAACGGATCATTAACGTACTCAATGTCGCCTTCCTTTGTCAGAAAATTATATTTTTTGTAATCAGTATTTTCCCAACCTTGAATTTCTTCTAATGACAAAAATTGCAAGAAAGGATTCAACCATTTCTTTGCAACATTGATCTCATCTTTTTCATACTCTTCAATTGCGAAAAACCATAATGAAAAATCGAACCCATGAATAACTTTGTATTCTAGAGGTAAAGTCTTCTCTAAAAATTTTGCCCGGTAACTTATTCTGTACCGATAAATCAACTCTTGTGGGAATCCGTTAGTTACAGCTTTCTCAATGAATCCTCTCTCACTAGCATGAATTTGACCATCCGCTGTAATATCGCCAAATATGACTCTCATTTTCTCTTTGAAGTCTGGATCACTTTCTGATAGCTCATTGATTTCAGGGTATTTAGCCAATAAAGGAACTATGACACGCTCGGGATAGTAGTTTTCGATTTGAACAGCAAGATCTTCCTTTGTAGTTGGAGTATTGAGAATCGAATATTTCCAAGGTTCATTGTCTACCTCACCAGTTAAAATTCTGACATTTTTCAACTTCAACTTTTTTGCGAACTCCCCGTTATACAACTCTTTGATTATTTGAGAAGAGACGAAGTGCTCGTCGGTCACAGCTCTAAATGTATGCATTGTCAAACTCGGTATGAAGTCTTCAATTTCAGAAGCTGTTAAGTTTCTCAGCTTGGATAGTTTCTCTGAACTGGATAACTCTTTATCAATGTTCAGTTTTTCTATAATCTCATCGAATTGAGTTTGAGTCTCTTCAACTGATTTTGGTTGACAATAGACCAAGTTTGACTGAAATAAAACTTGCTTAATGATTTGCTTTGCAGATGGATGATATAACTCATATGCCAATTGGAAAAACGTTGAGTATGAACCAGCAGATATACCACCGACTGTGATTTTCTCAGGATCTCCACCAAAATATTTGATGAATTTGTAAGTCCACTCTATTGCAGTTCTTTGATCCCAAAATCCAAAATTAGAATTCTCAGGATTCTCCTCCAAAAGCTCCTTTGAAGACAAGAATCCAAACATATTCAATCTATAACCAACTGTAACAAGGACAAATTTTTTCTTGAACCCGGAATTGAAATCAACGGTGTCTAGAAATTTGTGATTTGGTGAATTGTACTGTAACCAACCACCATGGAGATAAACTAAGACAGGCCAACCATTCGCCGGTTTACCTTCGTCACTTGCCGGAGTGAAAATGTTAACATATTGGATATCTTCCTGGGAAGGAGATTTTTTATACTGGAAAATCGGGTTGTCAACTGAAGGTTGCGGACATTTCAGACCAACTTCACCATAATCGCCCGTATAGTCATAATCATCAGGAATTGGCTCGGCCCTAGTAAAACGATTCGCTCCTTTGACGGGTAAAGCATATGGAACCTGTGCAAATCTATGAGTTGAAGGCTCGCCTGTGAGATGCGAATTGAAAGTATATCCCGTTAATACACCATGGCAAGGAATAGTAAGCTTATAAGGAGCCGCGCCTTTGGCAGATGGTATCAAACTCATGGGAATTTGGCCAACTGATAAAACAGAACGAGCTAGTTCTTACTATCGAGTATTATTCTATGATCTTTTATGTAGATATTTATCTTGGCTGCCGAGTGGCTATCTCTGTTATCCAGATTTCATAAGATAATTGAGTCATCTTTCTGGCCAAGTAAAAGCCTATTAGATTTGATTGCAAGGCCTTTCATCGGATAACGGACCGAAACGGCACTCTCCGGACCGATCACGCTAAATCTGTAGACTTGATTTTAGATTGCAGTGAGATTCTAGAGGGTCTCCACGGGCTGCAAAGGGCTGGACTAGAGAGGTTAGCGAAACATGAGAATATAGAAGATCGAGGAGCAATGTGAACATTAGAGAATGATCAAATTCTTCCGCAAGAGGTGGTTGATGTTATCTGGTCATAGAACTAGTTTACTTGAGCTTCTACTGTTGCAAGTCATGGCACATTCTAAGCTACAAAAGCTTATCAAATCTAAAGCAATATTCGACTCGGAAATCCCGTTTTTCTTGCGCTATCATGCTGCGGTTTTGCACGCTGTTAATCTGCATTCT
The DNA here is from genome assembly GCA_030579675.1 of Liangdongia quercuum. Lineage (NCBI taxonomy): Eukaryota > Fungi > Ascomycota > Saccharomycetes > Phaffomycetales > Wickerhamomycetaceae > Liangdongia > Liangdongia quercuum. The sequence continues at coordinate 172,053 of JAKTRK010000022.1, read as the reverse complement.
TATCTGTGGTGGAGTAATACCTGAAATCTTCAGTAGATGATGACACAGTATAAATATGTAATATTTCCGGCGTAACGTCAAACTTGATAGTTGGGCCTTTCATCATAAAACCAGAAAGGCACAATCGTTAAATCAAGCATGGCTAAAACCGGTGTGACTGTAGACGTCAAGGACATGGAAAAGGGAGGTCATAATGAGCTGGAACCCACAATATCTCCAGCATCTTCTACAATGTATGCTAATACTGAAGTCATTGACCACAGTGGAAAAGATGAAGCATTAGAACTAGCTGAGAATTTGGAGAACGTTACTATACACCCTGAAAAAGATCGAAGACTAAGGCTCAAGATGGATTTAATTCTTTTGCCAATACTTGGGATGCTTTATCTCGTGCAATTCATGGACAAGACCTGTGTTAGTTATTCGTCAATTATGGGGATTGTAGCTGACTATAGCATGGTAGGTCAAATGTATTCTTGGACGACTTCATGCTTTTACCTTGGTTATCTTTGTGCTTCGCCATTGAGTGCTTATCTTTTACAGAGATTACCACCAGTTTGGACAACAGCTACCTGTATCATCATCTGGGGGCTTATTCAATGTTTGATCACCACAACCAAGAGCTATGCTACATTCGTTCTACTTCGAACATTATTGGGAATCTTTGAATCCTTTGTCTCACCAATCTTTGTCATCGTCTTGAACCAATACTATAAAAAATCTGAACATTTTGGAAGAATGGCCATTTTCTATGGCTGTAATGGGCTTGGCACAATTATTCTCAGTGCAATAGCTGGTGGTATTTACAATGACAAAGATAACTATAGCTACACATCCTATAACATTTTATTTTTGATTGTTGGTCTATGGACTATCTTAATGGGATTGGTAGTGTTTTTGGTTATTCCTAATAACCCATCCAAAGCTAGATGGTTGAGCATAGAAGAAAAGGCTATGGTTGTTGCCAGAATCAGAGTTAATCAACAAGGTTTTGGTGCTAAGAAATTCAAGAAATACCAACTGATTGAGTGTATCTCAGATGTGAGAACCTGGATCTATTTCTTGATAGGTATTTTAGTTGCAATTCCTAACGGAGGTGTTAGCTCATTTGGATCAATCCTGTTGTCAAGTTTTGGTTTCAAAACATTGAAGGCTCTCTATATGAAAGCTCCTGTCGGTGCTATACAATTTTCGTCATTAGCCGCCTTGGTCGTTTTGAATTCATACGTAAAATCAAGAATGTTATTAGCAGAAATCTACATGCTGATCGTGTTAATGGCCGCCTGTTTACTAGCTTTTGCAAGTAGGGATGCAGCAATTGCCGGCTTCTGGATCCTTGGTATGTCTCCAGTGGGCATTGTAATGGTCTCTTCATGTGTTTCATCCAATACAGCTGGGCATACCAAGAAAATGACTGCTAATGCCATTTCGTTAATAGGATACTCCTGCGGTAACATAGTCGGCCCTCAAACTTTTCGTTCTACTGACGCTCCAAACTATAATAAAGCCAAAGCTACCATTGTTGGATGCTACTGTGCGGCAATAGTATTGATTGCCCTCCTAGCGTTTCTCAATATCAGAGAGAACAAAAAGCGAGATGCGAAAAGAGCCAACTTGGGTGACGACTATGTTGTTCCAAAGAACCAGGAGTTCGCGGACTTGACTGATTTTGAAAATCCAGAATTTAGATATGCCTACTAAATTCAAAATTTTGTTTCGTGTTTACTATCAAAAAATTTAATTATTGTGAGATATAAAATTTACAGTAGACCTATTCTCAGTAGAGTAGATTTTTCCACGAGTGCCAGGGCGGTCATTCATTTCGAAAGTCGATAAAAATGCTCAATTTCTGCTTGAGTTATTGTTCTACATCTGTGAGTTTAACTGGTTCAAAAATTTCAAGTACATAGTCCGGCTTTACTATCAAAAACCTAATCTATTCAAAAAAATAATAATCGATCTCTTGTCCCGAAGGATATAATGTGTAGCAGAATGCATACCGATTGCGATGAGAACTGGCCAATCAAATCCTCCATGACAACAATAGATAAAGATAGATCATAGCATGGTTCTTTCTAGTCAGTTTTTGGTCTCCTCTCATTTATTCAGTTCCAGCACCGGAATTTCAAAACGGTCGGGCCTGGATCGATCCGATTTGACTTTCAAGTCTTATCACAGGTTCAAGATGGACTTAGAGATACTGCATTATTGCCGGATGAACAATATAAATGGTCTAAGCTGGGGAAAATTAGCTTGTTTGCAAACAAACCTGGGTTGCTATGAAGATAAATGACTACCAAATCCCATCTCTTCAATTCAAGCATTACACCTGTACCTCTCTTCCTTAGCGGTGAAGGTGTGTACGTTAATCTACGAGACCCGATTACTGGTGAGGAGCGCACTCTGCTTGATGGATCATCTGGCGCAGCTGTCTCTTCTGTAGGTCATGGAGACAAAGAAATCATTGCTGCAATAGCAGAAGCAGCCCAAAAACATGTTTATACTTATCCAGGTGCTGCTAACAACGTTCCTGCTGAAGAATTGGCCGAATTCTTGATTGAGAATTCCCCAAAAGGTTCGTTTAAAGCTGCCACCTTCACCTGCTCAGGTTCAGAAGCTAACGAGAATTCGCTAAAAATTGCAAAAAAGTACTTCGTTCTTAAGGGAGAAACCCAAAGGACCAAGTTCATTTCAAGAAAGCAAGCTTATCATGGTTCTACTATTGGTGCTTTAAGTTTGAGCGATACGGCACGAAAAGCTGGCCTGGATGAGATTTTGCTCTCCCCGGAATTGATTCCAAGGGCATCACAGTGCTACCCTTACAGATACCAAAAATCTGAGGAATCGTTGGAAGAGTACAAAAATCGCTTGTTGGAAGACCTTGAGAGAATCTTCATCGACGCTGGGCCAGATACGATTGCTGGATTTTTCGTCGAAACTGTCACTGGCACAGCTTACGGCTGTAACATTCCTGCTCCTGGCTACTTAGATGGCTGCAAGGCAATTTGTGAGAAGTATGGTGCATTATTAATACTAGATGAAGTCATGTGTGGTACAGGTAGAACTGGTTCTTTACATGCTTGGGAGCAGCATATGTCAAGTGGCCCTGATCTTCAAACCATTGGGAAATCCTTAGCTGGAGGATACGTGACATTAGCGGGGATCCTCATTTCTCCAAAAGTGATGAATGTCTTCATTGAGGATGGGAAACCCACTGGAATTGTTCAGACTTTCCATTGCCATGGCTTAAATGCCGCTGTCGGGCTTGCTGTACAACGCAAGATCAAGCGAGATGGTCTAATTGCCAACATTAAAGATCAAGGAACTAGGCTGGGAGATCAGCTCAAAGCCCAGCTTCAAGACTGTAAATATGTAGGCGATATACGTGGTATTGGCGGATTCTGGGCCATAGAATTCGTCAAAGATAGAAAGACTAAAGAGCCGTTTGACAAAGACCTCAAGTTCTCAAATGTCGTGAAGAACAGTCTTTATCAAAATGGACTGATTTGTTTGGGATTACAAGGCACTCTGGACAATTATCTCGGTGACCACATTATCTTTGCGCCAGCGTTCTCCATTACCGCAGCGGAAGTTGACAAAATGGTGGAGATAATCGTAAATACAATAAAAGATATAGAAAAAGAATACTAATAGACGATTCTAAATTCCAGCTGCTGAACTCTGTAGAATATGATTTAAGTCTACAACCATTATTCCGAAACCTACAAGACCCCCCCCCCCTCCATCTCTATAGTTGGCCCACGCAGTCCTAGCTCAAAGTCCAAGGCGCCCTGTACCCACTTAGATCTTGATTCGAGCGTGGGGATATCTAGATTAGGATCTCAGAATTGTCCGCTCACAAAGCGGTCCGAGTCCGGCCCGATAAATTATTCTAGCTCCTGTAATGGTCTGCTCACTCTCGAGCTTGAACAAACCTCAAAGAGCCTGATATAAAAGCTTATAGCTGTCGAAGGAATCAATCAACGCTTCAGAAGGGAAGAAGGCGGAGTGAGTAGCTTATTTTATTGTGATAATCGAACAAAACATGGGTGCAGAATATGTGGTTGTGGGTGCAGGTATAACTGGCCTGTACACTGCTTTTGAGTTGATTCATATTTCAAATGTTGATCCAAAAAAAATCACCATGATTGCTCAGTATCATCCTGGTGATCAGTCCACTTACTATACTTCCCCTTGGGCTGGTGGTAATTTTTCCGGAATTACGCCTGCTGATGATGATGTGATGGAATTTGACAGATATACCTACACCCATCTTTCGAAAGTACAAGAAGAACTGGGAGGTGCTAAGGCTGGGTTGGATTATAGACCAAGTACAGAACTCTGGGATTTTCTACCAAACACAAAAAAGTATGAGTCTTTGAAGTCTTACATGAAGGATTTCCGTTCAATTCCACTTAACGAGCTGCCTGCTGGGGTCAAATTTGGTTCCCATATGACTATATGGAATTTTAATTGTCCTTTGTTCCTACAAACATTTTACGACTATCTCAAGTCAAAAGGTGTAAGTACTATCAGACAAAAGCTGTCGCACATATCTCAAGCATTCATCTCTTCTGAAACCAAAGTTGTGTTCAATTGTACTGGGCTAGGTGCTCGTTCTTTGGGCGGTGTGAATGACACCAAGGTTTATCCAACAAGAGGTCAGGTTGTTGTTATCAGAGCTCCTCATATCAATGAAAACAAGATGCATTGGGCTGTAGGACATGCCACATACATTATTCCAAGACCAAACTCAAATGGAGAGTTAGTCTTAGGAGGTTACTTGCAAAAGGACAACGAGACTGGTGATACTTTTAGTTATGAAACCGAAGACATTTTGAAAAGAACAACAGCTTTATTACCAAAGATTTTAGACAAGCCCTTGGAGATCATCAGAGTTGTTGCAGGATTGAGACCAAGCAGGCACGGGGGTGTGAGAATTGAGCTTGAGAAAATTGAAGACAGTAAAATTGTCATCCATAACTATGGTGCAGGTGGTTATGGCTATCAAGCTGGCTTAGGAATGGCATTCAAAGCTGTTAGTCTTTTGAATGATTACAAGAAACAAGACCGCTCCAAATTATAGTTCCTATATAGCTCTCAATATAGAGCAAGAAAAACCGCCTTGGAATATGCTTGATCATTTATGTAATCGCCTGATTAGTAGTTCATTCCATTACTGAAAGACACATGCTACGTAGTCCACATACAGATAAATAGAGCACCAGTTAGTATCAATTTTATTTGACCTTGGCCTTTTTCTTGATGAAGGAATCTATGGTACTGTCCACTTTGGTTTTTCTCTTACTGGTCTTCTTCTCCAACTGGGCTAAAAATTTCTTTCGTTCAGACTCACCTTCTTTCTGCAGAGTTTCAGATTTTTGCAAAACTTCCTCATCACCCTCTGGACGGCCAATCATCCATTCAAGCAATCTACGGAAATGAGTTAATGTTCGTGATGAATATCAGAAAAAAGATATTGAACTTACTTGATCTCATCTCCCCAAAGAGAGTCATCTTTTCCCGTAGGGGTTTCCAGTATAATAGGAATATTCTCAAATCTTGGTGAGTTGGCAATCTAAAGCGGAAAGGTTATTGCAAGAACATTAGTCAATGGGATAAAAGCACTTACTGCTCTAAAACATTCGAGTTTCAGAAAACCCTGTCCAAGCTTCTCATGTAAATCTCTATTAGAATCTAAGGTAGACTTCGAATCGTTAAGATGAAGGCTTGAAAGGTATTCACGACCGACGATTTTGTCAAAACTTTCAAAAAACTTCTCCAGCTTATCTTGCGTACTTATGTCATACCCAGATGCGAATGTGTGACAAGTATCAATACAAACACCCACTCTTTTTTTATCTTCGATCAAATCTATGACATCCTTCAAGTCCTGTAGATTTGAACCGATCAAGTTTCCTTGACCTGACATGTTTTCAAGCACAATCTTGACACTGGTGGTCTCCTTGATAGCCTTATTCATATTCTTAGCCAGTCGCTTTATGGCTTCTTTATGATCACTCTGTAAACTTGAACCAGGATGGAAGTTATAAAGGCCGATACCGAGCTTTTCACATCTCAATAAATCATCGAGGAATCCTCCATATGCCTTCTCCTCCTTCTCTTTGTCAGGATTTGCTAAATTTATGAAATATGAACCATGAGGCAAAATATCACTAGCAGGTGTCAGCATAAGACGACACACTAAGTTGAAGTTAAACTTACGTTTCAGGATCGTATCCATAAAGATCACAAAGCCTTTTAAACTCGGAAGCTTCTTTGTCAGTAATTTCTGGAGATTCCCATTTTCTAGGGCTTTTCAAGAACAATGCAAAACTATTTGCTCTAGAACAGAAGGTTAGAAAACCAATGCACTATAGATTGATAGTCAAGATAAGTGCTCTTACCCTATATTTCTAGCATTCAAAACAGAATTGGAAACTCCTTTAGTGCAGGTTGTTAGTGGAGATTTCCGATTTTAAAAAGCATTAATACCAACCACCAGATGCTGCAACATGAGCTCCGAACTTGAATTTCAAGCCTGATGTTTTAACGAACTTGAATTCTTTTTGACTATGAAAAATTGATTAATCGAGTGTTCAGATAAGCACTATAGAGAACCTTACGTACACTGCCATTTCAAACTGTCTTTTCGTTGTATTTTGGTTGTTCGATGGAAATTTCCTTTCATTTATCGATTTCTAATTTTTCAAAATAGGAATCTAACGCGGGAGCACAGAAAAAGCTACAGTGCCCAATATTAGTTGATATAGAAAAAGAATAACATTATTTCGCTTACTACACAGACTTGACTGTAATGCTCTATATTTGCTTTATTTTTTTTTGTCTCTTTTGTTCTTCTTCTTAGCAGCTTCCTCAGCAGCTCTCTTCTTTTTAGACTTCTCCAACTCTTCTTTAGTCTTTGGAACAACCTTAAAGAAACCATCTAATCTACCCTGTGTACTTGTCTTGAGGCCCTTCTGCAGTCTTTTGATTCCGTTTCTAATACGTTCTTCGGAGAACCCTTTCTCCTTTACCATGTACTCAATCAATGCCTCTTCATTCGGTTCTTTCCATTTGATTTCAATGTCTTTAGAATCCAGGACTTCTGGTTTTAGGAAGAGCAATCTTGCCCCCTCATAGGGCCAGTCTTCGGGCACTTTGTACTTGGATTCTGGATTACTTTTAATATGCTCAATAACACCTTCAATGGTTTTATGCTCTTTTATCAACTTTAATGCAGTCACAGGCCCAACACCTCTGATGGACTCACAATAGTCACATCCTAACATAATACAAAGATCCACAAATTGGTTGATGTCCATTTCTAGATCCTCCAAAACCTTTTCAACATCAATCTCTTGTATAGGCTCCTTTCTCTGCTCAGAAAAAGTCAAGTGACGCAGTAAATGAGGCGTTCTGTAGCACAAAGTGTCCATATCCTCAGATGCAGCAGCATACACTTTACCAGCTTTAGCAAGCTCCGCACACTGCGCTTCAGCTTCACAAGGCGCATTAATATAAGGTATGCCCATCAATTCCAGAAGTTTCTTAGCCTCATCATTCTGCTCCCTCGTGACTCTGACAGTTCGTCTCTGAAACTTGGCAATCTCCTCAGCAGTACCTGTTTCTTTCAAAGCTTCTGCGCTCTTCATAGCTTCCTCTCTACGAGCTAAACGCTTGTCTAACTCGCCACCTTTCATGACAGGTGGTTTCCCATCAAAGACGTAAACAGGTTTTATTGAATAATCGATCATTCGCAGCGTACGGTAGAACATCCCCATCAAATGTGAAGTAGTTTGTCCATCTTCATTCGTTAATTGCTGACCGTCCTGCTGTCTGACTGCAATCAAGAACTGATACAAGCACATAGACGCATCCTAGAGAAAAGCACATTAGTTGAGACCAAACATTAGCCAGCACAGTGTGTATAACATACAATTGCAACTTTCCTGCCAAAGTACGCCTTGATATCATTAGATCTGCTCGACTGAGGTGCATTTTCCGTCAGCAGTTTATTAAGCCCTAAAAAATCAGCGTTAACGAGTCAAAACGCGATGGGAAAAACGATTAAGAAAAAAAACCACTATGAATCAATTATTAGCATACCTTTGATACCCATAATAGTTCACCGTCAATATCCCTTCAATATACCGTCTTATGATCTGAATCTATCCCCCAAGAGAGACGCGTAATGGACAAAAAAAAACCGTGTACGAGAAAGCACGATCAGATACAGATGTGCCCCAGACATTACATAACTCATTACACGATTACCCGGAAATATGGCTCAAAGAAGGTCCTGCATCCAAACACTACGGAATTAAATTTATTTCATGATTGCAAATATAATGGAGCTACTACAGTTTTAGAAGACCAGCTTTGTATTTAGCGAGACTCTGTGATTCGGTACCTGCATGATGTTTGGGCGCTCAAATACGACATCAGGGTTTGGTGGTTTTGGGTCCACATTTGGATCTGCTTCTTCGCCCTCTTCGAACAGCGCTGGAGGCGGACTGTTTGGGTCGAACAACAATAACGCTTCATCAGCTTTTGGCTCAAACAACAATGCATTTGGATCAAAACCGTCTGGTGGGCTGTTTGGGTCATCTACAATTCCTGCTAGCAACACTTCGCCTTTCGGCTCTTCCAATACCGGTGCATTTGGTTCTAATGCTGGCTCAAGTGTTTTTGGCTCGAGCAATAACAACAATACAGGCACTGGGTTATTTGGAAGCAAGCCTACAACAACAGCATTTGGTTCATCCAACAATACATCAGTCTTTGGCAACCAATCGACATCACCGTTTGGCGGTGCATCAAATACGGGGTTCAATTCTTTAGCTACGACCACGACAAATCAAGGGACAGCAGTCAAACCGTTTACAGCTTTTACCGAAAAGGATCCATCATCAGGAACAAATATTTATGAGAACATATCATCGATGCCCGAGTATAAAAACTTCTCATTTGAAGAGCTGAGGGCACAAGACTATCAGCAGGGCCGAAGATTTGGCAACCAAAATGCGGTAACAACCGGTTTTGGCTCTGCTACATCTTCTTCACCATTCGGCAGCAGTACCAACGCCAATACCAACACTTTTGGTGGTGGCTTTGGCTCAAATTCGAACAATACCAACAACAATACTGGACTTTTTGGCTCTTCAAATGCCAACAACCAGAGCTCTGCATTCGGCTCTACATTTGGTGCTAACAACAACCAACCCACTGGCTCTGGTCTATTCTCATCATCCAGCAACAATAACAACAATGCATTTGGTACTGCCAATAATAATACATCTGGTGGTTTTGGATCAGGATTTGGCGCTGGGGGATCTTCAGCATTTGGTTCGATGAACAACACGGCCACAGGTGGGGGCCTGTTTGGGTCTGCTAAACCTGCATCTCCTTTTGGCTCAAATAATAACACAACTGGTGGACTTTTTGGGTCTAACAACAACGACAACAATAACAACACCGGAACCAACGCTTTTGGATCGGTGAATACTGGAGGTGGATTATTCGGCTCTAACAACAACACTAATGCTGGTGGATTTGGTGCATCGACTTCAAGTCCGTTTGGTGCGACTCAGTCGAAACCAGCATTTGGTCTAGGTAGTGCAAGTAATAATGTATCTACAGGAATAGGCGGTGGATTTGGCTCAGCAGCGAATAACAATACATCTGGTGGATTGTTTGGTTCAAGCAATAACAACACCTCCGGTGGGCTATTTGGCAAACCTTCCACACCAACATCAAACCAAACTGGTGGACTTTTTGGAAGCAAGCCAGCAGCACAAACAGGCGGGGGGTTATTTGGTAATAACAACACTGCTACTTCAACTAGTGGTGGCTTATTTGGAGCCAATAATAACGCCACTAGCGGAGGAATTTTTGGAAGTAAGCCAACTACAGGATTTGGAGCGACCAATAATACCTCCAATACTTCTGGAGGACTCTTTGGAAATAAACCGGCAACCACAACTCCAGCCACAGGAGGACTTTTTGGAAATAATAATAATACGGCAACAACAGGAGGGTTTGGTTCTGCAAATAATACAGGCGGAGGATTGTTTGGTGCCCAAAGCAAACCTGCCGGAGCTGGGTTTTCATTTGGTAATTCAGGCACCAACAATGGAGGCAATGGACTGAGTGGAACCAGCGGAGGTGGATTGTTTGGAAATGCTAATGGTAACAATAATTCTACAACGACATTTGGATCGAATACTTCCAACGGTGGGTTATTTGGTTCTAAGACAAACACTAATTTTGCCCCTGGCTTGTCATTGAATAGTCAACCAATTCAGCAGCAAAATTCATCTCTATTCGCAAATTCATCACCATCTAACAATACCTCACTAATCACAAATAACGGTGCATTAAATACTGGTCAACAACAAGGACAGACACAGCAGCCGTATAAGTTGGTCGCAACAATTGATCAGAATCCGTATGGCAATAATTTTCTGTTCTCCAATGGAACTAATGAGCTGATGAATGTTCAACTACAAGTGAGACCTGTTGCCACACCGATCAACATAAAAAAACCTAAGAGACCTTCATTGACGAGTGCATATAATCTAGCACCTAAACCTCTTTTTTTGGCTAATAAGCAAAATAATAACAATAACAATAATAACAATAAGGATCTGCCAAAGTTGGAAGAAAGCCCAAAGTTATCAATCACCTCGTTGAATGAAGGCTCAAAAATAAAATTATTGAACGCCATCACAGATGATGCCATTTTAGCCAGTGAAATTTTCACACCAAGAAAGAACTATAAAAACTTAACGATTGATAGATCTAATAGAACAAAGAAATCACAAGAGCTTGCGGCTATTGAAAGCGGTAATGATGCTAAGAACGAGACAAAAATTTTACTAGACTTTAAACCTGAGATAGATAATGATGATAGTGAAGTTACACAGGAGAAGACTAAACCTGAAAAGAAAAATTTCAACAAACATGATTTTCAAGCTGAAGAGAAATCAACAGACCAACATGAAAAGTTCATAAACGAAGAAGGCTATTGGATGTCTCCAAGCTTAGAGGAACTGGAGAAATTATCTCTTCTGGAGTTGCGCAAAGTGAAAGATTTCACTGTTGGACGTGAGGGATTCGGTAAGATTGAATTTCTACAACCAGTAGATTTAACAACTGTCCCAAATCTTTCGCAGATCATGGGGGAAGTCATCTTATTCATCTATCAATCATGTATAGTCTATCCTAATGATGAAGAGAAGCCAAAAAAAGGTGAGAGCTTAAATGTTCCTGCTCGAATTACCTTGAACCATTGTTATCCAATATCCAAAGCAGACAAAAAACCTATAAAAGATGCAAATGACAGTCTTGTTCAAAGACATATCAGCAAGCTGCGTCACATCAAAAACACCAAATTCATTTCATACGATGCGAAGACTGGCGATTGGACTTTTACGGTTGATCAGTTTTGTTAATGGTGATAAATAAAGTATATAACGGAACGCACAGCACACCTCTATATCATTACCTCCTCAATTATCTTTTGTAAATTGATATTTGGAAGACCCCGTGACTGACTCAATGACAAGGTATACTCTTTATTATTTTGTCTAGTAGTTGCTACGGTTGTTATTATTTGCTATTATTACTTTGTGAATAACTATGGTTACACTCACCTTCTCAAAGCGATCACCAAATTGGGAAACTAAATTTCCAATTTGGGATAAATTCAGACGTTTCTGTCGCTCAATGTGCACCTACCACCTCATACTAGAAATTGCAACTGTCGTTCTCGAATCTCATAGGCTGAAGCTCCATCGACGTTTATCTCTCATGTCTTTTTGAATAAAATTTATGGAATTTTAATCTTCCATACTTCTATTGTTTCCTTTGAAGTAAACTAGTCTTTTCAGCTCAAAGTAAGTTTGCGGACAAAAAGCTATATCCAGATTCAGGACAACTTCTTCAAATATAGAAGCTAACAGTTTCCTTTTAGCTTCATATTATAGATTTCAAAAATGCTTCCAGGTGGTGTTATCTTAGTCTTTATCTTGATCGGTTTAATAGCCGTTGGTGGTATCGGTATCAAAGTCTTCACAATAATTAAGAAGAAGAAGGCTGCTTTGCAGAACTTTTAGGCGAGACTGGGACAAGAGGTCCTAGCGCAATAGATTACTTGATTGAAATTTCATGACTCTATATACCCGTACTGGACTATCTGTTTGGCATTTTCCAGGTCTTTTGGTGAAGAAGTATAATCTTTCTTGACCATTCTTATATTTGTGATTTATTATATTTGCTAGTGTTGTCTTTGCTTTGTTATTTATTTTCTTCAAGTTGGTTGTTGATGCTTCAGAACATGTTTGTATGTTCAAGTTTTTAGAGAACCCGAGAATTCGGTGCGCTGAATAGACTAGCGCTATGCTACTACTACTCAAGCTCCTATATAGATTGGCGTGCTCCTAGTTTTGGAGAGGATTTCAATTGAGATTTTTTGAGAAAATTTGCGTATTTCATGTTTGTTTACGTTTGTGTAGCTGTCTTGATTACATTTTACACCAGAATCCTAGGTAACGGGTAGCCCTGCACGGCTGTAGTGAAGAGCTTTATAGCAGCTACAGGAACTGTCTCCATGTGTGGTAGGCCCCTTGACCGCTTGGTTCGTCTGTTCCCAGTCTTTACGGAGACTCAGCTCCTTATTTCCCGTAGGATAATTTCCATATCAGGAAAGCTACTGATTACAGAAATTCCTGAGAACGTGATCAAAGTAGTCGGAAATTCCAGAACCGGGAAATTCCTCCTTTTCTGCAATTTTCCCTGTTTTTCATCCAACTGTTTTAAGTATCCAAAAAATAGAAGCCAATCCATAAGAGGTAAACAAGCATAAAAGACAACAAAGAAGTAAGTAGAGCCAGACCTGCGTGATTTTGTTGCTGGGGATAAGGTGGAATAGTATAAACAGCGAAGCTAGATTATTAGCACGGAAGCACTCTTTCCCTGGTGTAATATTTCTTTGTTTATGGGCATTAGTTGTTTCAAGAGCGCTCCTCTCAAAAGACCAAAAAAGGTGAAATACCCAAACGAGAACAAAAAAAGATATCGATGGCTATTGCCCCATTAGGACTAGAGAGTGTGTAGGAGATGATGACCTACAGGAACGACTGCTGGAGGAACATGTCGTTTATACAGGCTCTCGAGTTATCTTAGGTTTCGATAGGGGTGGCCAAAATATTATGGCGTGGATACTTGTTGCTGACTGGATTTTTTTTGCCGTTCATTTTGTCATCCCCCTGAATTTTTGGTGCTCATCATAACAACAGTTAGAAGACGAGGAATAATAACGACAAGAGCGGAGGCGCGTAAAATTGGAGTTGCCCTTAATACTATACCCACCATTGCAATTCATTTCCAGCAACAACACTGCTTGTTTTGATATCGAATCTTTGTGTTTACTAACTCTAAATAGGTCCATCCAACCATGTCTGACCTTGCTGCAAAACTTGAGGAAAACCAAGAAGAATTGGCCAACAACCAACAAAGTTTGAACACGCCATCTAACAGTGCTACCGGTGGGAATGGTGAAGATCTTGAGGAAGAAGATGATAAGCCAACGTCTTCAAGAGAAAGAAGAAAAATCGAGATCAGATTTATCCAGGATAAGTCTAGACGTCATATCACTTTCTCTAAAAGAAAAGCCGGTATTATGAAAAAGGCTTACGAGCTGTCAGTTCTAACGGGAACACAAGTCTTGCTTCTTGTTGTGTCAGAAACTGGGTTGGTCTACACTTTCACCACGCCAAAGCTACAGCCCCTTGTCACTAAACCAGAAGGTAAAAACTTGATCCAAGCTTGTTTGAACGCTCCAGAAGAGCTTGGTGAAGATGATGAAGCTTCAAATGTATCCAATGGTCCACAGCAGTCTTCCAACCCATCAGCATCCAACCAACAGGGTCCACAAGCTGGCCAACAAAACGAACACCAGGATGCAGCAGCAGCAGCGGCAGCAGCTCAACAAGCTGCGCAAGCACAAGCACAGCAAAATCAAGGCCACCCAAATCAGGCCAATGCTTACCCACAGCAGCCTGGCATTCAAAACTTACCTCCTAACTCTGGCTACCTGAATGCTGAGCAGGCTGCTGTTTATCAAACATATTTTGGTGGAATAAACAATCAACAAGGTCAATACTAATCTAGAAACGAATTTTAAAAAAAAAACATGAAAAACAGGTAAGACTTTCAATATAGAACTGTGGGCGTCTTTTTGGTTCTTACTTTTGCCTTTTTTTTTAATGATTGATTGGCTTATGGTTCTGGTTTTGGAGAGGAAAATTCTTAGAGAGAACTTGGACCTACATATTATCAAATAGTAATTTGGTTTCGGGGTATTTTTCTGCTCTACTTGTGTTATTATCATTATTATTATCATTATTATCTATCTATCTCTGCCTATTTTTGTCTATTTTTGTCTTTTTCCACCCTTATTCCTCGTCAACTTTATCTCTCGTGCTCTGAGGCAAAGCAATCCATTTCCTTTTATGCAGTGTACCATATGCAAGAAGCTTTTTTTATTTAAATTACATTCTCCTCTACTCCGTCTTCAAATACATGGTTTTTTGAATATATTTATAGTGTTCATCGCCAAATTTGTAAAACACACTCGCGATTTTTTTTGAATTTGGCAATTTCTCGAGTTTTTATTTCTGGATCAAAAAGCAACTTGATAAAGAGCTGGAGCGTACGCAAGAGAAGAATATCCAAAGGGGAAAAAGGACGATTGATTTCGTTTAGATGACTGAAGGAGATACAGAATTACAAAACACCTCGGGCTCAACGGTCGAGGGGCTACAAGAAGGGCCTGCAGGAGACGATTATGGCGATTTCCCACCGGGGACTATTGTTTTGGCTAAACTGAAAAGTTTCCCGCCATGGCCTGCTATCGTGATCCCATATGAATTGATCCCTGAAAATGTGTACAAGAGCAAACCGAAACCTGCAAGTCAGCATCAATCGAATTCGAGATCGAAACGAAGATCTATAGCACCACGTCATAAAAATGACCAGGAAGCTGATAACAAGTTATGGTGTGTTCGATTTTTAAGAGATGATACCTATATGTGGGGGTTTAGAAAAGATATATCGCTGTTAACAAAGGATGAAATTCAGGAATACTTGAATGGTAAGAAGGGGAAGAAATTGATAAGATCTGCTTATGAAATGGCGATGAATCCTCCAGATGTTGAGGAGTTCATTATTTATGGATCAAATGGGAAACCCATTGAGATCGATAATGAGGCGAATGATGCTGAATTCATAATTGATGCAGATGCGGATGAAGATGAAGGTGAAGAAGAAGGGGATAATGGAGATGAAGGGTCGCTGGTGGACGATGATGATGACGAAGACGAGGATTTAGAAATAGACGATATAAAACCAACGTCCAAAAAGAGAACTAAAGCTTCTACAAAGTCGTCTAAGAGGACTAAGACAACACAGCAGAAAAAGAAAGGTAAGAAAGCCAATTCGAGAGTCAGCCAAAAGTATAAAGCACCGCCAGAACCAGAGACATCATCCGATGAGGACTGGGATGAGGATCATGGGGGAGATGAACCAGTTATTACAGACTTCCCCGATTCGAAGAAATTGATTAGCGAAGTGAATAGACTGAGACCAATTCTTCAGAGGGCTAGAATAAGATTTCAAAGATTTTACTTAGATCTGAACAATTTAGAGTTTGAACAAGACATTTCGGAGAATTCCTCCTTATTCAAAGATTCCAACAAGAGTCTAGAGCAACTGGAGAAAAACGAAGACATACCGAAATCAATGATAAAACATTACCAAATTCACAAAATCCTTATCGATTTTTTGAAAAGAAGTGATCTGAACCTAAAGAACAGTCAAATTAGAAAAATAAGACAGAGGGTTGATAGATTGCTTACTGATTGGTTTGATTTGGAGGTTAAAGTCGATCCAAATTGGGACTTATCGAAAGAGCACAATGATGACACGGAGGAAGTAAAGAGAGAAGAACAGGAAGTAGAAGTAGAAGCACAAGCACAAGACAGTGATGGCAAAGAAGGCTCGATTAACGCTGAGGAAACTGAAAAGAAGGTTACTGCACAAACTCCAGATGGCAACGACACCAATTCGCTCATTGACCAAAAGAACGATTCGGTCAATGAATCCAATAACGGAGATTAGTTCTATAGCATTTTTTCATATTAATGGCGCCATGTAATTAGACTCGAATAGTGTATCATAATTTACTCCAACTCCCAACTCCACAGGTTGATAATTATCCTTTACTCCTCCTCGCTTGGCCACTACAACATCAGTGAAGAAGACATCGGACAGCACTTCTCTCCTCCCTTCCAATTGCAAAGATATACGTAGCTACAGCAATGTGTGCAACAACCATGTCTTTAACAACCGCTCGAAACACACAAACCATCAAGATACGTATTGATGTGGTTTATAGAAAGTCGAGTAATACCAATAATAATAATAATAATAATAATACTGCCAAAACTCCATTAGCAAAAATGGAAAAAAGAAAAAATAAATGCGAATTCTGCGGATCGAACGCAGGACCTTCAGATCTTCAGTCTGACGCTCTCCCGACTGAGCTAAATCCGCCAATAACATTCAAACAAGGTCCCTTGATTCAACAAACTGAATGAGCGTGTTTTTCTATGCCATGCCATATTTCGCTCTGTCTTATCGGGCAAAACGTATCGATAAAATCGTTTACACTCATTCGGAAAAGCCAAGGTTTGTACAGCAGTCGAGTCGAGTCGAGTCGTGTGTACAGAATCGAAAATAGGAAATGAACCGTCAGGTCCAACGGCTTCTTCTCAAAGCACTGGGAACCCGGAACGGTTCTTCATGCGCAATCCACTAGATGTTTCTCATTAATATTAATACCATGAAATCAAAAGAGGAAGACGCCCATTTTTTTTTTTCAGTCCCCGCCCACCCCCGTTCGCTACCCCCCCTCGGAAATTACCTCTTTAAAACAGGTATTTATATACACAGTTTTATATATAAATAAGTATTGATAGTGGCCGAACCATAAAGATCGAACATTTTTCTCTACTTTTGATCCTTAAATCGTGGAATTTTAGAAAAAAAGAACGAACGAGAATATCAAAACAAAGCACCATAGTCCATAAGTTGAAAAATAGCGCCAAGTCTTCTGGTATTGCAGGAACCTTAGAACATCTCGTGAAAGAGAGACGCAACACCCCTCATCCGCGCGCATCTAGAGTCAAAGATGTCAAGGAGCGGCACTATGAATTCCAGCATCTCGAACCAAGCGTTCCAGCAGCAGCAGCAGAATTTACATCAGCTGCAAACGCTGGAGAATAACTACAACCATTACCAACAGTCTAAATCGTTCACAAGCTCTGATAGTCGAACTAGAGCTATTGCAGAAGTTGTGAGCAATGCTCAGGATGACGGCTCCTCGCTACAACTAGCTCAGCCGCAGACAATCCAGCAAAGTGCTCAACAGCTCCAGCACTCCAACTCGTTCAATTCTAGTATAGCAGTACCAAACCAGCACAAACAAACAGCCTCCATTAACCAACCACAGCTGTTTCAGCAGCAGCAGCAGCAACAACAACAACCACAACTACTACTACAGCAGCAGCAGCAACAACAACAACCACAACTACTACTACAGCAGCAGTATGCTCAGTCACAGCCGTCTCTACAGTTGAACAGACCTGTTGAAAATCAATCTAGAATTACATCTAGCGCTACTGCCTCAAAGAGTACCTCACCCTCTGATCCAAGAAACCCTTTCGCAGTGCAGGTCCCAACAAATTCAAATCCAACGGAGGTTCTAGCGGCCAGATTCGCAGCTTGGAGAAACACCATCACGGCGTTGCTACAATACTTAACTGAAGTTTCTAGTATTCAAGATGAAGTTGTGCGCCAGCAAATCAGACTGACCCATGCCGTCAATTTCCCAGCTTTCCGCACAGATCAACAGGCAAAATCAGGGGCTGCAGTGGGGTCCCACAAACAAGACGCTGGTGTACTACCAACAAGTTTTTTCCTCCCCCAGGGAAATGGGTCAATCCAAGACTTGCCAGGAATATTGATGAACTTCCATTCTTCTTATGCTAATCTAGCTTCCAAAGCCTCGAAAGAACTAAACTTGAATGTAATTCCACGATTGGATGATTTGAGAAGAGAATTACTTGTGAAGATCAAGGAAATCAAGGGTCTTAGCTCTGATTTCAAGAACAATGTCTCCAAAGAGCTCAGTCAAACTAAACTCGACCTACAGGCCTTTAACAGATCTCTAGAAGATGCCAAATTCAACACTCATAATGTTCAGCCTAAAAATGATCCTTATTTAACCAAAATAATATTGGATAAACAAATTAAAAGACAGTTAATCGAAGAGAACTACTTGCACGAGGCATTCATAAACCTTCAAAGCTCCGGTAAAGAGCTGGAAAAGGTTGTTGTTATCGAAATTCAGAATGCATTAACGGTCTATGCCAAACTATTTGGTGAGCAAGCTCAAAACATTTTTGATAACTTGATCACCAATTTGGATTACGGATTTTTGACTAAAACCCCTTCTTTCGAATGGGATAACTTTGTTGCAAAGGATTCAAACTTTATTGATGAAAATTTACCAAAAAGAGACTACAAGCAAATTCAGTATGATAAAATGAACGACCCATTGACTTTAGAAATTCGTTCATCTTATTTAGAAAGAAGATCGAAATTTTTGAAATCATATTCTAAGGCATATTATGTTCTAACTCCATCTTTTTTTCATGAGTTCAAATCTTCTGATCGTAAGAAAGATGTTGTTCCTGTGATGTCCTTACCAATAGATGATATAGAGCTTGAAGAACATTCCAAAAAAGATACAAATCATTATAAATTTGTTGTTAAAAAAGTTGGTAAACTATCATCTCATAAGTTCATATTTCGTGCAGATACTTATGAATCAATGCTTGCCTGGTATAATACCATAAAGGAATTGAAGAAATTACCGAGCCCAAGCGCAAGAGGGATTTATGCATCAAAGCATCACTCTGCTCAGTCGGTTGACATTTCTAGGGTTAGCTCTGGTACTTCGAAAGTTCAAAGGCCTTCATCGATCAACGAGTCAACTCACGAGACTGACACAATTTTATCTGTACCAAACCCAAACCAAACTTTACCTCAGGAGTCTTCTACACCTATTCCTCAGTCCATGATAAGCTCAGATGGTGTTGTAGTAGCTAGAGTTGGTTCAAACTCAAACATCCTCCAACAAGCAAAGAATCAAAGACAATCATTGCCTCCACAATCAGTACCGTCACAGTACAGGCAACAAGGACCACAGCTACAGCCACGCCATTCAATGCAATACATTCCATACCAAGTACAGGGCCAATCTTCAACAAATTCATATCCATCCCAAGAGCTAACTGACAATCAAAACTATAATGTTCCTGAAGTGCAGTTTGAAGCGGCAACACCAGTGTCGAACTCGTATCCTAACAGTCCGCAAGCAACAAATCCATCAAAGTTCAAATCTTCAGATGTGCAGAGCTCCAAGTTTGAAAATTTTAACGGTAACGGTAACAAGGTAACTGAGCCCGATGCAAGTGGGATATCTGAAGAGTCGAAATCTGCTAGAAAAGAAACACATAATGATGAAGCCGAAGATCAAGATTCCCTATCAAGTTATCAAGATCTGAGACGTGGCTTATCTCAATTTCAACAGAAACAACTATCCTCAATGAAAAGTGATGAAGTCTCCTTCAACGATCGCTTCAAGCCTGTTCAGAATCAATTTCGCACGCTTGATTTGAAACAAGCTGCCTATACAACTGATCAACCGCATGCCAATGGACACTAGGATTGATAATGCGGCTTGTTTGGATTTATTTCTTTGGTGCACTTCATCCACACTTTAGTTTATACATATTTGCGTTTCTCTCTCATGAACATTCTGTTGCGTTTATCATATTTTTCCAGTTCCTTTATGCTTTCATATATCTTTTTTTCATTTTTATCACTTTAAGTTATTGAACAGTTTACAACAATGTGGTTTTTTCGTTTTACATCAACGTTCATTACAAGCAAGGAGCAATGTCAAAAAGACACACCCCACTGAATTTCTATTGCATCTCAGCATATATACGAGCTTATTGTAATATTTATACTATACTGAAGAGAAAGATCATGTAGAAGTAGTATATATCTATCCGCTTTTATTTGCTTTGGATTTTAAATAGGCTGATAATGCGCTAACAATAGGAATCAAAAACCATATGTATAATGGTGTTCTTTTCATGAGTGACCGATCTTTTATTCTTTTTATTTGTACCGCCTTTTTAATAGACTCAACCCATCCTTCTTCGAATTTTGCATCTGAGAATTTATGCAAAACACAAGCCTTACCTCTTTTCGTAATCTCCAATTTCTCCTGCTTTGACAGCTTGGTTACTCTAGTGAATACGTCAAAAAGTCTAGGGTACTTTCTGTTGGTAATATCATAATCGGGGTCGGTCTCGCTTTGAAAGAAGAAGCCAGTTCTAGTATTGTTGTCACTAACTTCTAGCTCTTTCCCTTCTTTAATATCCCAAGGCACAGCAATATCTAATAATGGACCAGCACTAGCGTGTAGTATTGGAATTAGTCCATTAGCGATATATTCAACAACAGCAATGCCGAAGTGCTCATTCCACATTGCATTCAGTCCAATTGAAGAGCTCTTGAGGTACTTCTTAATTATCTCATATTTTACATCTAGAATGAATTCAATCTTAGAATCAGGAATATCTAAATCCTTGGCTTTCATTTCCAACCTTTTAACGTTATTTTCATCATCCTTATCTCTTATAGATCCAATAAATATCAGTTTCGGAATCTGAGTAGTAGCACCGCTGCTATGTAAAAACTTTGAATACTCCTCGATTATCAAATCATGTCTTTTTTCAGGACGGAACTGTGCGATGCAGATGATGGTATTCTCTTTATTCCATTCGTTCTCTTCTGTATTTGGATCTATGAAATTTTGGGTTGAGCACGGAGGATACAGTATTTCAATATCTTGATTTACCCACCAAATTGATTTGATGTGATTATTAGTCCATGTTGAATTGGTCAATGTTATGTCCACAAATGAACCTGCAATTGTATATAGAATCATGAAAATCCTCCAATATATATACTTCATTAATTGCTTCAGTCCTGCCGTTGAAAAAATTGAAACATGTAGTTTGTTCAACATATCTTTCGAGATTACTGGGTAATGAACATAGGAAATGATAGGGATACCTAACCAGCATGAGACGAGGGGATATACAAATGGATAACCCATCGTGTCTATGAAAATGTCAGGCTTCACAGACTTTAAAGCTTCATA
Organism: Liangdongia quercuum; assembly: GCA_030579675.1. Lineage (NCBI taxonomy): Eukaryota > Fungi > Ascomycota > Saccharomycetes > Phaffomycetales > Wickerhamomycetaceae > Liangdongia > Liangdongia quercuum. The sequence goes on along the minus strand of JAKTRK010000022.1, from coordinate 150,686 downwards.
GCATAGTAATATAGACCCAAAAGCTTGGCCAAGTAAGGTGAAAACTGACCAGTTATCAGGTTGCACAAGATAGCCCTTCTCCAGGTACACAAATTTAGTCCGCAATCTGTCAAGCTGGATATCGAACCTCTTCAAGACATTGAGTAAGATCATTCCATCAGTGACATTTTTATCAGCTGTATAGATGATAACCCTGCAGTTTTTATCGGCCTCTAATGTTGAGTGGACAGCTTGCCAAAGGACTCTTTCACCACCGCCGCCGGCATTGCAAAAAGGATGGAAAAAGCCATACGTCAGTCTTTTGGAAGGCTGCATTGAAAACAGTGAGATGTTAGATGAGCCGATTGTAATGCTCGTAGTCGCTAAAAATAATTCGATGTTCTGATCTTGATACTTATCACTTTCGAGAACAGGGCTACAAACTCTAAACATCTGCACATAACCGTTCGATCAAAAATAAATACCTCATTCAATAGTTCCCAACTTTTGCAAGATTGACTCTGTTGTTGGCTGAGTCCAAGCTTGGACGACTGCTGTCCTCTCCTTGGACAAGCATCTCGAGGACCAGAGTCTGTAAAGGTCCATAATCCTTAGTTGCGATCAAATTGAATTCGTCAGCAAACAGAAGAAAGTGCTTGAAACTGGTGTTCAATAAAGTGTTTAAACCGAGTTCAATGATTTCGTTGAAATGATGGCAGTATATATGAGCATAGATTCTGAACAGTCTTTTCATAATTGTCTTCACCAACGACTGGAACTGTGGAGGGAAGGGCTGGTTCAATTTAGATGGGAAGATGTTTTCATCATCAAATAGAGACTGTATCCACATCATTAAAGACTCAACGTATTTAGGAGCACTCACCGAAGCAGGTTTTGATTGGCTTGAGTCCTGCCATAGATACTCATATTCGCTTGTGGCAGTCATTCTGGGACATGTAGTTGGCGAACAGAGTTCCGTTATTGAACCGTACAACATGTTGATCTGGTTGTAAAAATCAACAATATGGACAGCCAGCCATTCGTTGCGGTTTTCGTCTTTAGGAAGTTTCACTGCCTGTGCTAATGCAGAGCCGGATCCCAATGTTGATTCCACGATGAATTTAATGTCTTTATGTGAAGTGATAGAATTTTGATTGTAGTTATTGGATTGTGAGTCTGCTATGTTGAATCCTTGGGCAGGAGAAGAGTAGTGATGAAACTGGCCATTCCTGTTTTGACCGTATATACTTGAGGCTTCAACATTTGCAGGCGAAGATAGTTGCTCTGAGGGTTGTTGCTGTTGTTGGCTTCTTTTGAAACCTCTAGTGGATCTGATTGTGTGTCCATTGTTCAAATGCCTATAACAGCTGTTAGATTCACGATAGCATACTAGCCTCAAAATAATCTGGCATCATACAAGTTTTGAAAGAACGACATTGTGGTATTGTGGTAGTATTGTCCTCAAACTCCTAGTATCTGGTGGTGGAAAGAGATTAATCTCCATCACCTTCAGCCTTTGGAGGTTTATAGCTCTGTTTACGAGTTTCCGAATCCGGCCACAAAACACTGAAATTCGCGATTGTAGACTTCCCAAACTAGAAGCTAAACCGCATTGGAGTACATCTAAAATGGCTATTTTGACATAATGTAAGTTGATATAATATCCTCTTAACCCATCACTATTCTAATGATGGATTGTAACCACAGCTTCTAGACCAGTATGTTGCTCAGGAACAGCACTAATAATCGAGTTCGAGTAGCTATAGGAAATGACATATCGATCATGAAATCTACTAAACAAAGCCCAGAACTCGTATCGGTAACCTGTAGTTGTACACAAATCTACAAAATATCTGAATGCTACTACTACAATAGCTGAATATGTGCACAAATGCTAAAGCTTTCAATAATGCTTCCTTTGAAATACTTGTTTATTTTCTCTAGGAAACGCTCATATAGCACCGCCACTTGAAACATCTGCGCCACAATGATCAAAACGGAAATAACTTTGCCACATATTCGCAATTCAACATGACAATTGATTAAGAGAAGTGCAATAGAGAGGCCTAAAGATTTAGGTAGAGAAGTGAGCGAGAGAAATTACAGATGACTGAGCTTACAATAAGGATATCCATTAGCTGAATCAGTAATGTCTGGAAATGAAGTTGACCAAACTTGGTCCCGAAAGATTAAAGACATTGTAAGTTGTAGGAAGGCTAACGTTGTTATCATTCTGCTACTAATTACCAAACAATAGACAGCAGGGTTTGCTGGTGGTGCTGTACAAGTTTTAATAGGTATGTATTCATCAACAATATGGCTCAAATTTAGTACTAATCATCTTTGTTAAGGTCAACCATTTGATTTGGTAAAAGTACGTCTTCAAACCGGGCAATTCAATACCCCATTCGAAGCAATTACACAAACGGTGAAAAACGAAGGCCTCAAAGCCTTTTACAAAGGAACTATACCACCGTTGGTCGGAGTGGGAGCTTGCGTATCTGTTCAATTTTATGCATTTCACGAAGCTAGACGTCAATTGTTGAATAAATTCGGTGAGCTAGGACAAACAGACTTAACATTGAAGCAGTTTTATTTGGCCGGCGCATTTGCTGGTATAGTGAACACCCCAATCACAGCGCCTGTGGAACAATTGCGAATCATTCTGCAAACTCAACCATCCGGAAAAGACAAGCTCTACGATGGCCCAAGAGACGCCTTATCTAAGATCTACAGATTATATGGGTTCAAGGGACTGTTCAGAGGGTTTAACATCACTTTGTTAAGAGAAGCTCAAGCATACGGTGTTTGGTTTCTCACTTACGAGTTTCTGGTACAGAAATCTTTAAAGTCACGAGCCGGATCGCAAAGAGATGACATATCAACAGTAGAGCTCTTGCTCTATGGTGCGATAGCTGGTGATGCATTATGGCTGTCATCATACCCATTGGACGTCATAAAGAGTAGAATACAAAGTGACGCTTTTGATGGAAGTGCCCAATTCAAGAACTCTAGACAGGTCGCTACCTATATATGGAGAACCGAAGGAATATCAGGATTTTGGAGAGGCATTGGTCCTGCTCTCGTGAGGGCAATTCCTTGTAGTGCAGGAACCTTTGCAACTGTGGAATTGACCCTACGACTGTTGGGATAGATGAAAAATATACATGAGGCTATCATAAGGCTTGTTATATTTGTATCTGTACTTCTCAAACTGTGCTTTGCTGCAGGTGCTGCAGTTGGTGCAGTTGGTGCAGCTGACAAAACACCCGAACACCCCAGCATATTTAATTTTATCACAAAGCTCATCTGCAGCCATCATGATATGGCAACTTATGAGAAACATCTCTTGATCTCTTTCTAGTGCATAGGGAAAATCGCATAGCAGCAGAGGAAAACGAGGACCTTATATATAGAATGTCAAAAGATTCAAGTACTCATGACAGAGACTCCAGCGAGAATGCAATCGCGTCAAGCTCAGAGGAGGACGAGGAATGCCAGATTTCCCCAAGAATGCACTCGCCAGCACACGTTCACAAGAAACCCAGCACACCTTATGTGCACCCTCCCTTGAGCGGCAGCAAGAATACTGAGAAATTATCGCTCACGCATGAAGGCATGCTGACACTACCTGATTTCAAGAAGAGACCACTCACAGATACCCCTATTGTCTCCACTACTACATCTCCCAACATCTCAAACGTCAATTCCAAAGAGACATCTATCGAGAGCTCTCCGGAGTTGAAACCTGCAACCAATCATCTAATGAGTGTTCCACAACTGAAAATACATAAGCGAAGAGAAACGACTATGGATTTACCTGGAATCACTCGAACAAAGACTTCGAATAAGGAAGTATCTGAAAACGAGAGCGAGCCCGGTTCAAAGTTGGTCATCGTCATGTGTGGTCTACCAGCCCGAGGCAAGTCTTACATAACGAACAAGCTAGCGAGATATCTCAATTGGACACAGTATGAGTGCAGGGTATTCAACGTAGGGAACACCAGACGGAATGATGATCATCATTATGGCCCATCTAATGGCCCTTTACCGGACCACGAGGAGCAAGCCAACACCACAGAACACGATGCCAGCTTTTTCAACCCAGACAATCCTTCCACAGCAAATATAAGAGAGAAATGGGCTATTGAAACTTTGGACCAACTGCTGGACTACGTTTTAGAAGGACCAGGTTCCGTTGGGATTTTCGATGCTACCAATAGTACTAAGGCAAGAAGGCGTCATATAATGAAACGGATTCATGAGAGAAGTAAAGATCTCAAGATTTTATACCTTGAGAGTATATGTACTGATCCATCAATAGTGCAGAAAAATGTATGGTTGAAATTAAAAGGTCCAGATTATAAAGATATGGACAAAGAACTAGCGTTGAAAGACTTCACACAAAGACTACGCAATTATGAAAAAGCTTATGAAACGATTGATGATGATGAAGGATTACAATATATAAAAATGATCGATGTTGGTAAGAAAGTTGTTGCATATAACATCCAAGGATTTTTAGCTTCGCAAACTATTTACTATTTATTGAATTTCAATTTAGAAGAGAGACAAATATGGATCACAAGACATGGGGAAAGCGAAGACAATGTTTTGGGTAGAATTGGTGGTGATTCAGGGCTGACGTCCAGAGGCGATAAGTTTGCAAAAGCACTGTCGAGATTTATAGAGTCTGAAAAACTCAAGTTCTCTAAAATTCGACATTCAAAGCTTGAGAGACTACTTGCAGATGGGGAGATATCAGACATACCAGATGACTTAAATTTTCTTGTTTGGACTAGCATGTTGAAAAGAGCTGTCGAGACTGCGAAATATTTTGATGAAGATGAGTTTTACGTGAAGGAAGTGAGGTTATTAAACGAATTGAGCGCTGGAATCTGCGAGGGGTTAACTTATGAAGAAATTCAATCTAAGTATCCCCACGAATTTGAATCAAGATTGAAAGATAAACTGAGGTATAGATATCCTGGTATTGGTGGAGAATCATATCTTGATGTCATCAACAGAATCAGACCGATAATTTCGGAGATCGAAAGAACTACCGATAATTTATTGATTGTCACACACCGAGTTGTTGCTAGAGTTTTGTTGGGTTACTTTTTAAATCTCAATAGAGACATCATAACCAGTTTAGATATTCCCTTGCATTGTGTTTATCTGTTGGAAACCAAACCATATGGCGTGGAATGGTCTCTATTTGAATATTCAGAAGAGGATGATTGGTTTCATAAAATCCCAGAAGAGCAACTGCATCATAAGAAAGTCAAAGAAGTTGAGGTTTCCCACAGGGAGAGGAAATTCTCAGTTGTTCCAACAGTTCCCCCACTAATTAACAGTCACGCTCGAAAGCCTTCAGGAGATGTTTTAGAAACTTTGAATAGGGCGAGAGGGAATCCAACAGGACCTAATAGAAATCCTGCTATGGAAGTTGATAAACTTACTGAAAAGCTACACGAGCTGAAGACTCAGAGACATGGCTAGCGAGATTCAATTTAGTTTGCTATTTTGTATATAACGAGGATAATGGATTATATAATGATCTTCCAAATATAAATGCTGAAGATTCTTAATTTGCCGGTACGAATACAAACCCAATTGAGTCTACCCAGTCACCACAGCTTCCAAATATTCCTGCAACTTCGTATCCATCAGGTGCAGCAACAACACCCTCACTACCACCATTGACATTACCACATAAGGGACTTGATCTCCCGGTATTTGTAGAAACCTGTAGCGCATCAACCCATTGGCCACTTCTCACTATAAATTGCTTGATGTATTCACCTTCAAAGAGATCAAAGTCTGTGTAGTGACCTGTTTCATGTCCGAATAGCGTTGAAGAAGTTGGTCCCGTATAATGCTCATCAGAATTACCCAAAGACTTAAATTTTGAAAGCATTGAATGGAGTCCACTTTTATAATCCCTCTGAGGCACAGGTGGTGGTGAGCTAACTTTTTTTGCAGTAGGAGAAGATTGTGAATCAACTCTGGTGTATATTCTTACGCCATCAAGTGCACCGCCATGATAAATCCGAACTCGTGTAATACTCAGCGGGTTGAATGGCAAGACCGGAAAGACTTGTTTGTTATTCTTTCTTCCGTATTCATGAGATTTGATACCAGTGATTGGGCCTTTTCCTGAACCTAAATCTAATTGTACAAACTGATTGTTATCAGAAGCTAGCTTACAGAAATCGTTATAATACGGCTGTGCACCATCAACGCATAAAGCACGAACACTGAAATCTTTACAGTTTTGCTTGTCCTTTGGCAGGAGTGCTCTTAACTGACTGGAAGTTACATATAACTCTTTGACCGGAGCGCTTCCTCCCACGGATTTTGGTAAATACTCTAGATGAGCTTCTGCGAGATCTCCAGGACAAACCTCAATAGCATATATACCAGCTGCTGATTTCAATAAAACAGTATCATTACCCATTGGTAAAAGTAGAGGGTTACCGGATGCAGGGGAGCTTTTACCGAATGTTGGGTCAAGATAGTCTTCAGGTAAGGTGAAAGAAGGATGGTGTAGAAATCTAAGCAAGTCTAACCTATTCCAAGCACACTCATCCTTAGGTAGGATAGGGGTGAGTCCGTTCTTTTTAGTTCTTGTAGAATAAACCTCTCTAGTTAGAAATGATCTGTTTAATGTGACATAATCTCTGAGCATAACACCTGATACTTGATGAGGAGAGCCTAAAAGATGCCCAATCTCATGCATAAATGCACCAAGAGTAATCGCCATACATTCCCAGTAGGAGCCGCACTCATTACAATCATTCGCAACCTCGTCTTTAGAACTTATTGTCGTATCTTGAAAGCATGGAGCAATTTGCTCAAGACTTGAAGGCCATGAATATAATCCATGGGACCCGAAAATTGCCAGCTTTATATCAGAGTCTCCCCCTCCTAAGGCTGCGTGGGTCAAAATCAAATTCAGTTTTTTATCCCAATGCGTATCCATAAACATCACAGCAGCTTGTACAGGGCGATTCGACTTATCAAATGGTCCACCATAGTCACGCAACGCTTCCATAGCAATACCGAAAAGATCGCCTGTCTTGGTTCCTTTAGGATTTTGTTGCGCAATGTTTGGATCTCTGAGCTCTTTCAGAGTTTTCTTGGAGCGAATTATATGGATCTTAACTGTGTTTCTAAGCTTTCTATTTTGCTGTTCTTGGGAAAATTGGGTATCTACAGTGTACTCTTCAACAAAGTTAAAAGTCCTGTTGCCAAACCCTCCTCTAAGCATTTGCTCACTAGTGAATGCTTGCATCATTCTAGCACCTACTCTAAGTTTCCGGATTGCAACATCGAGGCCATTGCCCTCTTGTCCCCTCTTAATCGAAGTCGAATCGAAGACAGCGGGCGAATCAGAAGCAAGCAGTAAACACAAATGTACTGGTCTGTTCTGAACCAAAGGAACGTAGTTGATAGTGAAATCAACACTGAAAGGGGCAGGTCCATTTTTGGTATAAGCAGGATAGCCATTTTTCATGGTGCCCTGATAGTGGGTTATGCTCAACGGGTTCTGGCCCGGGTCAAGGTGTACAACAAGTTTGAAGAACCCCTGGTTGACTTCATAGGAAAGAGGTGGGTAAGCATTGCCCTTGTGTCCAACAGTGATGACACCTGAGGCTGAAACTTTGGATTCACCATGGACAATCAGCAACGGTGTGTGTACAGTCCCATTATTCACAACATTGAATATCTTGATTGACATATTCTCAGTTATACTAACCGAAACTATATGGTCTGCTGGATCTCTTCTACAACAGGAGCTCGATTGAAATGTGCCGGCTAGCTCGTGTACGATACAGCTGAACCATTCACCCTATGCACTTTTAGTACCTTTATTGTAGCACCTAATACGGTAGATACACTACTACTAATAAGAGCCCGCAGTATAGTTTGCATTACATAATCGGAGTCTAAAGAGTACAAGAAGTACCTATAAAAGGAATCATGTGAAACGTGGTTGAGCGCGAAATAAACGATGACTAAAGTGTGATTCCACAGATTAGCACTAGAGGAAACAGCAACGATTTTGTGAAGGGTGGACTTCTCGGATTCGTGCCTTCACAGGCTTAACGAATGTTTTGACAGTAGGATATGGCCAATACCCGGTTTTCACAGTTCCCCGATTTGGTGATCCTGAATCTTTTTTTTGCCAGCGAATCTGATTCAAGAAACATAACATAACAACGAAAACAACAGCAGTTTCTGAACCAGTGTTGTCAATAGAAAGCAGCTTGTGCTAGATCTTTTTGTACTCAGCTGGTGTGTAATTATTGCTCTCCTGCTGTGGCGCTCTCTCTTTGCACTTTGTCAACCCCCTTCTGCTCTGAAACAGGACTTCAGCACTAGCAACAAGAACGCTCAATGTCTGGCCATAGAAGACGTCATTATCCAACTGCGGCCTACCAGGCTACACAGGCACAGAGCCAGCCTCTTATGCAACCGCAAGATCCTCAACAGGGATTTAGTAATGGGGGTGCATATTTCACCCCGGCTGCTGCCGCTGTTGCTGCTAATGGTGGGATTCCCCAAAACGGATATTCCCCAGTGCAACCAGACCTCTCTATCGACACTGCAACTCAAGGATTAAACAATCTTAACATTGCTGGTATCCCTACACTTCCTCAGCAACAGTATGGACAGCCATTGCCTCCAGCTGCTGGTTATACACCGCAGCAGCAACAGTTCCAAGCACCACAACAGAACAGCTATGGAGCTAGTTACGGCTATGGAGCCAGCTCACCTGCCGACTTGTCACAGAATTCAAGACAGTCTTTACCTTTGAACCAGATCTACCAAATTGATTTGCTGAGAGAACTTCCACCTCCAATAAGTGATCTCTCTTTACCACCACCACCGGTTATTCTAGCACCAAATGCCACTGTTATCGAATCAAACCAGAATGCCATCACACCGCCAGATTATTTCAGATCCACTTTGAACGCTGTCCCAACGACAAACTCTCTATTGAAGAAAACAAAGCTTCCATTCGCTTTGGTAGTCAGACCATACACTTCATTACATGATGATGTTCGGCCTGTACCTGTTGTTTCAGATACTGTGATTGCTCGTTGTCGCCGTTGCCGTACTTATATCAACCCGTTTGTGCAATTCACTGAGCAAGGTAGACGATGGAGATGTAATCTATGTAATCTACAGAACGATGTTCCTCAAGCTTTCGACTACAATAGAGATATTGGTGCCGCAGCAAATAGATACGAAAGAAATGAATTGAACTATTCCGTGGTGGAATTCGTTGCTCCAAAGGAATATATGGTCAGAACTCCTCAACCTTTGGTTTATGTTTTCGTTATCGATGTCTCTGTCACTTCAATTCAGTCCGGTTTGCTAGCCACAATTTCTACCACGATATTGGAAAGTCTAGACCGAATCCCAAACAAAGATCAGAGAACGAAAATTGGATTCTTGGCAGTTGATTCTTCGTTGAGTTACTTCAACATCCCTGAAGATTCCGAGGAAGGTGAAACCTCGATTTATGTCGTTCCAGATTTAGACGAACCTTTCAGTCCTTCTCCAGACTCATTGCTTGTTAACTTAACACTAGCTAGACAGAACATTGAAAAGCTACTACTAAACTTGAATTCCCTCTTTGCAGGCAATGTCAATCCTAGTTTTGCTCTGGGGCCTGCTTTGAAATCGGCACATCATTTGATTCAGTCCATTGGAGGCAAAATTGTTGCCTTTGGCTCGACATTACCTAACATTGGTATAGGACAACTCACTATAAGAAATGAAGAGTCTGTTTACGATAAGCCGAAGGAGGCTTCCACTCTTTTGAGTGCCAATAACTCCTTTTACAAATCATTTGCAGTTGATTGTAATAAATCTCAGGTCTCGATCGAGATGTTTTTAACATCCGCAAGTTATCAGGATGTTGCTACTTTGGCAAACTTACCAAAATACACAGCTGGCCAAACGCATTACTATCCTGCCTGGACTGCCAGTAATGTCGAAGATGTTACTAAATTATCAAAAGAACTATCAAACTGTCTATCAGAAGATATTGCTCTCGAGGCAGTTTTGAGAACCAGAGGATCCAGTGGATTGAGAATGAACGCGTTTTACGGAAATTTCTTCAACAGATCCTCAGATTTATGTTCATTCCCAACATTTCCAAGGGACCAGAGCTATGTTATTGAAGTTGCAATTGAAGACAATATAGCAAAGCCTTATGTATATTTACAAACAGCTGTTTTACATACCACAAACTATGGACAAAGAAGAATAAGAGTTCTGACAATGGCTTTACCAACCACTTCAAATATTTCTGAAATCTTTGCCTCTGCAGACCAACTTGCTATCACTAATTATTACACTCATAAAGCTATCGAGAAAACCTTGTTCTCCTCACTAAATGATGCGAGAGATTTACTCGAAAAGCATCTATTTGATATTCTGAATGTTTTCAAAAAAGAACTTGTTTCAGGAAATATCAGCGGTGGATCATCCTTGATGCTTTCTGCCAATCTAAGAATGCTACCGCTACTAATTCATGCACTAACTAAACATATTGGATTCAGAGGCGGCAAAGTTCCATCAGATCATAGAGCAAATGCATTGAACTTGCTAGGATCATTGCCATTACCACAATTGATCAAATATATCTATCCAACAGTTTATTCCTTACATGATATGCCAGATGAAGTTGGATTACCTTCTGAAGACACCGGGGAAATATTACTACCTGAAGCCAAGAATGCCAGTGCTGAAAGTTTCGAAAGATACGGATTGTACTTGATCAACAACAGTACTGAATTGTTCTTGTGGATTGGAGGCGATGCCGTTCCAGAGCTGGTGAACGATGTTTTCGGAGTCTCCGACATTTTCCAAGTTCCAATTGGTAAAAGTGAATTACCGGTGCTTGGCAGTGACTTCAACCAAAGAGTTGGTAATATTATTGCCAAAGTGAGAGAAGGTGATGATACCGTTGCATATCAGAACCTGTACATTGTGAGAGGAGGTTCAGCTAACGAGCCAATCAACGCTGCAAATGCTAAAGAAGTTGGTCCATTGCGTCTATGGGCTGCTTCTCATTTGATCGAGGACAGACTTAACAAGGCACCAAGTTACCGCGAGTTCTTGTCTGCTACGAAGGACAAGATCAACACTTAGTCGTGGCATAGTGACACTGCACTCAAAGCTTGTAGTTGCATCACCGGCCAGTGAGAGAGAAAGAGAGAGAGAGAGAGAGAGAGAGAGAGAATATACAAAAAAAAAGTTTGATTATTTTTACTGTTAACTTTAAGTTTTCTGTAGCCCCCCCCATTCCCGCAGAGATTTGAGCTCTTTTATTCCAGATCAGGGATACGACTAATAATTGTTAAAGCCACATAATATTTACCGGAAAGCCCATATACGGTAATCCGACTCAGATATTGATGCTCTATTTAGATTTTAGGCGCATCGCGGGAGGGGCTGTTCACAGATGAAATAAAATGCTCTTATTTAGTGTACTGGATACAGATGCGGCCTAATTCGATCTGTTTCGAACATGCACCACCAACTTCACCACCAACTTCGCCACTGCTATCACCACTCTCTCACTACTAGTAGTTCAAAACCCGTTTGGGAAAAGCACCTGATGTGCCTCTTACCAGCTCTATCTTAGTTGTAGCCAATCAGCTTTGTCGGTTTTCGCCCTTTTTTTGCAACGATGCTAGTATTTTGCTTGGTGTTTGGATGCCAGTATTTTTGGATGCTGTGAATTTTTTTGTTTCCGTCCAACTACAAAGTCTAACAAACCAACAATAAAACTCCATATATCAAGGGTTATTGAAGTACTAATACCTACATTGCCCCCATCCTATTCACCATGCTTCGCTCATTGGCCTCCAAGAACTTGACTAGAAACATTGCTGTGACAAGATTTGTCCCAGCCAGATGCGCTTCTACCCAATCTCATGCCATCTCAAACGCTGCTATTGTTGAATTGAGTAAAAGATGGGAGGATATGCCAGCTGCTGACCAGCAAGACATTGTTTCTCAACTGGCTGAGCGCCAGAAGTTATCGTGGACCCAGCTCACCGAAGAAGAGAAGAAGGCCGCTTGGTACATCTCCTATGGTCCATGGGGTCCACGTCGCCCAATCCACGCTCCAGGTGACGCGGGCAAGATCGCTACAGGTGTCTTCATAGGTTTGTCCATTTCACTCACCGTGTTCTTCACTATTAGAACCCTAACTAACGGTGCTGTTCCAAAAACCATGTCTCGTGAATGGCAAGAACAGTCCGATGAATACTTGAAATCTAAGAATGCTAATCCTTGGTCCACATACTCCCAAGTCCAATCGGAATAAAGCAGTTACACGCACCACTAATTTAGAAGAATGTTGTTTTCAGAAAATTCAACTTTAGAAAACAAGCATCGTATTGAAGCTTTTGATGAACAGCAACGAAAAAAAGACTAAAACAACAGTATCACCAATAACAACATCAACAACAACAAAGAATTATATATTTTTTTATCAAAGAGAAAAGTAAAGTTAATTATGTTCCATTATTTATTCCTCAAATTGAGCTTTAAGGTATTTTAGTGTGGTTAAACAGAAGAGTGAAGAGACGGATCTCGCTCACATCTTTCGGGAAGGCTACAAAATTTTTTCATACAGATTGCATTATTTGAATTGGAGAAAGCTCGTTGGTTTAAGTTTTGGGGAACACAGAAATAAAACAGAAAAAAGAACCATTTTTTTTTTTACTAATTCCATATACAATAATCATAGCATTTTTCTCCACTCTTTCAACCCACCAACTAGATTTTTTATTTCAACTTTGTGTATTTTTTTCTGTATGGAATGTGAAATTCAAAATTACTTGATTCGTAGAGTGCGCGAACCCAAAAAATATTGCATTTTGTATTTAGCGCGATGAGCTTGAAAAGAAATAATGGTAGTTTAACAGCAGGACAGCTCAGAATGTCATTTTCATTTGGGTTTTGCGGAGATGATCTCGATGACGAGGAAACGAGTGGTGTGCCAAGGAGACTGTCGGATGGAATCGCTAAGAACATCAACGCTAATCCGATAGACGAGGTAAGAAGCGGAGAATTGAGAGAGCCGCAGATGTGCTCGTTAGAAAGCTTGTTGGGAAGCCTGATTGATTTGAGAGTCACATTTCAAAAGTATACTACGCCACAGAACCAAACAGTATATAGAAGAGAGCTGTTCGATGTCAAACATCAGCTGATGCATGAGGATGATGACAACAACGACGAGTTGGATATTATGTTAGGCAAAACTTTCGAAGATTTGAGGAAAAACATATATGAAGGTGGACTGAAAAGCTGGGAATGCTCAGTGGATACTGTGGATCTGTTATCAACGTGGTCAAAGGACGAACTTTTCAAACAGGACGCTGATTTTCTGGAGTTGGGGTGTGGAACATCGTTGCCTTCAGCCTATATTTTCCATAAAGCTATCCTTTTCAAAATAAGAGATATCAAATTCGTTCTATCGGATTATAATGCATCTGTGTTAAGACTCGTAACGCTACCGAATCTAGTCATTACGTGGGCAAACACATTATTGACCCCACAAGAATTGATCGCACTACAAAAAACTGGGAATCAAGATATTCCTATTGTTGAGGATGAGTTACAGTTTAGTGAACAGCTTATATCTAGCTTTCGTGATTTTCTGAAAGCTCAAAATATAGAGTTTAGCCTGATATCTGGGGGCTGGAATCGTGACTTTATGAACATGATAACCGAAAACAAAAGACCTTTCGGACTGATAATATCTTCTGAAACGATTTATTCCCAGGAGACCTTACCAATCGTCGGAGAGATGCTCTTAGAGATATTGCAGAAACAAAAACTCGAGAGATTTGAAGGATCTGTTGCATTAGTTGCGGCCAAAGATATATATTTCGGAGTTGGAGGAAGCGTTGTCGAGTTCGAGGAATATCTATCAAAAAGGATTGCTCAGAACAAGTTGGATATTTCCTTCAAGACTCAGAAAATATCCAATGGACTAAAGAGGTCTATAGTCTTAATAAAATAACCAGCAGTCAGGCTTATTCATCGTCACTTGAATCTTCCTTTTTACGCTTCTTACTGCAACCATTGCTTGAATATTTCTCAAAAATATATATTCTAGCACCCCTTTCTTTGAAATGTTTTGTAGTTTGCTGCTCAGAATTTGTTCTCTTATGAGAATACTCTGGGAATGAATCCCAGTCGAATGCACCAGATCTTTCAACTTTCAGGCCCACAGATTTGCCAAGTGATTTGATCATCCAAGAGTCATACGGCTCGCCCTCGAAAACAGATATTATAATCTTTGGAGGGCTTGAAGTTCGCTGTTGGATATTTAAGCTCTCGTCATGAGTCTTGGGTTTGAAATTGTTCTGGCCTTGAAAAAGAGCCAGGCTTGACTTGAAATAGTTCACTACTAGCAATTGATGGTCCCTAATATTTCTGTCTAGATCCTTCATGCCTCTTCCTGTATGAGGGAAATTGAACATTATAAAGTCAATTGGTGGAACGATAGAGAGCTCTTTCTTCAATGATTTTGGTAAGTTAGTCGCATCGATGCCAAACAACAGCTTCACGCCCGATTTTTCCAGTTCTTCATATATCGCTTTGAACGTATGTGGGTATTTTAATTCGGCTTCTCTAGGAGATTGGTCATAGCTGGTTGCGATTAATTTCTTTGGATCACTCATATACCCTTGTCTTAAAACACTTAATGCAAAAGAGAAATCCCCTTCACCAACTAGTAACACCACATCTTCTTTTCCAAACGGTATAAACTTCTTGGAAGCTTCGATCTGATGTTGTCTGTTCTTTTCGATTTTTTTCGAGGGCCTCTTGACGCTTGGGCTATTCGCATGATTGCTAGGCTTCTGAACTTTTAAGAAAGCCCTATGTCGCAGTAGCGATGCCTCCAGACTTGATTTCTTGTAGCGTTTCGCCATGTGTCATCTGGTACTCAAAGGCTAGAGGTGTAGCCAAATAGTCAATACAATCAATACTCCTACGGTAAAAATTTGTTATATCATTTAATAATCTATTAGATAATCCCGGATACAATTGGATAGATAATCAAGCATATCGATTAAGCACTATTAAAAATGCAGGGGCACTAATACTTACTAGCCCCGGGAAACACTACTGGACTAATTTAGGCATGCTCTCAACTCATTGATGCAGAAAGATCTGCCTTAAAGAATACAACGTGCTCGCAAGCTTTAGATATTACTAAAGCACCAAAGGAAGTGCAAAATCAACTTTGAATTAAATCTTTAGTTTGAAAGCCAGCTTTGGCGAAGGAAGATTATTATGAGGAGTTCATTTGAGGTACCTAGTTCAGAAGAGTTTGAGCATCAATTCTCATTCAAATTGAAAACTCCGAGGTCCTTGACATGATTTATACCTGCTTAAATTGATACTCTTCCAGTATAGGCTGTTTCAAGAACACGTTTTATTTTTTGAAAAAAGCACATGAACGTGAGACAAGAAAATGATGTTAGCGATCTGCGCTGATCATTTGAGTTCGTTCACAAGCTACTGTATGCTGGATGCTTCCTGAATAAACAGATTGAAGTGAAATCGATATATAAATCCTCAAAAAAGCGTTCTCGATGGTTCTCTTCTAGTCCTTTTATCAAGTTATCCTGATAGTACCCAACACGAAATGGTGTCTTTCGGTTACTTGCCATGTGCTACAAGCATCTTGGCTTCTATCGTTGCTGCTGCTCCCTTCAGCATCAGTGATATCGATATTGGTAGATTGTATGACTCTTCCGGTTACCATCCTACTGATTCCCAATTGATTGACATTTTCTCCAAAGAACTTGAAGAAGTCACCTCATACAATGGTACAAATGCCACCGAATGTCAGAGATGTGTAAGAAGATTAGAACTCGGTAAACATTTAGCATTAACAAGACCTGATTTGGTTCAACCTGTCTTTACTAGATGGTGCATTGATAACAAAATCGAAGAGGAGAGCACTTGTAACTTAGATTACGGAAGAAACACCGTTGCTAATAACACCTTTGGCTCTAATTTTGCCAACTTACTGTATTTAATGAATCCATCTGGATACGATGGCCAATTATATTGTTATTTCCAAGGAAAGAAAGCTTGTCCCCTTCCAGCGAACCCAGAGATTGATCTTTCTGATAAATGGCCTGCTAAACAGGAAAAACACAATTATGCTCCAATTCCAGGCAATGAGACCTATTATGTCCTGCATTTATCTGATATTCATATCCAGTTGGATTATCAGATTGGGTCTGAAGCTAACTGTTCTCAGTATATGTGCGGTACTTCTCATAATTATAATACTGATAAAGTTCCACAAGGCTACAATTTCACTCAAAATTATACTTCTGATCAGATCTCCAATTTATCGTACACTCCAGGATGGTATGATGAAGATAATAATTGGGTCAAAGGTGATCCTATAGATGTTTCTGGTAATGGATCTGTATGGTGGCCTGCCAACACTTTCGGTGGTTATGAATGTGATTCACCTGAGGTATTGGTCAATAGCTCTTTAAAATCTGTTGTTCAATATCAAAAAAGTTTGAACCTGGAGTTCGACTTCACGATTTTCACTGGTGACTTAGTTGACCACGATGAGGATGCATTCATTGGAATTGAAAAAGCCGTTAACTCAGAGGAAATCATCTTCAGAGATATTAAAGCTACTTTAAAGGATATTCCAGTATACCCAGTTCTCGGTAACCACGACTCTTATCCATATGCTCAGTTAGCTCAAGAAAAGTCTGGGTTTGCCAATGAGTTTACTTGGAATGCAGAATTGATGGCTGATTTGTGGGAGGAGTATGGTTGGATTAATTCTACAACTGCCTCGTATGCTAGAAAGCATTATACTGGGTTCTCAGTTACAACTTCTCAGAACTTGAAGATTATCTCCTTGAATTCCAACGCTTATTACTTGAGCAATCTGTACAATTACTGGAACGCTACCGACATTGATTCTTTTGGACAGTTCCAGTTTTTGATCGATGAACTGGTTGCCTCAGAAGCTCTTGATCAAAGGGTTTGGATCATTGCACATATCCCATTGGTCGAAGAAGCTTTACCTGTTCCAGCTGAAGTTTTTAAGCAAATAATCAAAAGATTCTCTCCATATACTATTGCGGGTATCTTCTTTGGTCATACCCATTTGGATCAATTCAATGTCTTGTACGATGCAGATCTCACCAACAAGACTGAAGAGAATGCACTCAATGTTGCTTGGATATCTCAAGCTGTTACACCATTAACCGAAAACAATCCTGCATGGAGATACTATACTGTCGACAAGAAAACCCATTCGATCATGGAATCATTAAATTACTACACCAAACTTAATAATAGTTTTGTCAATGACTCAGAGGAGCCAGTTTGGGAATTCGAGTACTCTGCAAGAGACGCATATGATGTCGAGTGGCCAACCTCTGCTCCACTGAATGCCACATTCTGGCATAGAGTTGCCTCACAGGTCAATGCTAGTGAAGAGGTTGCACAGACATACAACAATTACAAGAAAAGATTTTCACCATACACTCCGAACTGTATTGGTACCGACGAATGCTTCGGTTCTCACTGCTTCCTTATTTCTTTCACTCTTGCAGAATACACTGAGTGTCTAGAAGTGTTTGGTGAGCCTTCGTTTTACTGAAATTTTTAATCGTTTCTGAGAAATTTGTACATTTTCCTAAAAAAAATGTCCTCGAATTAAATCTCTTTCTATTTTGCCTTCTTCGTGCCTTTTTTAAAAGCTTTATATTTCTGTTATGCAGCCTTTTTAGAATGCTCATTTTACTTTTTGCATAGTCCTGTAGTCGGGTGCCAATATTAAACGTGTCAGCAGCAAAAGCGTCGAGTCATCAAAAGCACCTTTTTAAATTAGACCAGCATCTGCAAAACTGTTAGAAACGTTAAGAAAAATCAATTCACAATGCTCGCCGCCGCCAGATCTTCTACTAGAAATGCACGTCAATATTCTACAGTCGCAAAGACACTTAAGATAGGTATGTTGCAGTCATTATTAATTTGTGGACTCTTCTCGACTTGAAACTAATATTGTCTGCAGGTTTGATCCCAGGTGATGGGATAGGAAGGGAAGTCATCCCAGCTGGACAACAAATTCTCGAAGCGTTACCATCCTCTCATGGGCTAAAATTCGAATTTGTTGAATTACTCGCTGGATTTGAGCATTTCAAGAAAACAGGTACAGCCTTGCCAGACGAGACCGTCAAGGTACTAAAAGAAGAGACTGATGGTGCACTGTTTGGTGCTGTTTCATCTCCAACCACTAAAGTTGCAGGGTACTCCTCCCCAATTGTTGCTCTTCGTAAGAAATTGGGACTTTATGCAAACGTTCGTCCTGTTAAGTCTGTCGAGGGGATTGGTCGTCCTGTTGATATGGTCATTGTTCGTGAGAATACCGAAGATCTTTACGTTAAAGAAGAGAGAATTTTCGAGAATGCTGATGGCACAAAAACAGCTGAAGCCATTAAACGTATTACCGAGACAGCCACTACCAGAATTGGTAAAATTGCTTTGGAAATTGCTTTACAACGTCAAGCTCAACGTAATCTAGGTCTTCCTTCTTTGCATAAGTCACCAATCGTCACAATTACCCATAAATCCAACGTTCTCAGTGTCTCTGATGGATTGTTCCGTGAAACCATCAGAAACTTTTATAACAACAACAAAGACAAATACGGTTCAGTCGAGCTAAAGGAACAAATCGTCGATTCAATGGTTTATCGTATGTTCCGTGAGCCAGAAATTTTTGATGTTGTTGTTGCACCAAATCTGTATGGTGACATTTTGTCAGACGGAGCAGCAGCACTGGTAGGATCTCTAGGCGTAGTTCCAAGTGCCAATGTAGGCGAAAACTACGTAATTGGTGAGCCATGTCACGGCTCTGCACCAGATATCGAAGGCAAAGGCATTGCTAACCCAATCGCAACAATAAGATCGTCGGCTTTATTATTGGAATTTTTGGGATATTCTGAGCCAGCTTCATCAATCTATGCTGCTGTTGACGGTAATTTAAAGGAAGATACAATCAAGACTCCAGACTTGGGGGGCAAATCGTCTACTCAAGAAGTCATTGACGATATTATCAAACGTTTATAGATGGAGAACTATATGCTAAGAGTCCATGCATATATTAGAACTGAATATTAAAATCTTAGTCGAACCCGTTCCATTCCTCGTATATTTCTTCTGATTCGTCGTCGTCTTTACTGGCTTCGAGGCCTTCTTTAACAAAGCATGCAGCAAAAAAACCAATTCCACCATCAACCTTTGGAATTGAGCGTATACACCCATCTGCCAGCTCGCTAGCATTTGGAAATCCTTCAAATTCTTCCTGCTTACCTCTTCTAGGCCATTTTGGGATCACTTGTTCCCGTTTAGCCAATCTCCAACCTGATTTTTTGATTGCAGGATCATTAAGCAAGTCAATAACAACTCGTTCATTTTCCTGGCTATGAATAGAACATGTAGAATAAACAACTTTAGTTGCATTGGGGAAGCTTAGAGCATGTTTCATAATGCTAAATTGGAACGAGGATAGTTTTTGCAGCCGTTCTTCATTATAATCGCCCTCAGCATCATTCCCTTCGTATGCTCTTCCAAAGATCCCGCTACCTGAACAGGAAGGATCAACCACTAAACCAGTGACATCTTCATAGTCTTGAGGATTGGCTGAAGTAAAATCACCAACATTAATTGTAACACAGTTTTCGGCACCAGCTTTCACAACCATTTTCTTCAAAACTTCTGATCTCTTCACATCTTTTTCAAAGGCGTTTATACTTAACGGATAACTCTTTACATGCGCTGCAAGATGTGTAGTTTTGTTTCCCGGAGCTGCACAGGCATCAATGATTTTATCACCTTCAATGGGATTGAGAATATGTGCTGGGAAGCATGACGCTCTGTCTTGAATAATTATCTGGCCATCGTCATACTGCTTCCAACGTGTGATTTTCTCCCTCGGGTGAACACCGAAGAGATTCGGTATGTACTCATCATGATAAATAAGGCCTGGCTCTTTCAATTCGTCAATGTTTGTCACTGTTTCCAATTGGGGGAGCTTTGCCAGAACATCATCTGCACTAGCTTTTATGGTATTGATTCTAAACCATTTCACTGGCGAGCTGTCTTCCTCAACTAGTTCATCTAAATTTCTGACTTTATATCTTAGTTTCAGCTTTGTTAGCTCCGCTGAGAGTCTAGCTTTATGTCTCAGCACAGCTTCTTTTACTGGCGTTTTACCCATCTGAATCCTCCCAGACTTGGTGAAAAGTAAATCGTGAACGAGAAGTAGCGCTATATCTTCCGTGATCCTCTTCTCCTCTTTCAAAAGTTTGGATTTCTTGATAATTTCCAAAAGAAATGGTTTATACCTCAGAGTTGAAGACACTAACGCATACAGGTGTCTGGGATCCGTCTTTATCTGCTTGCTTCTAGCAGCATTGAAAATGCTACTCTGTAACGAGCCATCTCTCGAATTTGGAGCTAAAAATCTTTCAGCCTCCCTGTATAAATTCATGCCCCGCTGTTTGAGAAACAGTCTATGCTCCCCAAGAGATGCTCATCGCAAAATTTGACTAAGTGTAAGATCTAAAACTTATATAATCGCCCTTACATAATAACATCAGTACATAACCAATTACATAATATTGTTTTTTTCCCTTATGGTTTGGTGTGCTGATGTTTCACATTTGTAGTTTTGGTGTAAGTTTGGCTGTTTGGACCAAAAACAATAAACTTTTTCCAGATTTTGCAGAAGAGCTTCTTCAACTCCAACTGTTGATTCGCGCGGTTTAACTTGCTTCAGAGGTGTTTGTAGGACTTAGTTTCTACTGGTACTGCGAATTTCTTCGACGCGGCGCGGGAAAAAAATAATTTTCGATAGAGGGCTTCCAATATATATAAGACCTCCTAGACGATATTTTCAACAGCGATTACATTGATCAGAAGTGTCAAAGAAACAATTCTCGAATCTGCTTTGCATTTTTTAGAAACACCTCTTAGAGGAATATTGAGAGAAGTTATACTTCAGATCGGATCGAACTCTCGGATAATCTAAACACATTGGCAGTCTGCTGAAGATGTCTGCAGTGAAACCCACGGCTGACAGCGCTCTTGAGACCAAGGTAGCCAAGGCCAACGAAGCAGCAGTAAATGGCAATGATACAGATGACCGTATGGAAGAAATCGATGCTGTAAAAGAAGAAACCATCGAAGCTTTGGTGGTGAAACCAGAGAATAAAGTAAAACGTAAACTGGATGCCATAGAAGCTGATGATAACGAACAACAACACATCGAATTAAAACAGGCCACAAACGGGCCCCACACGGTTGACCAGAAGAACATCATAGTACCTGCTGTACCCCCTAAAATCAGATACATTCCGTTGAAAACAGGCTTGTGCTACGATGTTCGTATGCGTTACCATGCCAAAATTTTCACGTCCTATTATGAATATATCGATCCTCATCCTGAAGATCCAAGACGTATTTATCGTATATATAAGATTCTGGCCGAACACGGACTCATCACGGATCCCACTCTATCTGGTATAGACGACATTGGCGAACTGATGCTGAAAATTCCAGTTCGCGAGGCTAAGGCTGAAGAGATCCTCCTAGTCCATACTGAAGCACATTTGAAGCATATCGAAAGTACTTCGTCAATGACCAAAGAAGGTCTCTTGGAAGAGACAGAGAAAGGGGACTCAATTTATGTGAATAATGATTCCTTTTTAGGCGCCAAGTTGAGTTGCGGAGGAGCAATCGAGGCTTGCAAAGCAGTAATCGAAGGTAAGGTTAAAAATGCACTGGCTGTTGTGCGGCCTCCTGGTCATCATGCTGAGCCAGATGCTCCTGGAGGATTTTGCCTATTCTCCAACGTGGCTGTTGCAGCAAAGAACATATTACAGAACTATCCTGAATCTGTTCGAAAGATTGTCATACTGGATTGGGATGTGCATCACGGAAATGGCACCCAAAAGGCATTTTACAACGACGAACGAGTTTTGTACATATCTTTACACAGATATGAGGCTGGGAAGTACTACCCTGGAACCGTTGCTGGTGCCGTGGATCAATGCGGTGAAGGACGAGGTGAAGGAACGAACATCAACATCCCATGGCCTGTTCCTGGCATGGGAGATGGAGACTACATTTATGCATTTAGAGAAGTTGTTATGCCCGTATGTTACGAATTCGATCCAGATCTAGTGATTATATCTGCTGGTTTTGATGCCGCTGACGGTGACATGATTGGTCAGTGTCATGTGACACCCGGTGCTTACGGTCATATGACGCACATGCTCAAAAGTCTGGCGAAGGGGAACCTTTGTGTTGTTCTGGAAGGTGGGTATAACTTGGATTCAATTGCTGTAAGTGCTTTGGCTGTGGCTAAAGTACTAGTTGGAGAACCCCCAAATGAATTGAATACTAAATTTCCCAAGCCTGAGGCCATTGAGACAATCGATAAAGTGATAGAAGTTCAGTCTAAATATTTCAAATCTCTGAAGCCGGGCTACATAGGGCTCGATCATGCATTGCCTATTAGCAACGGTGATAAGAATTTTAACTTACAGGATGCTATTCGTTCTAAACAGGCTAGCTATCTTTACTCAAAGTACAAATTCATTGATCTACCAATCATCAATGAGAAAAATACCGAAGACCTCCAGGCAACTCCAGATTGCCAGATTCTAGCATCTCCTGATATCTATGACTCAGAAACAATAATAGTGATAGTACATGATCCTTCAGAAGTTTGGGCCAAGAGAGATGCGTTAACAGGATTAATTAACCCAAGCTCTTCTGTCATTATTGAATCAACCAATAAGTTTATCGAATGGGCCCATTCGAGGCGCTATAGTGTGATCGATGTCAACATCCCCGAGTCATCTGTCTCAGATGATAATTATAGCGCAATGAACTCTTCACAAGAAGTAGTGCTATATCTTTGGGATAATTATATTCAATACTTCAGCAATGTTAAAAAAATAGCATTCTTAGGTTTCGGTGAATCGTATGCTGGTGTTGTTCATCTCTTAGGACACAGGGAAGTTCGTAACATTGTGAAGGCATCAATTGCGTTTATTGACAAAACGCCTTTAAGGGCTATTGTACCTTTGATAGATGAGGCGATGACAGATTGGTTTTATAAAAATTCCTTAGTGTTCACAAGTGTGACCCATCCATGTTGGGGGTCTAATGGTCAAGAGACCAAAAAACCTAGACGAAAGTTTGGAAGAGTCCTGAAAAGTGATGCTGATGGACTGGATAATGTAGCTGAAGAGAGATTTGAAGAAAGCACCGATTTTGTGCTAGATTCGTTCGAGGAATTTGAAAGTTCTTCATAGAGTGGTTCACAGCTTGTAATTTTAGAATGGATAGAATAAAAAGTATACCGCTTTTTATAAGTGGTACTTAATGCTATACATAGTTACTCTGTACCATCCAGCCACCTTTCCGGACTAGATATGAACTGGGCTTTATTTCAGTTGCAGTGGTTTCTATTGTTACTTATAGCCCCTGCATTAGTCACCTCTATCTCATATGTGTTTAATGTTCCAGCGTCAATACCAATAATCTTTAGCAGTTTTTTGATGGTTTGCACCCTAATAAATGTACGATATAAAATTTGGTACATAGTAGCTGATGGGCAACACATTGCTTGTGTAGATACAAATGGATGTCAACATAGGTACTGTGTATTCAAGAGGAGTCAGGCTACCAAAGATCATCATGATTTAGTATGCCGTACATAACGTGTTAGAACGCACAGCCTGGAGTTGCCATCAAGTTGAAAAAAGTGCCATGATTGTAGTAGTACAAACAGTCGAGAATTCTACAACGTCTCAAAAAATGCCGTTTTATTTTATACTTTGAGTCTAGATGGCACTTGGAAACTTTTTATTGAAATCTTCAAGGTCAGTTTCGGATAATTCATTTGAACTAGAGCTACTCTTTCTCTTTGGCGTACTTTTGGAACTTGTGGTTCTTGAAATTGAGCTCTCAACAGATTTCAAATACATGGGTTTTTTTGGTTTTGGAGGGGGAAGGTTTTTTTTCAAATTCAGCGGAGATTTTATCTTGTGTAAAGTCTCCGTTGATCCATTCTTTCCTGGTGATCTAGTGATAGTGCTTGGAGTGGATTGAGCCGACAGTGGAGGTGTTTCAGGTGGTGGTTTTCTACTTGGAACAAGCGGTTTATTTTTGATGACCTGTGGCTTTTTGAAACCGTCATTATCAGGCACTGGAATTCTAGGCTTCAGGTTTCTTACCTCATTCCTTGGTTTTTCTCTAGTGTCATTACCATAACCCTGTGCAGTTTTCACAACCGGTGGGTCATTGCTTTTGTTCAATAGCGCCTGTACCCTTTTCTGAATAGAAGAAGAACCGCTCGCTTTCTTATTTGATGAATTAGAGGTTGGTATCGATCTTGGTTTCGGCTTGATTGAAGTTACAAGTTCCTCCTCTGATATACTTTCAGATGAAGATCTGTATTTAGGAACATTTCCGGCAGCCTGGCTCATATTGATTCCTGATGATTCATGAATAGAAGAAGTTCTAGAACTTGTACGGCTTTGCGAGCGACTATGGCTTGAAATGCTGAATTTCCCGGTCAGTTGGCCAATCAAACTATTTCTCTTTTTTGAACCGGTACTTATACGACGCAAAGAGCTTAAACTTTCACCTGTGTGTTGTTGTATCCAAGATTTTCCACTATCTTGCTGCTGCAATGTCTTCAAAAAATCCATGCTACTGTTGATATGCGTTTCGCCAGGTGACAACTCAACAGAAGTGGAATTTGAAGATAAGCCAGTTATAATTCTTTTGAGCTCATATCCTCCGTTGTTATGGTTATTGTTACTTGAGGGCAAATTCCCAAGAGATGCATTTTGAGATGGATATGCATACATGCTTTGCGGTCTTTTCTTCACTGACGAAGATTTAGTTCTAAGAATGACAGGTCTTGTTGGTAGATTGCTGGTGGAGGGTTTTAAAGTCTCATCGGGATTAATGTCGGTATTATCTTCTTCGTCACTACTGGAAGATGTCTGATCTGATTCAACTGTCTGAACAACGCTGTCAACATATTTTGATTTAGGTGGAGCAATAGGAACACCAGAAAGCTTCGACGGTGGAATTTGAAGCGCCGCGTTTCCTGTTTGTGGGAATTGTCTTGGAGCATATGATGGTACTGCAGAAGAAGTAATGGGGAAAGATTTCTGAGTTTTCAAGGGTTGATTTGAGATCAACGAAGGTGTTGATTTGGAATTCAGAGACAGATTGCTGATTTGCTGAGAAAGTGTGCTTTGTGCATCTGATGCGCTCAAATTTGCAGATGAACTGATAGGACGGGGAGGTCTCGGTGGTTTTGGAGGGGGTAAGGAATTCTGCTGGGTGCCACCACTGATTGTAGTCCTTGGCAACGTATAGTTAGGGCCCGGCGTCTTGAACGATGGATTTGGTGTGCTGATATTAGATATTTGGGGATTTGGAGGAGCCTGTAAGGATGAATACTTTTTCTGAACTTGAGGTGTTGGGACTGATCTTTTCTTAGTGAAATCAGGAATAGGTACAGGAAGGTCACGCATTTTACAAACTTCTTCTAAGGTCTGATATGCATTTGGGCGACGACGGGGATCTTCTCTCAAAAGCACCGAGATCAAATTCTTCAATCGATCAGAGTAAACAGGGCGATCAGGGAACTGAAACGAGGCATGTAAAACCGCCAGTTCGCCTTTTGCCTCAAACGGTGTGGTATAGTAGCATAATTTGTAGAGGAAAATGCCTAATGCCCATACGTCGGATTTTTCATCGATAGGGGATCCTCTGTAAAGGTCAATCATTTCTGGCGATCTATATTGAGCGGTTGTGTTCTTCAAGATATCATTTTGCAAAATTGTGAACTCGTCTGAATTCCTTGGTGGTCGTAGTACTGGTGAGGCAGAACCAAAATCACATAGCTTGAACTCATGCTTTTCTGAAATGAGAACATTTTCAATCTTGATATCTCTGTGTATCAACGGTGGGTCAAGCGCATGCATATCACATACACCTTCTGTGATTTCTGCCATGATCCGTAGAACTTCTTCCTCTTTGAGTCTATCTCTGAGCCGAGAGTTCATGAAATCTATCAGGCCCTTATTAGAGCAGTACTCCATCAGTACAAACACTTCGTATCCCTGTCCATTGGGAAGCCGAGCAGCATGTGAGTCGATGTACGATACGATATGGCGACAACCCTGGAGACGTTTCATTGAATCTACCTCTGCTCGAAGACTATTGAGGCTCGCCTTATCCGGCACAGCGACCCTCTTCAAACATGCAAGACTCTCACCTCGAGCGCTGGGGCTCACTTCAACTTTGTAGACATGGGCAAACCCACCCTCAGCAACGTACTTGATGATGATAGCAGTGTGCGAGCCCACTGTAAGGACTGTACCCGGACGGTAAGCATTCAAAGGCGGCGTGTTTTCCATATTAGAGGCAGTGCTGGCTTATTGGTTCTCTGGCAGCTTGATACTAGTTCTGGTGGTGGTGTCAGAAATAGGTGATGGAATGAGCGGCCGGTCCGTGGTTCAAGCAATTGGAAGGCAGACCAGTGTGATGGAAGCGTCCAGCAAGGCGGCAGGAGGGTCTGTCAGAGTGCTGCTTGTGTACCTCAGCAGTGCTTTCCAACGCTTTCAGTGCTTCGAATCGACCGTTTGAACTTTGGTGTTCTTTTCCGATCTTTTTAGGAGAAGAAACCGGCCAACTTTGTTGGAAGGAAAACAAATAAATCGACACCCTGACACCAATATATAAAGTCGTGGGTACAAAACTACTGAGAAACGACGATACATAGGGCACAGCTATGTTAGTTATGTGTATATGATATACTCAGTACGGCTGATATCTCTCGGCTTTATGAGCTTTCTTGTGATGCTTGTGTTTTTTTTTATGCGTATTCTCTTTTTTGGAATGCAATTTTGGTTCGCCAGCATTCTCAGGCGTAGACAGAAATTCAGTAGGGAAGTCGAGCTCTTCGCTTGTCTTCCACACATTTATAGACCCATCCTCGCCTCCAGTGTATATGATGTCAGAACTTGGTGGGACATACACGCTTCGAACTACTTCTTCGCCGTGTGCCCCATTGATCTCTATCGAGTTCTCTACATCGACCTTCTCATCCATTAGCGGATACAATTTGAGCTGCTTCTTGGAGTTCTTGCCTGCAGCAATGAACCCCGGATAGACATCGACAACATATTCACAGTCCCAAGGGTCTCTGACGTCTCCAAAATCAAGAGGTTTGGGCTCGGTGGCTTCCTCTGACTTGTCGTTCAGTTCATGAATAGCAAATGTTTCCATGTGGGACAGAATGTAGATTCTTTTAGCAGAAAGCCATCCAGCAGAATGAACAGATGCGAAATTTATCACCTGGTGCAGCGAGTCTTCTTCGTCCTTTTCGTTCAGATCGTAAATGTTAACATAGCCATCTGTTGACCCGCTTAGCAGAACTGAATCATCGAGGGGATGAAATTTAATCTCAGTTATATCGTCATGGTGCGAATCGACAAAGGAGCGAAGCTTCTCATCATTTCCAGAGCGCAAATCCCACACATGTAGTTCTGAATCGACTTTATATAATTCTGTGCCTCCGGCAATGAGATTATTCTGGAAATCTAAAGATAAAAATGGGATGTTTCGATCGTTATGAAGTTTTTTAACAGCTCCGCCAGAGGTTCTTAAATCAAAGATCTTGATGGAATCAGCACCAGCTGTGCCTATAATATTTACTCCATCTTGTGACCTTGTGCAGTTGATACAACTCTCGTGGGCTTGGAATTGCGATACTGGTTGAAATTTTGAGCTGTTGTTAGTATCTAGTGGGAATACTTTTATACACCCATTACTCAGAGAGCTCACCAGGCCATGATTTCTCAAAGGAAGAAGATTGAGAACCCAATCATCGCCATTACTATAGCTTGCTATCAAAGACGTTTTAGTCATTGTATAATCGCTTAGTTATAGTTGATAGAGGTGCAGGAACTGTTATAGCTGTACTGCTTGTTACACCTTGACATACCATCTTCATCAACAATTTTGTCTTTTTCGATGAATTCACACATAATCAACTACAAGATCACTAAAATTACAACATCAAATTAAAGTACTAGAAATTAAATCAAAAATAAAAACATAAAAAAAGCTGTAAATTTTGTTCGCCACTGACCCCATATTCCATCTATAAATCCACAAACCCACGTTCATATCTCATGCTC
This sequence comes from Liangdongia quercuum, assembly GCA_030579675.1. Taxonomy (NCBI): domain Eukaryota; kingdom Fungi; phylum Ascomycota; class Saccharomycetes; order Phaffomycetales; family Wickerhamomycetaceae; genus Liangdongia; species Liangdongia quercuum. The sequence continues at coordinate 122,373 of JAKTRK010000022.1, read as the reverse complement.
ATGAGATTCATGTTATAATCCTCCCATAGTTTTCAAGGCTTCCTGTCTCCATCTATAAGCGTTCCAGAACGAGCCATAACTCCAAGTTAAGTCTGCTGCACCTTGCATAAAACCTGTATATTTATTAAACTGTTCATTCATTTCTCCTTGGTCTGAAACATGTTCTCTAACGACATCTAAAAATGAATCCCCAAATGCAAAAATATTGGATATCGTTTGATTGAAAGCTAGCGAATTATACGGAATATTCAAAATAACGTTTGAATTCCAAAGAGAAAAATTATTCGCTTCAATAATGTGATTGAAATAAAAGTATTGATTGTTGGAATCAACAACCAAATCAGCTTTATTAGAATAAAGTGTTTTTATTAACTTGAATAATAATTCGCTTGCTGCAATAGTCGTTAGGAACCATGGATTACCCTCGCTGACCCCATTTCCATCGTAAACATCTTCCGGATATCTTCCTAAAGCAACTCCAAGATGCAAACTAATTCGTTCATGGTTTATTGGATATAGGTATTTCATCGTTTTAACGAGTTCACTTAAAGTATTCAAAATCATAAAATTATCAACGTTAAAAGGAACTGAAAACTCTTCAGATAAATCTAGCTCATCATGCGTCAACAACGATGCTATAATAGCTGCAATATCTAATCCCACTCTCTCATTGAGTATTGAAGGTGTTTCCACAATATGTTTCAAGCTATAATTCACAAATCCTGATTTGACATAGATAAATTCAAGCAACTGGTCGTATGTATTAGATACTCTGATCCCAAAGTCCTCATCTTGATCATCAAACAATTCAAATAACCTTTTTCCAGTCTTCAAAGCCTTTAGCTGCACTAGGGACGTAAAAAAGTGGAATGAGTTGATCTCCTCCCACAAATCAAAACTTGGTGAGTTCCAAAAATTGATGATATATTGAAGATCAATCTTGATTATATCTTCATAAGTCGACTTGAAGTCAAAAATATCATGAAACTTGTCATGTTTATTCGAGCTCTCAATAAAATTGGCAATGGTTAAACATCTTAATGGAGGCCCGTCATTTTGTGGTCTTCCCCAATTCTCATTGAAGGTAGTTGAGTTGACTAAAAATTTAGGTTCTCCTAGATTCTTGAGTTTGTCTCCAAATTTACCAGACAAATTATCAAGTCTTTGTAGATTGTAAGTATTGTTGATATACTCTTCAATGATCTGTGGTAAATAAGGATTTTGTAAGTTTTCCGTTTCAAACACATGATTTACAACAGAGTTGATAGTGATGGCTCCATCGCGAATCCACTGGAAATAGTAGTTGGGATTGATCTTAGAGGGACTTGCAATAACGACGCCTGAAGAAACGTTGTGTTGAATTAATCCATTATCCAAAGCTTGACTAGCAATATTTTTCAAGATATTGTTGAAAGAGATATCGAACTGTTGATTGATCCATTTTTCAAAATCGTCTCTTGTTATGTTATTGTAAGGATAGATATCAAGAATTTTGAAATCGGATTGCAGGTTGAAATTGTCAACTGTAATAAAAGTGGTTATTTCCCCATCATTCGTAAAGTAATCAATAGCATCATTTGTATAGAGATAGAACACGCATAAGCCTGTTAACACGGCTGGAAAAAGCCACATATTCCTGAGATTGCCGCAACAGCAGTTTTAAAGCTCTGAAGTCCAGCACCGTTTTCTTTTGCGTTCAGCCTGAATAGCAGTATAAATGAAATGCTATCGATTCTGTTTTATATTGAATCGATTCAAGTAGAATTGACTATGAGAATAGAGCTTTGAGCAACTTCAAAAATACAACAAACACAGCAGACCGCAAGGGAAAATGCAATAGAGTTGATGATCTTTCTAACTGCGTACCTATTTCTGCCATTTACTGTTATCAAAATTTGTCCAACTGATGAGTACAAAACATATAGATCTCGTGTCACAAAAGAACAAATACAAAATCAGAGTTCTATCACCTGCTTGGACTAATTCCTGGTCAAACTTGGACTTGATAAGACCACTAAATGAGGGACTTTCAGACTCGAAAGACCAAACCTTAGACCCTTTCCAACGGCTTCTGACTCTTTTTTTGTCCATGACCTTCTTGGTGTGTATTCTTTATTATGTCATGCGTCACAACCATGGTAACAAGGTGATGTCACCATGTAATTAAGATGACTAGTTCTACCGGCACCTCAACTGCGGTGAACTCAAATTAGGCAGCTGGGCAGAGTGACTCTTCCCGGCAGCAGTCTCAGCTCCGCCCCCACACCTTCATCTGCTTAGGCCGAGCAGCCTCCACTAGCGACGCCTTTCTTCTGCAACCGCTTCCTGCCAGGTTCTGCCGTGTTTGAAATCACAACCCAGGCACTCAGCGACATCACCACCCAGAAGCTGTAGTCACAGTTATGTCATCACTATTGAGAAGAAACTTTGTAGTTACAACTCAACAAGTAGTTGAGGGCCCCCACAGCTCAACAGTATTAGCCTATATAAACGATTCTGTAATACTTTTGTTCAGAAGATATAAATTAGATGTTGAATTCCCTGCTACAGAGCATGAACATAGTTTCGGCCAGTACTAATAATACTAGAAAGACTGTTCAGAGAATATTTCTACGCTCGTTAGTAACTACGTCAAAGTCGATAATGGCCGTGTCATCCGCTCAAATTGCATTGCCTGCACAACATTCACACAGTGAGAATTCTCCTGATGATCACCTGAAAGCGAACCACAGCTCTCCATACACTTTGAGTAAAGAATCCAATTTACAGGATTACTTGTATAACAACAGGCTATGGTGTGAAAAGATGAACGTGTACAGACCAGGCATATTCGATCATAATGCCAAGGGGCAACAGCCGCATACCTTGTGGATTGGATGTGCAGACTCCAGATACAACGAGACCGTGTTGAATATTGCTCCAGGTGAAGTGTTCACTTATAAAAATGTTGGGAACATCCTAAATATGGATGAGCTAACAACTAGTTCTGTCTTGGAGTTCACCATTAACGTTCTGAAGGTCAAGAAAGTGATAATTTGTGGACACACCGACTGTGGAGGTGTCTGGAACTCTTTATCTCACAAGGATCTTGGTGAGCAGAACAATCATCTGATGAAGCATTTGAAAGTAATTGATGAGGTCAGAGACGCTAATGAAGAAGAATTGGAAAAAATCACTGATTTAAATCAACGCTGTAAGAAGCTAGCAGAGTTGAATGTCTTGGAGCAGCTACGGGTTTTGAAGAAACAGAAGGTTGTCATACAGGCGTTGAGTAGAGGTGATATCGAAATCTGGGGGTTGATGTACAATGTTGGTTCTGGATTGTTGGAAGTATTACAAGCATAGACCATAACGAATATTAATATATGAGTGCTTACGGATTCTTATAGATATATAAAGTAAATAGGGCCAGATTTTTAACGGATAATGAATATTGATTTGCAGATGGATAGTTAATGCGGTTTAACATTGAACTAAATTCTAGCTAAGACGTAAGATAACTTAAATCCGGGGTGATAAGGGAGGGCTGATGCTCTTCTAAATAAATGATCAACCCAAATTCGAACACAGTCTCTTTGTGCGCTACAGCTCTCTGAGTAAGATACTCCCAACTCACTGCTTTGCGATGTAGTATTACTGAAACAGAGTGGTCAGCTCACACGGTACGCAAACGTCTACTGGGATGGTCATGCCAACATTATTCTTTCAGATCACCAATAACTCCTCTTATTTTTTTTTCCTCTTGCACAGTCCTATTAATAAAAAAAACCGGTCCTTCCTCTTTGATGATGCATATTAGTGGATCTGCTTTAAGGCGGTCAGAGCACACTGTGGGTTACAGAACAACCCGTGGATGGTCTGAAGTCTGAGAGTAGTCTCAAAAGTCTCCGAAATCGTGAATCAGATTTCAGTTATTCGTTTCGATTACCGCTCAAGTTAACAGAAAGAGAGATGTAACAGATCCAAAAGGTATGCAATAATTATCAACCTCAAAGATAGCTCTACTGTGATTGTACTTCTCAAGTTACAGCATTCTAGTGCACTCTGTAACCTTCGTGTCTTTTGAACAAGTCTCCGATAAGAAGCTCTCCGGGTCTGATTCAGTCCCTTTCATCTTTGTCTTATCTCTTGTCAGATTTCGAAATCAGAAGCTTTAATTTGTATATCAGGTAGTAGCAAGCAAATCAATTAAAAAACTCAACCCCGATTGATTGATTGGCACGGTGCTATTTGCTTTCACACAGCTATAAGAGAGCTGTTCTTACTATCTCTAGTTGTTGGCTGCCGGTAGATCACTTTGTTTGATTTAACGCCAGCTTTTAAAGAGTAGTTTTGCCCCGTGATCACAGTTTTAGCATATCTGAAATCACCTACAAGTTGCCACCAGTCGGTTTCACAGAGTCCACGCTGAAGAACAACAATTATTCAAATGAACAAAAACTACAGAAAGCTCATAAGAAAGGAAGCTCCCCCAAGAGATTTTATAATGTCCGCTCCTTCGCCATCTAGGAAAACCCTTAACAGATCACTCTCCTTATCCTCAAATTCTTCTTCTTCGACGATAACTTCTATTTCAACTCCTTCCTCAGCCGCTTCCAAAAGATCAAGTTTGGAAAACTTGTTATTTCTGAATTCCATCAAGGTTAACTACCCTGTTTTCAAAATCCCAAAGGATTTGGCAAGGTTTGTCCCAGATGCTCAGCTTCTTTTAATACCTTCTTTACTTACGGACGATTCCGAGGACTACCAGGACTTCATCACGAAAAAAAAATACTCGACAAACGTTGACGAGAGAACTTTCTTAACAGTCTTTGAATACAAGATCAATGATAACTGGATCATTTGGGATTATTCAACTGGTTATGTTTTCTTTACAGGGTTATGGAAAAGCTGTGGAAACAGCAAAACCGATATCGTTAAACTTTTGGAGAATTTTCCTAATCTTTCTACTCTTGTTAGAAGAGTGCGCGGTGGTTTCTTAAAGATACAAGGAACTTGGTTACCGTTTGATGTTGTAAAGACTTTGGCTAAAAACTTTTGCTTCAATATCCGTTATTGTTTAATTCCAATATTTGGTGAAGAATTTCCAGATCAGTGTTTGAAACCCAACGACAAGAATTTCGGTAAATTAGTCGATCTCAACAATCCAGCCCCACATCCCCAGATAAGAAGAAGAAGAAGATCAAGCAACAATAACAATACAAATACTATTAGCACTAGCATCACAAAATCAGCACATCCAAGATTAAAGAAAAGATCAAAGTCGGACAACTACGGATACAATAGTCATCCAAAACTCACAAAGCCAATTTTAGAATTGGAAGAAGTTTTGATGGCCTCTAAATCTCTACATGATCTCTCAATCAATCATACTACTAGTAACAACTACTCTTTTACGACTTCTACTACAAACTTCAACTATGGTGGATTCATTTGGTCTTGGCTTGATGAAAATAATTTAAGAATAGTTGGACGAGAGAACGATGAGGCTATATTGGATGACAATGAAAACTACGGTTCGTCAATTAACAACAGCACTAGCTCAATTCCAAAAAGTTACAATGGAATCGACACTATATTGAAAGCTGCCAATCAATTAGTAACCCCTTCAGGCCCTTCAACAGGATCAAGTTTGAGCTCAAGAGCTTTTTACGAAACAGATCAATACATTCCTAGTTCACCTTTCATGAAATCTACAAAGAAAAAAATGGACATAACTGAACTCCTCAGTTAAAAAAAAGGGCTTTTTAGGACTTCATTCAGGTTTTGGGCTACTCATTCGGCTATTTCTTTGTTATTCTTTTAGCGAAATTTGCTATTTTTACTCACATAATACCTCCTAAGTTTTGTTTATACTTCATGGCTTGACTATCAGGTGTCAAGGAGCATGGCTCTATTATTTTTTTCCTCTTTTTCAGTTTTTTTCGGTTTGTGATTGTTAGTTTGACGTTAGGTATAGTTTTGTGTTGTAAGGCTTTTTTTCTGATCATTCAATTCTTATTCTTTCTTTTTATTTTTTTGCTAGATTGGCTGGTTTTTGATAAGATACGAAATGGTTTGAATGGTGACATTGGGTTTATATATGGAATACACATTAAGGCATACGTATGTTCGTGAGTTTTGAAGTTGATTGATGTTGATACAATCCAGTCTATCGACAGTAGTTTTGTCAGTAAAATTAGGTATACATCCGGACATCTCAGACCCTGATCTCGAAATGTTGTACCAGTCGACTAAAGTCAAGTATTATTCATTAGGTATCAAACGGGATAGTACATATTGAACTACTACCGAGAGCTCAATTCTGGACAGCTATGGAGTTTATTGACTTTAGTACGTTTGGTACTGACGAGACATCTACAAACGAGCTTCCAGAGCCGGCTGCTCCCTTAATTCTACCCTCTTCCAATTCTGACTTGACAAGTAAATTCAAACGTCTGTCTTTGCTACGAAACAATCTCACATCGAATGAAGTCTCTGATACTAGTGACAAGCAACCAGAAACAAATGATATCAATATTACCAGCAAGACTGCCGAGAAATATGCCTCATTATCTATGTCCTTTTTTGATAGATCAGGACAGTCGGATTTGGCAACCGACGACTTCACCGCTGAACTAAACTCTAACAATTCTGCTTCGAAAGGATCCGTTTTGAGTGCTAAGCTTACAAAGATTCTCAATGATTATGATGACTCTAGTATTTACGCGGATTCATCTCTGCGTGATGCACTTAACATTTTAAAAAAACAGAAAGAAGGTGCGAATTTTAAAGATTTAATACGGTCAGACCTATTAGGTTCAATAGCTCGAAGAAATTTCAGAAGCTCTATCGAAAACGATTTGCTGAAGCAACATTCGATCATATTAAAAGAATTTCAACCCGTTGTTACCAAAATTGAAGTCTTGGGTGACAAAATAAACCAAATCAGCGATATCAGTGCTGAACTGCAAACCTTCAAAAGTTTGGACCCAAAGCTATTGGAACAAATAGAAGAATACAGCAATTCTGAACAGTTATTGGCCCTACAAAAATCACTATTGCTAAGCTTCAAAAAGAAGTTCACCTTAGACCAATATGAAGAGCACTATCTACAAAATGAGAATATTTCATTGGAATTCTTTGAAATTTTATCAAAATGCGAAAGAATCCACTCAAACTGTTCAGTGTTGTTAAGTTTGAAGAACCCAAATCTCGGTCTGAAAATAATGGATAAGATGAAGAAATTTATTGAACTGGGTCAGCAAAGAATATCGTTTTTCTTGGAGGTTCAATTCATGAAAAACAATCAAGAATTTGAATATGAGCAGATCAATATGAAAGATTTGAAATTATTGAAAAATTCGATATTTTATCTAACAAGAAACCTGACTCTTTTTGACAGTGTCATTAATAAATTGATTCAATCTCGTTCGAAATTTCTTGTTGATGAATTTCTGTTTCAATTGAATAATGGTGGATCGTTAGATAACTCAAGGCCGTTGATCATGTCAGCACATGATCCGTTGAGATACATAGGTGATATACTAGCCTATGTTCATTCGGTAATTGTTAATGAAGTTGAATTCATCAGTAACTTATTTGATATCAGTTCGAATGACGAAAACTTGACTGAATTTGAACAATCCCTCATCCAGGAGGAAAATTTCAAAAACATCAGCCAAACTGTTGACAAAATTATTGATAAAATCATGACTTCTTTCACCAGACCACTGAAAATAAGAATTGAGCAGATAATCAGAAGTGAAACAAAACTGGACATCATTTACAAAATTTTTCAGCTTTTAGAGCTCTATAAAATGATGTATCGAAAATTCTTCAAAATAGAGTCTAAGTGCTCGCTTTTCGAAAATTTGTCTTCGCTACAGCAGATCAGTATTGAAAGGATATTTACAGTTATAAATGATAGTTTGAAGCTAATCCAGTCCAGCAATGAGCGAGAAGATTGGAAGTTGATGGACAATCTCCTATTACCACCAGACTGGCTCAGAGATTTCCTAAATGAGATTTTAGTTTTATTCAAAGAGTTGGAGATGGGCAGCGGTGATGAACAATTTATGAGACTGACAAAAGAGGAATTCGATAATCTATTGATTTTGATTGTGGACAAGCCATTAGAATTTATTGACAAGCAAGCGAGCTTAAACTTTACCAAGAAAGAGCTAAGAAATTCTCTAACTTACAAACTGAATAGTTTGGACTTAATTGAAAATAAACTTATAGTGATCCCGATTATGGGTTCAAAAGTTCAAAATATCAGTGAATTAATTCGAGAATATAAAGATAAACTTACTGAAATTCAGTTTAATCTGTTATTGGAAAACACAAACCTATCAATTCATCAACAATTAATCGAGCTGATTTTTCCAATTTCTCAGATCGAAAATGAGGATGATTATATGATGTACACATCACTCCTTGAAAATAAACTTTTTCATAAGCCCAAGATCATCGAAGTCGAATCACAGATTCAAAAGTTTTTACCAGTTGCTTTGATTGAAGTACAACAATCACTGTTTAAAATCACATCAGCAACAATCGCAAATGACATTATCATCAATAGCTCAATCAAATTTCTAGAATTATACACCGTCTTTTATAGGATTCTGAAAGAGCTGTATCCGGAGGACGACCTTTTGCAGTGGAACACATCGGATGTGGCAACCTTGCTTGGTATTGAAAACGTTTACAAAGAGGAACTACAAAGACTATTGTAATAATGTATAAGTTTATTGTGCCAAGGAATGATCAGGTACTTTACCACGACCATAACCGTCTTTGGCATAATAATCCATCGGATAATATTCTTCATTCCACATGATATCACTTTCTAGCATAACGTTAGCTTCATATGGTGTAAGAAGTGGCTTATTGAAGGCATACCCCCAATCTATAGAGAGTCTTGGGCAAGCAATTTGGATAAACGCGTCAATATCATCAAACATCGACAGCTTCTGGGGAAATATCTCTGATAATATTATTTTCACGACAGTTTTACCTTTTGCCTGTAGCTTAGCTTCAAGATCTTTTAACGTGTTGATATTCCCTTGTCTTCCTAATGCGCCCAAGATCAATCCAATTTTTTTGGCTTCTCTCCCAGTTTCCAAGGCTTCTTTCCGTATTTGGACCATTTGTTTTTGATCGTAATATTCCCTAGTGAACTTTCTTGAGTACGGATCGTACCTATATGCCGCGATTTCAGGATTGTGTATCATCGCACTTTCCAAATGGAATCGTCCATCTCCAATGTATATCATTGCATCAATTTCCTCCTTGTTTAATCTCTGAGACGTACATCCCAACACTTCACCTTTAGATAGTGGCATTATTTGAGGGGGTATCGTATAAATTTCTCCTGTTGCTAATTTGTCTTTAATTGAGTGTATGGTTGGGTTGAATTGAATAGTTCCAAAGGTTGCAATTTTGGAGCCTCTCGCAAAATTTCTCTTTATGGTATTTATCAAATGTGTTTCATCAATATTTATAGTAACGAAGACATACAACACTTTGATCAATGTAATATCAATGGGTACTAGACATGAATGGGCGTAATGCACTATAAAGTCGCATTCTAATGATCTAGCTGTGTAATCATCGATACAGCAAGCGCCATAAGAAACATCTCCCATAACAATTGTTTCACAGTGACAAAACTGTTCCAGTATATCAGATATTATTAGAGAGTAGATTAATAGACCCTCAGGCATTTGTATTGCTACCCTTTTAGCATTTTGCTTTTTGATATTCCAAACAGTTTTGTGAATCTCAAAGTTATAGTTTGAAGGCAACAGTTTGATCGCCTCATTCAGATCTTTATCTTCCAAGATTTCCTTAGGAATCTGAACCATGGCTCTTCCAACATGATTTCTCGTCCTGGCTGCTAAAGGGGAGATTAACATAAGCTTATTAACTCATTCTGTTGTTTCAACATACTTCTAACTATAGAACCATCAGTTCCCTTCTCAACGCTGTCTCGTCTGCCAACAAACCGTCTTCTAGGAACCCTGGTTTTAGGGCCCTCTTGTATCTCAAAGACCTGTACTGTGCTCATACTTCTCTCGACTGGCTCGTCATTCGTGATGATCCTCGGAAAGTTGATGTCATTTATAAAATTTGTTTTGAGTCAAAACTCATCGGTTAGAGCCGCAGTGTTCAAATTTTCAAGAGTCTCAATCCGAACTTGATGGCTCGAACGATACAAGAGTTACAGCAGAGACCTTCAAATGCATCTTTGGTGTTCAAAATATGATCACACCATCATTCAGTTGCTCTCAAGATGAAACGTTTGTCTATATAAGCATAAAGGTATCTCATATAAGGTTTGACGCTGTTGGGGTACAAATAACTGCCGAGAATGAGCTCTTTATCTTCTCTCTTAGCCCGTATTATTTGCGACTTCGATTCAGCCATCCGCTGATAGATGATGAAGAACGGTCCCATGCCAAGTATGACTCAAAGAACGAGTGCATCAATGTTCGTATCCCGAAGCTCAACAAGGGTGAAAATTTTGAGGATTTAGATATACCGAAGAAATTACTAGCTAGATCGGGAGAAAACGCTGGTGTTGTGTTAGGGGCTGATGAATTGTTACAACAAATAGGTATCTCTAATTCTAGTGGTGCAGCTATACAGGAGGCTTCATCTTCAGACAGAGATCAAAAGCCTAAACCGCTTATTGAAGAGATTAATTCAACTTCTGATCTTGAAACTATAAAGCAAGAGGGTGTAGATTTCAATTGGGAGATCAGTCAAACGTTGAACGAAGAAGATGTGTCTTTGAAGATCACATATGGATTTAACAATGCCTACAGCTCTATTATCGGTGTTTCGTTGTCCAATGGTAATGACATTAATGAACTAGATGACCCGGAGTGTACATCAACAACCGATCGCATAAAGGAAAGATTATTAAAGGAGAATTATAAATTCGACCCTGAGTACTATGCAGCAGAGTTCATGAGCTTGAAATATCCTTCAGAAGATAATGACTCGGGGTACTCTTCTACTTCTGAGTTATTAAAATGGGAGAATCCGCTTCTGAGTGAAACCATGAGCTTTAGCGATGCGGAGAATTCTAAAATGATGGAACTCCCTAAAAAATCATATCTCATAGAAGATCCGAGACCACTGTACTACTCTATATTGTCACTGATATTCAGCTATTCATTTGAAATCAGAGAAACAGAAGGTGAGTTAAACACTGAATCGGCGTGGAGTATAGGGAAGCTTACACCGCAACTAGCAGACCTCGACGCAAAAATCATTTTACCGGGAGCCAAAACACCAATGATCAAGGCAATTTTGATAACTAGTATAAGGCGCTCACTGTCGTATCCTTTGCATAGAAACTACGACTTATCTTTGAAGGCTTGGAAAGATGTCGCTCAGATCCTGAATCTTGGTAAAAAGGCTGTCATTAAAATACTGCTGATTGTACATGAAGCCTTCAGATTCCATGATGTTTATTACGTTTACAATAAAATTTTGCTAGATGATTTAATCAATTGGTTGATTATTGATTCAAGGGACAATGACTTTGTTTTCAAATCACTGTCTAATGAAGTTTTGAAGCAGCTTGCTAGCCTCAAGAAAGAAGATATTATCTTTGAACAGCTGGGAGAAGAAGGAGAGGTTGAAAGTATGCTAAGTATCAACGAAGTCGAAGAGATTGCGGAACAAATGTATTTGGAACAGCAAGAAGAACAAAATTAAGGAATAACTTGTGTATTTGATCATAACATCATCAAGATAATAGAACAGCATAAAGTTCAAATCTATCTATATATATAGTATTTATTTTGTCTTGGTCGTGCATGGTGTAGACTAGAACTGGGGTATTTATTACAGAAAAATGCAATGACATGTCTTGGGAAAACTCAAAAGGTTTTTGTCACGCAGAGCTTAGGATATTATTTGCAAAGTTTGGCCCTTGTTTGGGAGTATTCAAATCAACATCGTTATTCGTAGAATCTTCGTTTTCTATAGTTGAGTTCCCTGAATATTGCTTCTCGTGGAAACGTTCAGCTCTCGGGGAGCCATCTCTTGGTCGCCCGTAGTTTATCTCTCCAGGTTTGCTTCTTGTTTGAGATAAATCTCGTCTACTGTGTCGAGGAGTGCTATTCCCAGGATCGTGGTTTCTTTCAAGTCTCTCCACCTCTTCTTTCACATTATTATACCCAACATGGTCTATACTAGGTCTTCGTCTCTTTTTACCTGGGTTTTCATTGATGAATTGTATTGAACTCAGGGTGCCCATCATTGATTGTTGGTTTCCAAAGCTCCGAGAAGAAGGTGAAACAGCGATACTTGGGCTCGGTTGGTGTTGTTGGTATAGTGGGTTCACAGGCATTGACTGATTTCTTCTGTGTGATGGAGATGTTGGCCTTAGAGGTGAGATGGGGCGTGCTAGTGTAACAGGAACTTTCTGAGATTTTTGCAGCACTTGTTTGTGAGATTGCGGAGCTCGCTGAATGAGCTCGTCTCCTATGGGTTCACCTGAAAAAAGCATTGGTATCAGATGTGGAGGTATACCAGCTTCTTGAGCAAGATTCAGCAACTCGATAGAGCTTCTAACATGCTGGGTCCTGTAATATTGCTGCTTTGTGATTTCCTTTTCGCGCTCAAGGCTGATGAGTTCTAAGAGTGTCTTCTCGTCTGATGGAAGATTGCTCGCGTACTGGTGCTGGTGCTGGTGCTGGTGCTGATGCTGATGCTGATGCTGTTGATCTTCGTTTTCTTCATTACTGAGCATGCGTCCCAGTAGTCTGCTCAGCTGTGGGTTCAAAGGCATTGCTTACCCATTTGCTAGACTTTTCTCCGTCTATTTTGTGTTCTATTTGCCTATTTACTTTTATTTCAATGGAATTGTTGCAAAAAAGTCAATTGGTGGTGGTTAAAATGGAATCTATCTATTGTTTCCGAGTTTGGAAGTCTAATTAACAGACTACAGCACACTGTGCCAAATTGGGAACACAATTTGCCAAATTCGGAAGTAAACCAAGAGCCGGGCTCAAAATGGCACATTATGTACTTGAACAAATCTCTCTCTCGGTGGCCAACTGTGTCAGTAGACGACGCAGAGGCAGCATCGATACTTTGCTCAGCAATTGCTGATGGCGATTGTGCAAATAACAATGCGGATGGCTGTTCTGATGATGGCAAAAGTTAGGAATTCTTTTGTACCTCGACTTTAATGAATAATGTAAATTACTGAGACGATAACGCTATCTAAAGCGCTAGGGTGACGACTCCGAGCTTTTTTATCTTCAGTATACACATTAATTGCACGTATATCTCATGAATGCTTCATGATGTGGATGAACTGGTCCGGTCCACCATACAAGAAGATCAATTCTAGCTTCCCAAAAGAGATCTTTTCCATAGTGTAGTGATAACTTGTTTTCTTTTTTTTTTTTTTTTTTTTTTCACTTTGGTTTTCAGTAGTGGCTTCAGCAGAAAATTGAAAAGAGCTGTTTGATTGAGCTAACTTCATTAGCATGTTGAAGTCTTTCTGTTGCAAACTAGGGTTGTACTCAGCAAGAGGAAGATACTCTAATATGGCAATCTCAATCGTGGAACAGAAACGACCAAAAAGTTCACCAGAAACTGATTACTCGACACTATCAAACTATCAGAGTTTTAAGGTACTCCATTCAACGCTTGATCTTGAACTCCTGTTTGACGAAAAGAAAATTAGCGGTTCTGTCAACTACAGCTTAGAAGCCACTACCGAAGTTGATAAAATTGTCTTGGACTCTTCGTTCTTGAAAATAAACTCAATTAGAATTGACAATTCAGTGACGAATTTCAAGATTTCTGAAAGAGCCGAACCTTTAGGTGCATCAATTATCATCCCCACAAAGAAAGTCAAAGCAAGCACAAAGCTGAATCTGTTGCTGGATTTTGAAACCACTGAAAAGTCTACTGCTCTACAATGGCTAAAAATCAATCCAAGTTCTAAAGCTGTCTCGGATTACGTCTTCACACAGCTTGAACCTATTCATGCCCGTTCATTATTTCCATCTTTTGATACGCCTTCAACCAAGTCGACTTTCACAGCTAAAATAAAATCCGTTCATCCTGTTGTCTTCTCAGGTTTACCTACTAAGTCAGGGAGTGGGATTTATGAGTTCAACCAGAAAATTCCAATTCCTTCCTATCTGATTGCAATTGCTTCTGGTAACATTGTCAGCGCAAAAGGCGGACCCAGATCAACTATCTATGCTGAGCCATTTCGTTTGAAAGACGCAATCAATGAATTTGAAGAGGATCTGGAAAAATTCATCGAAGTCGCTGAAAAGATCACTACACCTTATATTTGGACAACTTATGATATCTTGATTAATCCATCGAGTTTTCCATATGGGGGTATGGAAAATCCAAATATAACTTTTGTGACTCCAACACTGATTTCTTATGATAAGTCTCAGGTTGATGTGATTGCCCATGAATTGGCACATAGCTGGAGCGGTAATAATGTCACTAATGCATCATGGGAACATTTCTGGTTGAATGAAGGGTGGACAGTTTACCTAGAGAGAAGAATCATTGGTGAACTACACGGAGAACAAACCAGGCAGTTCCATTTTATTATGGGCTGGAATGATTTGGTTGAGGCTGTTGATTCTTTGCCACAGTTTGAGTATTCAAAGCTAGTGCAGGACCTAGAAAAAGGTAAAATTGATCCAGATAATACATTTAGCTCTGTTCCTTATGAGAAAGGCTCAAATTTTATCTACCATTTGGAAACACAGTTAGGTGGTTATGAAAAATTCGATCCTTTCATAAAGTACTATTTCACCAAATTTTCCAAGAAAAGTATTGATACTTATCAATTTATTGACTCTCTATATGAGTTTTATAAGGATTTTGACTCTTCAAAGATTCAGATTTTAGATTCAATAGATTGGAACCTATGGCTTTTCACGCCAGGATTGCCTCCTAAAGCAAAGTTCGATACTACTTTAGTCGATAGTGTTTCGAAACTAGTCAATGAATGGGTTTCCAAGTCAAATGAATTCGTGTCAGAGACACAATTCATCGAGCATTTCAAACAAGATTTTTGGTCTGAGCTCTATAACGATTTTTCATCGCCCCAAAAGATTTATTTTATTGACCTGTTACTTGAATCAAAACCAACAAAAGAATTTTGGTTAGAAAAATCTGTCGCTTCGGATTCATTGATCAAGCTATACACTGACTTGAATGAGTCAAGAAACACCGAGATCATTTTCAGATGGTTCAAGTTCAAATTAAATGCTCGCAAGTCAGAGTACTACCAGGATTTATCGAATTGGTTAGGTGAAGTTGGAAGAATGAAATACATTAGACCAAGTTACATCCTCCTGAACAAAATTGATCATAACTTAGCTATCGAGACATTCAACAAATTTAAAGATACCTATCATCCAATCGCCGTCAATTTGATCAAGAATGATTTAGGTCTATAAAATCGAGTTATTTCCTTATTAGGTAATCTAGACTATATGTAGATTCTCGGCTGTGAAAACTCGAGATTTTAGTGACACGAAACACAGAAAAAAAGCACAAATAAAAACATCAGCCTGCTTCGGTTCCAAAGTATTTGATTCATAAGATACCACACTCATGAGCTATTCACTGTTATCTAACGTTCCCGTAAGCTATTTCCATCTTGGACTTTGGAATTCTTGAGTGAAATTTAACTAACTTATCGAACAGTTTTCACAATTTTCTGAAAGATTCAGCCTGGAAAGGATTAGAGTGAGCATGACTTGACGTTCGAAATATCTCTTCAACTAACATGTGTGCTTTTTTTTTAGAATGATGCCAACGCATTACAAGCTAGACTGTCAAACATCCGCCCTCCTCAAGAATTTTTTGATATAAAGAGACTCTCAAAACCCTCCACATTCGGTGATTTGCAATCAAGAGTCACTTACAACTTGAACTATTTCAGCGCAAATTATCTCATCATTGTGTCGATTTTGTCAATCTATTCACTCTTGACTAATTTGTTGTTATTGTTTGTCTTGGCTTTTGTTTTTGGCGGTATTTATGGTATAAGTAGATTGCAAGGTCAAGACTTGGATTTACCATTTTTGAAATTAACAACTTCGCAATTATATACCGGGCTACTGATTGTTTCTCTGCCTTTGGGTTTCTTGGCAAGTCCAATTTCTACGTTGATGTGGTTGATTGGTGCATCGTCTGTGAGTGTTTTATCTCATGCGTCATTTTTGGAAAAGCCAGTTGAGCTAGCATTCGAAGAGGAGACTGTTTAATTGTGGATACCGACAATTCCCTTGTCATTATCTAGGACTCTCAAGATACCTCATAGACTGAATAAATTATTTGGCAAATAACGATAAAATTCACCGTAGAGTCTACTAGCAAAATAATACTATTACTCCTACAACACTAACATTTCTTCTAGGCTCTCTTAATAGCTATAAAAAAAAAAGAATCTCTATCATATTCTGGATAATAGAACACATAGGAATAATACCTAACAAAATCTGAGCTAGCTCGATAAGAATCAAACTAGAAACCCGGACCACCTGGACCACCTGGACCACCTGGGCCACCGCAGATGTCACCACATAACATATCCAAAAGACAAGCACAACATAATATTTTGCAACAGTCACCGCAGCAGCTGCTTTGTTGTTGTGGTGGTGGTTGTTGGATGTACACAGGTTGTTGTTGCTGTTGATAGTAGCCTTGCTGAGGCTGCTGTTGGTAGTAACCCTGCTGTGGTTGTTGTTGATAATAACCTTGTTGCGGCTATACACCTGTTAGCCAAGCCATTCTATTTGAAGATCACAATCATCATCATCAGCATTCTTGTTGTTTTGAGTGGAAAAACGCACTCGAAGTAAGAGAATGCTGTCTTAGTCCGTGAACTTGTGAGATTTTCGAGACTTACCTGATTGTAACCCATGATAACGTATTTCTAGGTTCGAAGACTGTTAACAAATAGTTGATCTAATTCAACAGAGCATGTCGTGTTGGTCTTGAGCAGATTATAAACTTTTCCGAGAGCGTTTCATATGGCTGTGCAGCTTGAAAAAAAGAAACGTACACCTTGTGTACAAATACGGCAATATATCGGCACATGATTATAACGGATGCTGGCTGTACCGATTAGTTATCTTCACCCCTTAATGGGACTATAGTTTCCACGATAGGCCGCGTAGTCTCCATATATGGGTATTGTCAGTCCCTACTAGTCTTCTGGAGAGTCCACCCTTAGTAGATCTCAATCAAGGATTAATTTCACAAAACAGCAATTTAAAGTTGAAACTGTGCTTCTTGTTACAAGAAGTGCTTCATCTATAATACTACCTGCCAATCATGGGATTCAACTATGTACCACCAGAGCACCCAAAGAACCCGGGGCCTTTCTCTGTTCAGCATGGATACAATGACGTGCAGCTCAAAACCCAGAACTATAGTGGAGATTGCGTAAGTCACTTGTTCAGCAATAGCTAGCTATCTGAAACCAGCACTAACATTCGTATAGTCGCCATTGAGTCCTACTACACAGCATAGAGCTGGCGGATTTGAGAAGTTTGCAAAAAATGAAAATACCAAGAAGGTTGGCTCTTTTTTATTGAATCAACTCAAAGGATTTTTAATAGGCCAGTGTACGTGAAATGCGTAACCAAAATATCTGAAGTGTGTTGTTGAATATACCTTTCCCACTACATGTGCATGTAGCTGTTAGAAGATGACCAGCTCACTTCTAAGCATCATTTAGGAGCCTATAGCTAATGTTTTAATATCATCAGTCTGACTGAAATCCCATATCCTAAAATTCTTATTACGTAGTAAAATACCCATTTATTTCCGCTTTAGGAAGTTGATGTAAATGGCCAGTGCTTTACATCTCTTCACTCAAGACATAATATACCTAGGTATTATCTCAAGCGAATTGATGCCAGAGTGCTCGTCCAATCAAGAACATGCCATCTGTACCTAATGCTGAAGCAAGAGCAACAACCTGGAATACTGAAATACCGCA
Organism: Liangdongia quercuum; assembly: GCA_030579675.1. NCBI lineage: Eukaryota > Fungi > Ascomycota > Saccharomycetes > Phaffomycetales > Wickerhamomycetaceae > Liangdongia > Liangdongia quercuum. Next base: position 104,369 of record JAKTRK010000022.1, on the reverse strand, counting down.
CTTGAAACGATTCGATGATTTCGAGACAGTGGACTGGATACAGGTCAATTTACAAAGCCATAAAAAAAGGCTATCACTTCAAAATAATGATATTATCAGTATTACCAAGCTGTATGAATCGCTGCAAAACTATGTGATTTTAACACTTGTTGGAATAATAATAGGGCTAATAGCAGCTTGTTTGAATATAGTGACTGAGTTCCTCTCCAATATAAGGACAGGCTACTGTTCGACACATTACTATCTGAATAGAAATTTTTGTTGCTGGGGTGAATTAGATGAATCCAAATGCAAAGCTTGGACTACATATTCAAGTTTTGAGGCACTCAATTACATTATTTTTATTTCTATTTCGTTACTGCTGGCGTACATTTCTTGTAAATTGGTGATGTCTTATGCTCCTTTGGCAGCAGGATCTGGGATTTCTGAGATCAAGTGTATTGTATCAGGATTTAATTTGAGTGGGTTTTTGAGCTTTTGGACTTTTTTAATCAAAAGTATAGGACTTCCATTAGCCATTGCATCTGGATTGAGTGTTGGGAAGGAAGGACCGAGTGTTCATTACGCAGTCTGTGTTGGCAGCATAATGTCGAAAGTTTTGCTACGCTCCCCTCAACCGGGGCTCAAGCTCAATCAAACTCTAGTACATGGCTCCTCCTTGACATATAGAAACATTTTGGTTGCCTCTTCTGCAGCAGGTGTTGCTGTTGCTTTTGGAAGTCCAATGGGTGGTGTTCTCTTCTCTATTGAAGAAATCTCGAATCTATTCAAGTTATCAACAATGTGGGAATCATATTATTGCTCATTAGTAGCAGTTACTCTTCTTCAACTTGTGAACCCCTTCCATACTGGACAAGTTGTTATGTTTGAAGTTTCTTATGATAGAGATTGGCATTTTTTTGAGATTCCCTTTTTCATGATCTTAGGTGTATTTGGTGGAGTTTATGGGATTCTTATCAGCAAATTCAATATCAAAGTTGTCAAATTCAGAAAAACCTATCTGAAGTCTTTCGCACTCAAAGAAGTTCTGTTTCTCGCATTATTGACATCAATGATCTCATATTTCAATGAATTTCTCAAGCTTGACATGACTGAAGGCATGCAGATTCTATTTCAAGTCTGTGATAACTCAAGTTTTCACGAGATTTGCGAAATTGACAAGGCTTCGAAAGTTTTCACAATAATTTCAACTTTGGGGTTAGCAACTATCATAAGAATGGTTCTCATAATTTTAACATATGGGTGTAAAGTTCCCGCTGGAATATTTGTGCCATCAATGGCATGTGGTGCAACATTCGGTAGAGCTCTCGGTATGATGGTCCAACAATGGCATTTAAAATCCCCTGAATCTACTATTTTCTTATCAGGCTGTCTTGTTGACGATCCTACATGCATCACACCAGGGGCATATGCTTTCTTGGGCGCCGCTGCCACTTTAAGTGGTATCACCCACCTAACAGTGACTGTTGTTATAATAATGTTTGAGTTAACGGGAGCTTTGAAATATATTATCCCAACGATGATTGTTGTTTCTGTTACAAAGATTATTAACGACAAATGGGGTAAAGGGGGTATTGCTGATCAAATGATTGTATTCAATGGTCTTCCTTTCATTGATCCCCATGAAGAGCATGATTTTTTCAATCATCCTGTTTCTGATGCAATGACGAAAACTAGTGTTACTTTGACTGAGACAGGAATCACCTACAAAAACTTGAGCGTAATTATTGCAGACACTTCTTACCAAACATTCCCTATCATCAAGAGTGTTGATGATCCCATAATCAAGGGCGCAATCGGTAGAAACGAGTTACTATTAGTAAGCCAGTTAGCACAGACACAGGGCCAGATTGATTTTGACGCAAAGTGTCACTTCAATAGTGATAATATGGAGGAAGAGTTGGAACCACAATTTGACGGTACCAAAATTTTGTCCTTGAATTTCAAGGATTATATTGACCCTTCTCCGCTTACGGTTGATTTGAATGTTTCACTCGAATCGGTGATGGATATATTTCATAAGCTCGGACCCAGATGCATCTTTGTTGAAAAAGATGGAGCACTGCAGGGCTTACTTACAAGAAAGGATATACTGAAGTATGAACACTACTTACATCACTTGGAAGATCCATCACCTGCTAACAATGAGAGTTCTGATGCATTGATCTTCAACATTATCACCAAGATAAATGACTTTTTCACTATGATTCTTCCTAATCTTGTATTATCGAAGTTCAGAAAGGGAAGGGGCCGCTATTTTCGACTAAACACTACAAATGAGGACCTAAACTAAGACAACCAAAATCATCAAACATATGTCATAATGAATGATATATTTAGAGAATACAGTATCTGATTTAAATAAAATCATACAGAATCATTCAATCGTTTTGCCATTTACCGATTTTCTTATAGTCATCGAAAAGCGATCTGTAGTATACTCTTCCAGAGTAATCCAATGAGGCTGAAACCAAAATCAACTCACTTTGAGACAACACATCAAAAACATTAAATAAACCTGGTAACAGTCTCTCCCTAATTTCTGGTTCAAATAAATTTCTGGAGGCAGAGTGAATAAACGACAAAAGTAAAACCGGTAAATATCGTCTCAAGTTCTTCTTTATTACGGATGAGGCAGAATTCAGAGCCTTCTCGTCGCGTTCTTTACTCGAAATGTTGGATGGCGGTTCACATAGATTTGATAGCAACCGAGTGTACGAGTCAGCTGCTGCTGCAGACTTTGACAATTCTTCATTCTTTGTTTTAGTCAAGCACTCTAACAATGATATGAATGCCGAAAATATCAAGTGATGACGATTGGAAAATCTAAATCTGTAGAAAAGCAAAATATTGGAGAGAGCAAGGTTCAAGCTAACAAAGATTTTATCTGTTTGCGAAACAGTCTTTTCATGTGCTGATGCTAATAAGTCAGCAGTTTGAGAAACTAGGGTTATTGATAATTCTATAGAATACTGTGTGAATATCCAACTTTTCTCAACCAGAAGCAATCTTAAATTGTCTATAATCAATAATACAGATTGGCCATCAAGTCTCTTCAGATTGAATAAGATAACTGCAAGTGATTCCACAAACAGTTTTGAACTTTCAGAATCTCTATCCAATACTTTCCAATAAGCCATCAAAATTTCGAGTAACGAGGTAAACGGTGCATCAATCTGAAATGATGACAATAAAATTTCTAGAGAGTATGCCCTCTGAGTTTTATTCAAGTTTTCAATTATCGAAATCAGTCCAGGAAAGAGCTTTTCGGATGCAATTTTTTCCTCTCTTAAAATAATATAGAGTGCCTCGAAAAATTCAACTGATTGTTCACATTCCCCTGTTAGTTTTGTCAGTAGCAGGAAAAGGGCAACCTTTTCTTCATCTGAGTTATTAACTTCTTTGGTCAGTAATTTACCTAGGCTTTTTAAGTATGGGTATAGATCTTTCAGCTCATTATTGTTAACATCCAGCTCGTATAATGCTTTTAGAACCCACAAGGTGTCATCGGTATTTCTCCTCTCTATGTTCTTGGAATTCGCTAATAATTGAAGCATATCTTTCAGTAAAGTTATGAAACTGGTTCTCAGTTGTGCATATTCATCTTGAAAAGTATTTCCAGGGTTATATTGTAACATAATAAAGCATATCCACAAAGAAGGAGTCACCTTGTCTAACGGATTTGAATTTAGGAGCTCAAGGACGTAGTTAAGAGTATTCTTGACGTACTCATGACTTGCAGTTTCCTTGATTTGAGATCTATGATGATTCCAGATAACTTTGAATAAATCAGGGCTCGAATTCAGTGTGGTGACGTCCATTAAAGTTGTTATTTCAGATTCAATTCTTGATCTGAAAGTGGGTGCCTTTAGTATATGCAGTAAAGTGTAGATGAATTGCTCGTTTTTCAAATTGGTTTGCAAAAGAACTGAAGTCAATGAATCAATCAGGCCCACCTTAAACTCACTCTTAGGAAAGCACTCAATAGGAATTATATTCAACAAAGTTAATAGGAAATCTAACTTGTCGGTTCTCTCGACGAGAGAAGATCTGATATAAGAGAAAATAGATTGTGTGATGCGCGAGCATTCAAAAAGTTGATCATTATCGAGAAGCACAAGAGTTAGGGATTCAATGCTCAATAAATGCTTCACAAGCTCAAATATGACTCTATCTTCAAAAAGATAGTTCATCAGTGGAAAAAAACGCTGAAAGACAACAATCAACACCGACTCCTTATTGACGCTCCTCTCCAAAAAATTTAAAAATTTTGTCGCAATCTTTGAAATCTCAAATTCGTGGAATTCTCTAATTCGGAAAAGTGTGTAAAAGTGATACTCATTATCTGGCTCTGAAGATGACCCTATTAAGCTATCGAGATCACTCTCAGTAAGGATATTTTCATAAAGTGACAGTAACTGAAATTTCAACTTCCACAACTCTACACTATTCCTCTCTGATCGGAAAACTGAACTCAGTAAATCCTGCAACTGACTCACTAACGCCTTATCGTAGGCTTGAAGTAATCCCTCCACAATTGACTGAAGAATGATTACTTCTGGTTCTTGTAGCTCACCTCCAATTAATGATTCGATCAATGAATTCATCTCTGTGAATGACAAAGCATCAATGTTTTGAGACACCAATTTCATAATTTCTTTAGAGCTCCAAACAGATTTTGGTGTCGTCATATGGGCTCTCCACAAAGCGAAAAAACTTGGAAACTCTCTTGCCCTTATGAAACAGTTCAAGACTTCCTTAATCACTAGTAGGGCTTTGTCTGATGAATTATTATTACTCAACTTTTCTATGATATTTTCAGCATTATTGATACCAACTTCAACGTCCATGCGCAATACTGTAGTTATCAAATTCCAATCTAGAGATTGCTGGTGTTTCAGCTCAGATATCAGAATTGATTCTAGTAACTGTGTTGATAGAGTTCTTTTCACTTTTGAAAGCTCAGTCAACAATTCCCCTGCAATGTCACTGGAGTGCTCCGTTAGTCGGAAGTACGTTGCTTCTAATGTCTTTGTATCGTTTTGAAAAGTTGAATCAGCTATCAATTTGAAAAGGATAACGAGAGAGTTATTTGAAGGCTTACTCTTTAGGAGAAGCTCAATAGAAGACAGCAAGGAGTCAGTTGAACTCTCTGAAAACATGAATTTCCTTATAACCAGCACTAGAGTTTCAAAACTTGCAGATGTCTTGTCCATGAAATCCAACATTGAAGGGAGTGCCAATGTTGCAAAATCATTCAAAAATTTCTTGGAGATTCTTTCTGAAGCTATAGATGCTTGAAATAAAGATGTGATTTCTTGGACAGATCTATTTACATCATCACTGTCAAGCTGGCTGTGTAGTTCAGCTAGTAGTTTAAGGAATGAACTCAGTATTTGAATGGATGAATCGTAAATGATAGGGAGTGGAGCTGAACGGATTAACCTTATATTCTCTCTCACTTCTTTGAAAATCTCATATCGATTTCTCGAGTTTTCACAATGAGATAATGTGAATGATAAGAGCTCTCCATATTTCGAATTATGCAGCACACGATTTCTGATTTTTAATTGTTGGTCATTGAATAAAGACCAGGTTTTGTTGAATAAAATCCAGATGTCGACATTTCTTCTCCATTCATTATATTTACTATCACTCAATCTTTCACATAATAGCTCAAAGACAAAAATCAGCGAATTTGGTAGATAAACGTCCAATTTATCATCAATCAAATCATTAGCGACCTTGACAACTTGCTCCACACTCACTGTCTTGGACCTAAGAAGTCTCGTTATACTTTGAGCCGTTTCCTAGAAAAAGTCAGCGAGTATTCGAATAACTAAACCTCTCTTTTGTGCTTACTTTCATTCTAACTCTATCCTTGTGACATCAAACCTAATGAATATCTTATTCACCGTACCAATGTTAGTTTGAAGCTCATCTCAAAAAAATATTCTTGAATATTCCGGAAATGTCTGTTTAAGTAATTACGAGGGTGAGTTCCCGTATTGTACCGTATGAGGTAAATTCCGATCTTTCAGATTTTCAAAAAAATAAACAAAAGCTGAGCAGGCTCGAACATTAAGAAGGATTTGAAAGTTCAGATAGTCGAACGGAGAGCTTGTGTTCGCCCCTTACTAAAGGATGGCTACAAACGAGAATGATTCTAAATATACAAAGTTAGAGCTAATGGATGAGAATTTTGACTTCATTGAAGACGATGTTGATGATCTGGATCAGGAAATAGACGAAGTGTCAAATGCCTTATTACTGAGATTTGAAGATGCTCCAATTCCTCACGGTCACTTAGAAGATTGGAGAAAGTCGTCGCGACACCTCAAATTCAAATTGAATCCTAACGGGATAGATGGCATTGGTTATTTCACTACAGATCTTCAGGATTCACAGAAGATATTTTCTGGAGAGACAAAATTATATCCTGCTCGAATCCCAACTTTCAGTGATTCTCTGTTTTACGTCGATTACGTTTCAAATCTTTACGGTATATATGAAGCTCTGGGTGATGAAAGGTATTATTCCGTGGCTACGATTGGCGTCGTCAAAAAAAATGCGCAAAAGGAGCAGGACGAAGTGCTAAGCAAAGCGTTTTCTTTGACTATCAATGAATTAGAACTTTTGATTGAGCGTAAACGTGAAAATAATGATGATGAAAAGACAATTTTCGAATTAGAGGAATGTCTCAACATATTGAACTGTCTTAAGGCTCTGTTTTTTGCACCTGATTACGAAGTACCATCGTTGTTATCGAGATGGGTAAATATAGCTGACCCTCAACCAACACCAGAATTCACAGCATCAGTCATGGAGTCTGAGAAACCATACGAGCATCCATACTTCTGGACATTTATTTATCAATTGGCTCTCAGAGGGCTCTATCAAGAAGCGTCGAATGTCATAAATGATTCCGGCTATGCTGAATTAGCATCAAGTGAACCCGATCTATGTAATCTATTCACTGATGCAGCTAATCTTCTACGCAGCTATCCTGAGAGATCACCTACCGAAATTTTTAAGCAGTGGAAGGCCACTGCATTAACGGCGTCGAGCAATGCGCGTATCTCTAATCTGAAAAACCAGAATGCATCAAAGGGCATAAGAACACTGCTCGATATTATAGCTGGTAATAAAACTACGATTTTGGATACAGCCGAGACATGGTATGAAGCTTTGGTTGGTTTGATATTTTACAGTATTCCTTCGGTGAAATTGATTCCAGAGTATTTCGAAGCATCTTTACAAACTCATCAGCCAGATTCGACTTGCATATGGGAGTCTGCTAGTGTTGATATTTTTAGTGGGAATTTTTTACAAGTGTTGAGAGCGATAAGTTCATTTAGTAGTGCCACTGCTGCTTACACTTCAGCACTGTGTGAAGCTAAAGGATTGTTGAGAGGCTATTCATTTGATGATGATAATAACGACGATAGAAATTTCAATAGTCGGGCTAACAGAATTGTAAGGGATGCTTCCTTTTTAAATCAGGATATCTTTTCCACGGAGAACATTTCTGAGTTCCTACTACATACACATGCTCTAGATTGTCTATCGATTGAAAAATTAGTGCCAGTTGGTATTGGACTTCTAGCTTTATCAAGAAATCCAGCTGCTAGAAACGTTATTGCAGAATATCTGCCAAAATATAATTTCAAAACGAATGATGACATTGAATGGGCTTTAACTGTATGTGCCAGTCTAAAGTTACCACAAATTGCTCATGTAATATTCAGAATTGCAGCTCAAAGATCCTTAGCGAGTGGACTCTTATTAGAGGCGCTTACATTATTTGCTAGGGCTGGAGAAATCGAATTCATCAAGCATCATGCATGGCTAGTGTTTGAGAACTCATTGATCTATGGAGAGCCATTAGATGATATAGTGATGAACGCAGTTGTTGACGATTCTATAGTGATCAAAGATGTTGATCCTGAAACTTTAAATTTACAACCCCTTTTGCGTCAGAGTTTATCCCCGTATGCTGTTCTATATCAGTTTTGGAAATTAAAAAAAGATGGTTCCCTAAAATTAGCATTGGGTAAATTGATATTGCTGATAAAGTTTCCTTATCTACCAACTAGACTATTTGGACTGTTGTTGTCTCACCTCACACCATTCATAATTTCACAAGCACCACCAAACCTTATCAGTAAAAAGGATTTGTTGGCAATTATTGAAAAATTGAACAACTTTGAGAAAGAAGCTTTCAGTGGTGACAATAAAAAATCTTTAAAGCTTAAGGAAGACGCTGATCGATTGTATATATCCTCTATAAGCCCATCAGTGACTCAGAAGCTAAAGGCTGAAAATCATTGGATCAAGGAGTTAAAGGCCAAAGATATTGCCATTCCTTCAAGCTTGACAAATTTGATCAAATTTGTAAGAAGGAGTTTGGCTATAGAGATAGGGCGTTCCTTTCTGGAAGAAAAATATGTATAATAATTGCAAAAGTGACAATCAGGAATCTACGTAAATTATTCGATATGAAGAGTAGTCAGACATACGCAGTGATGACAATTTTTCAATTGTTGTATTTTTCTGTAGTTTCTTTTCTAATGGCTGGGGGGCTTTATGAATCTGCTCACCTACAAAAACTTGTGTTCAACTTTGTAACTTGATGACATGTCAATACCCAGCAATAACCTTTTGTTTTTTGTCAATTTAGCAGATGACATCTTGAGTAGCACGAGAGTTCAACAACAATGCAACAATTAAACCATAAAGACCCAAAACTTCAGCAAAAATCAAAATCAAAATCATGCCGACAAATAGTCTTGGTTGCTGGGCAGTACCACGAACACCGGCATCACCAACGATACCAATGGCAAAGCCAGCAGCCAACCCTGAGAGGCCTACAGACAAACCGGCACCTAGCTGAATAAATCCAGTGTACAAAGCTTGTTGTTGTTTCAAAGAGTCTGAAACCAAAACGGAGACCACCAACCCATAAATAGCAATAATACCAGCCATAATGACTGGGACGATATTCTTAACTAACAAATCTGGTCTCAAGACAGAAGTGGCACAGATACCAACACCTGACTTAGCAGTACCGTAGGCAGCACCGAAACAGGTGAAGACGATGGCTGAGGCGCAACCTATCGAACCAAAGAATGGCTAAAAATGTTATTATATGATTAAAGCGAAATTAGTTCATTCACCAAAACATACGGCATAAACAGGGCTTGAACAACGAGTTAGTAATTGAAAAATTCATAAAGTTGTCGAGCTCAAAGTCACAACGCGAATAGGATGTTTCCTTATCAATGATCAGAAAAGGCGAAAGGAGTGAAAGAAATCAACAAAAACGTCAAGCTCTAGTCATACCAGCTCAGATTAGAACATAGTCCTGAGCTAGTGATAAGGCATCGTCCGTCAGCCTTATCCTTCCAGCAAGGCTGCGGCAGGATTAACGCAAACATCTCTCCTAATCCTACTTCATTATCTCAAATCAAGAAACGTTGCCAACTTTGAGGGGCAAACACATAAAGCCCAGAGTTCAGGTTCACACATACCAAAGTTCAGACATTTCCAAAAGCTCTCAATTATTATATCTGATACTGAAACTCAACGCTCGATACTTATTGTTTACCAATAGAATCTTAGACTTGAGTCTTGTTAGATTTCCTCAGTTTCAAAAGGGATATTTCCTGTTTTTCATTAAATTCGAAGAAAAAGAATCAATATTTATTACCCGGCTACCACAGATTACCCATTCCAGCTACTAAGTAGCACGTGACATAATTATTATAAATTTATTATATAATCTAGAGGTAGATTACGTCATTACTTTATAATCAAATACATTTTGGTTTGGGCAGTTTGGAAGCTCTAAAAATTTTTTTTTTATCTTTTTGCTAAGAAACATCTAAAGGAAAACTCTGCATCGCATAGTAATATAAGTATCACCAGAGGCGAGCACAAGTGAATCATTGCAAGGAACCTCAAGAATCTTTCAACACTCTATACAATGTCTGCTACACCAAACCCTAAGGCTTTCCCATTAGCCGACCAAGCTTTGACCCAGCAAATTCTTGACGTTACTCAGCAAGCCCAAAACTTGCGTCAGTTGAAAAAAGGTGCTAATGAAGCTATCAAAACTTTGAATAGAGGAATCTCTGAGTTTATAATCTTGGCAGCTGATACTGAGCCGATCGAGATTTTGTTAAACTTGCCTTTGTTGTGTGAAGACAAGAACGTTCCTTACGTCTTTGTTCCTTCCAAGACTGCATTAGGAAGAGCTTGTGGTGTTTCAAGACCTGTCATTGCCGCTTCTATTACCACCAACGAAGGTTCTGCATTGAAAAACCAGATCTATGGTGTCAAGGATAAGATTGAAACCCTCCTTATCTAAATATCTTTTAATTTGTATATTATAATAGATCATATTTTCAAATGCTGCACTGTAAACCCATCTAACGATTAGGTTCATATAGCTTCATTGTCTTCCTTGATGTTGATCTAGAACTATGTATCATGATAGAGACCATCGATTAATGTAAACTGAGCTGGTAAACTGAGCTGGTAAACAGTTTGTATTTCCCTTCTATACTGATTTATTTTGTAGATATCAAACAATTTCACATAGAGAGATCGAATATTTCACTATAGAATGCTGCAAAGTTCCACCAGCTTTTTTGCTTCACTGTCACCATGCGTTTTTATGAGATCACCTTCGATCATATTATAAAGGGCTTGGCCTGGGTATCGTAGCGAGAAAGGTGCTTGAGGACGTCTATAACTCTCATAGATCTCTCTGAAATTTTGGTCGCCAATAAACTTCAGAAAATTCTCGTCCTGATCTAAGATTTTATTCTCAATATTCTCCAAGTAAGCTGACTTGTCTTCGTTTGTAACTAGGCTTATAACAAAAACGGAACCATCGCAAGACCCCAAGATAAAGATTGGGATTACATCGTTAAGACCATCGGGTTTCGCATTTTCAAGAACAATTTGACTCAGTATATCTGGTGTTATTAGGTTTTGAACATCCAGTTTATTGTATTCGATCTTTTTAATCACGTTGATCTGTTCATCAATCCTGAAATAGCAGAGCAATGCATTCTCATGTTCAATAATGTAATTGATGGCAACGTTTTGTAGAGAGTCAGCTGTTATCGTTAAGTTATCGATACATTCCATCGCCCTCATAACATGAACCCTGTCCAGTATTCTTATTTCCTGAAAACTGAAAAGCGATTGAGCGCTATCCTTTGTCTCCACTTTCAGTTTCAGTACCCTTGGTCCAGAAAGCACGTCACCGACGACTACATTGGGTCCCACAGATTTGATGCTAGAGCTGTAGTAGCCCAAGTGGAGGACATTTGAGACCTTTTTCAAAGTGAACTTGGAATCTGCGACTGAATAATCAACTTGATAGGCAGCAATAGCATCACCAGCACCGATTATCATCCTATTTGCATGATTCGTTAGTGAGTGAAATCTCAACTTGGATTTGCCCGAGGAACAGTGGTATTGTAGGCCACCACTTTCATCGACAGAAAACAACCTTAACGGGCTCCCCAGCTCGTCATTAGATTCATATGAGCAGGATATAACAAAACATTGTGACAAAATATTTTCAAACCCAATACTTATTTTCGGCTCTTCATAGGTATCAATCAAAACCTTCTTATATTCTGTGTTAACGACATCTATAATTTCAACACCAGGCTCCAAAGAATAGGATGAAACTGTTTGGAAAGTATTATTATTTATAACTTGCAATTTGGAGTACCAAATATCCATGCCTTGAACTTGATCGTATTTTGTTTCAGTCGTCACAAATAGACTGAGCTGAAGAAAGTTTTTGAATTTTATAGATTTCCGCACTAGTGGTTTTAGTCTAGTTTTATCAATTTTGAGATTTGAGGCCTGGTCAATCTTCAAATAACTAAATTGTCCATTTTGTATCATAAGCAAATTCTTCTTCAAATGATCAAGTTTGGCAGCATCAGGTCTTGGAATTGTCAAATAACCCTTTTCAACAACTGCGCCACCAGAACTGAGTGTCAACTGGATCACATTTTCATCATTGTACACTAAAATTGAGTTGAGCAGGTGATCAACAATAGTCACTGGTGCACTTCCAATATTCAAAAGAGTTTGCTGTTTTGTAGATGTAATTACACTAACGTTACCTTCAGAATCGCCAGCTATATAGAGTACTTTTCCGCCAATCCTCTTGATTAATACAGAGCTGATTACCAATTGAGTCGCTTTGAGTGTTAATTTGGAAGAGTTTATCAGCAAAATGAGAGAACCATCCCAATAGCCTATTAGCACATGCACTTCACCGTTTATAGTCAATGCATCCATGCAGGATGCATCACTTGGAACCTTAATGCGGTTTTTTCTCATAACGAGTGTATCATTGGTGATATAAACGAGGCTATTATTAGGCAATAGCTTGCCTATAATGATATTGGAATCATCTGTCAGAGTTCCATCACAGTATACTCCGTTTTCTGTCATCACAGTGAGCCTATCGCTGTTGAAGTTGATATCAAGAACGTTTCCCTCGATAACCTGTATCTTCGTATAATCCTTAATTTCGTTTAGGTCTTGATGATTAGGTGATACCTGGAAGACCCTCAAACCTTGTAATGAATTGATGAATATCCAGTTTTGAAAACTCCAGATATCTAACACTCCTGGGTTTATTTCAATTTTATTGCCAATGCTGGAAATTTTAGACTCATACGATCTAAACTCTGTTTTAATGGTTCCTTGATTTAAATCACCTCCACATACTTGAAGTTTAGGCAACGCAGTTCCTGAAATATTGAGATCAAGAATTGGGAATCCTGAGGGAATTTCATGAAAGGGAACTATTGATTTCTTGTCTTGTGAGAGATTGAATAGAACCGTGTCGTTAGAGTTGGGGATTGCCAAGAAGAAGTCACATTCAGAGAAGTAGTATAAATTGCAGACATTTGGTAGTATTCCAGCAACATGATGCACTCCCCACGAAGTTATCGCTGTATTGTCAAGTACCATTATGCTCATATATACTTCGCCGTTCGAGGTGATGAGAAGAGTCTCCTTCGCACTTAAGGAAACAGCAGCTGTAACTTCCCAAGTCTTCCCTTCAGGAAGAACTTTCTTCACGTATCTGTAAGTCGACCCATGAGTCTCATAACCGCCGGAACTTGAAAGCTCATCGCTTACTGTAACAGCATCACTACAAGCAACGTTTGGTATCAGCAGTAAGCCGCTTTTGGAGAACAACAGCTGCGTTATACTCTTTGATTTTGGTAGGACAGGGAACACAGATTCGTGCAATTCAATAGTTCCATTGTCTTCAAATGAGGACTTTTTATTTGTTGTTTGATAGGATATGCTGGAAACATGAAAGTGATGGTCTTCATCTCGCTGAAGTACTGTGTAAGACGTAGCAGTCCCCTCGGCAAAGCTTTCTGCTGCTGAAACTGGCAAGGCGTGTCGCTGCTCAACAATCTGAGCAACAGTCTTTCCCTCTGCCTCTGAGAACGAAGTCTTCACAGAACCTTCATCGTCGAGAAACTCGAATTTAAGAACGGCTCCCATTGACATACAAAGCCAGATGTCTCCGTTGATTTCTGCTAGTGTCCCTGGCATGATACTAGACTTTTGCCATCTCCACGGTACCTCCAATGTTCTCACAACACTATCAACCGCTGACGTTCCAGTATTCTTGAGCTCAATTATCAAAACCTTCCCCATATCCGTCGAGAGAGCGAGTCGCGGGCCGCTGCCACTACTTCCCCCGTCGCTGAGCCTAAACAGCCCCGTCACCCCAGCAAAGATACGAGTTTCCGCAATTTTCCGGGTAGGATTATTCCTGCTAGGGCCAGGCAGACTGTATACCTCGAGCGAATGCCTTCTCGCCAAAATCAGCCGTGCAGGCTCATCTGGAGCCAGCACTGTAACACATGCGCCTACAACTCGACTAGGACTTTCCAGTCTCGTCAGCACAAACGAAACCATCCTCTTTTGCAGACTCAATCCGGACACTGCAGTCCCCTCCCGCTCTTTCTCTCACCTCGCAAGAGGCTGCTATGCTCCGTCTATCTTATTCGACATGAGTGCCGCCAAATCGAAAAAATCTGCAAAGTAGTGTATATAACGGAAAGTACGTGGCCTGAACAAGCACTTCTTTGTTTTCAGTATACGTCAAGTATTGAACTCTCTAATCGGGAAAACGAACCACAAAGAAACAAAAGGAAGTCAGTCTACATTCATTTCAAGCTCAGCACCATTGCTATTCGCAAGACTTACTGATAAAGCCACTATTCTGCTATCGAGGGTTGTATCATTTATCAGGAAGAGAACGAGAGAAAAAAAAAACAAAACAAAACAAAACAAAACAAAACGAACACGGACAAGCTCGAGCTCGAGCGCAAGCAAGCAATCTTTCCTAAGTACAGTTTGTCCCATTTTGCTCTAGCCAGCTTATTGAGTCGTCCTTTGGAGCTGGTTCTAGCAACTCAGGTTAACCAGGATACCTGAGAAGTTTTTGAAATACTTGTGAAACTCGTTTTTAGCTAGTTTTATGAACAACATTGCCCAAGCTGAACCAACAAATTCGCACTCAGACATCCTTGTCAATGGCTCAATCGCTGCCCCAAATACTCTGGGATCCTCTTTCATCAATCAAGGAATGAATTTGCTTAGATTTGGATCCACTCATAAAAAACAAGAGACTCCGGGAGCGCAGAAGAAGAATAATTTCAAAGAGAATTCCAACAATGCAACAGAGCGGACTACAAATGCCACATCAGTTGATAATAACATGGTGATTAGCCATTGTAGGTGCTGTGACACACTGCTCAAGTTCCCAGAGAGAGTCATCAAATTCAAATGTTCAGTATGCCAAAGTACGATAATTCTCGTTGATTCGCAAGTTGCGGAAGATTACTATCATATCGAAGGACTTGGCCTGGACAAGATTAAGAATAAGATCCAAGAATGTCACCAGCTAAATTCTATGAGTCCTGACTCTCAAAATAAGCTAAACGTTCATCAGATGTTCAAACCATTGGAATGGTATTTGTCTGAGTATTTTGGATCCTTCGATAAGCTAAACAACTCTTTCAAAATATCGGAAAATCCTTCATGTCAGCTGTCACATTCAACTTCTAACCTTGATTATGCCCAAATAAAGAAAAGTTTTCATCTCATCAGTCAATTACCAACAAAAAGACCGTTCTATAGAATGTTGCTCAGTGCGAACGACTTATTACGGAGACCATCCAGAAAAATCACGTCCGCGCGGGATTTGAAATGGTTGTTGATTTTATTGGAAATACCCACAATTCCCTCATGTCTGTATCATAACAAGAAGAATCCTTCAGATGGCTTGAACACGCCCGAAATCAAATCCATTTCGTATGAAATAATCAAAAGAGTTATCGGTTACTTATCAAACTCGAATACCGATTCTTTGAGATACTTGGCAAGCTGGATTTCGACCACACCAAAGGATGATTTCGATTATAAAGTTCAGCTGCTCAATTTATACGTGACGTTTCATATGACGAGGCTCATAAACAAACACCATGAGTTCAACACATCTTATCAGAGGACGATATCACCAACCAGTCCTACATACTGCGACTATTCAGAGTCACCCAAATTAAATTCCTCTTTATCAAAATTTTCAGGCAGAGCTGGTTCAAGTGCTATCAGGTCCTCAAGCTCAATCACATCACCATTTTTGAACTTGCCGGCTTCATTTCATACAAAATTCACTGGGTGGAGTGATAAGAGATCATTAGATAAGCCAATCGACTTCAAGCTTGGGGTTTCGGATTATGGAAATGAGTGGCACATCAAAACAGCCACAAGGTTGTTATCAGTCTTCTATGTGTCCAACAAAAACTTCAAACTGCCTATTTACTCCTTTTATAACAGCCTAGTCGACTATGTCAATGTTAAGCAAGATTTTGAAGTCTGGCAGTACACTTTCAAGCAAGATCCTACGGTAGATATCAATGATCAAACTATATTATCCTATGATTGTTTAAGCAAAGGGTCTCTCATGCTTGGTGGGAAAAATCCTAGATTCACATTCTGTCAATTTCCTTTCTTACTATCGTTAGGTGCCAAGATCTCAATACTAGAATATGAGGCCAGGAAGACTATGGAAAGGAAAGCCGAAGAGGCTTTCATACACGCCCTGGATCAGAAGAAGGTTATGGATGTTTATTTAAGGATAAAAGTCCGGAGAAGCCATATCTCTAATGATTCTTTAAGAAGTATAAAGGAGAGACGTGATGATTTGAAGAAGTCTTTAAAGGTTGAGTTCATTGGTGAGCCTGGAATTGATGTCGGGGGATTGAAAAAGGAGTGGTTCTATTTGTTGACAAGAGAGCTATTCAACCAAGAGAATGGCATGTTCTATTATAATGATGAATCACATCTTTGTTGGTTTGCACCGATGCCTCTAGAAAGAAATGATGAGTTATTTTATATGGTTGGTGTCGTGTTAGGTTTGGCCATTTATAACTCAACTATTTTAGACTTGAGATTTCCTCTAGCTTTATACAAAAAACTATTAGATAAGAAGGTTTTTTTGGAAGATTATATTGAGCTCTTTCCTGAAACTGGACGTGGCTTATTGAAACTCCTGAATTACAAGGGTGATGTTTCGAAATTGGAGATATATTTCGAAATCGAATATAAGGGTTTTTTCGGTGAGGTTATCAAAAGTGAATTGATACCCAATGGGTCTAAAACATTAGTAACAAACCAAACTGCTAAGAGTTATGTGAATAAATGGATTGAATTCTATATGACGAAGAAGATTAAACCTCAATTCGATAGTTTTTACAAGGGATTCCATAACGTTTTAGGTGGAAATTCGTTATCTTTGTTCTCCCCAAAGGAAATCGAGATGATGATTTGTGGAAATACTAACGACGGAATCAATTGTGAGGTTTTGCAATCAGTGACCAAATATTCCGGTTGGAATTCATTTGAGGAAGCTGTGAGTTCTGACATTGTTAGCTGGTTTTGGGAATGGCTAAATTCAAGATCCTTGAATGATCAAAAAAAATTTTTAAGATTTGTAACGGGATCAGATAGAATCCCAGCAACGGGCATCGGTACCATGAGTTTCAAGATCTCAAAATTATCTGGGGGAGCCAATAGATTTCCGATTGCTCATACATGTTTTAACGAGTTATGCCTTTATGAATACACAAGGAAGGAAGATATGATTAGAAAATTAGAAATTTCTATTAACGAAAGTGAAGGGTTCGGTTTAAGGTAAAGGCACGCGTATACAATAATAATACGGTATATATTTGGTAGAATTATCACCAAGAAAATAGGGTCATCTTTTGAATACACATACTCCGTAGTTTAGTATAAAGGTGAAGCATATCTTTTCAGCAGACCTTTGCATGCCTTCCTGATTAAACATTCCCCCCTCCCCCCTCCAAATCACCTGACTTGTCTATCAAAGTACACGTGCATCTTTATTTCCTTTTCTCAATTCAGCCAATAGCAACTGCTTTAATAATCACATTAGTAAATGCTTACATAATTAACCAATCAAATCAAATGGTTTTTTTTTATTGTAATTTTTTTTGAGCTACACAGTTTTAACAAAACATCAAAAAGATTCATTCAGTTTTGTTGAATTCAGTGTTGTTTGTAAATTCTCAATCTCCCATTACCAAACTAAAATTGATAGAATTCAGCATGATATCCCTCAGATCTGTTCTACGCAACTCAAATTCATTGAGAGTTTTCGGTAAGTTTCGCCAGACTCATTTTACCTGATTGCTGGAATTCATGCTAATTTATTCCATAGGCTCACAAATTAGATCGTTGTCATCGACTTCGCTAGTTGCTAAATCCACATATCGTACACCAGACTTTGGTAGTTACGTAAAGCCAGAACATTCCACCGATAAAGGCCGTGTTTTCACTTATTTTACCGTTGGTTCCTTAGGTTTATTGAGTACCGCTGCTGCCAAATCGACAGTTGAAGCATTCTTAAGTACTTGGGCTGCTTCTGCTGATGTCTTGGCTATGGCTAAAGTTGAAGTCGGTTTAGCAAACATTCCAGAGGGTAAGAACGTTGTCGTCAAATGGCAAGGTAAACCAGTGTTTATTCGTCACAGAACTGCAGCTGAAATTGAGGAAGCAAATGATGTTGATATTTCCTCTTTAAGAGATCCACAAACCGATGCTGACCGTGTCAAAAATCCAGAATGGTTAGTCATGTTGGGTATCTGTACACATTTGGGTTGTGTTCCTATCGGTGAAGCTGGTGATTTCGGTGGATGGTTCTGTCCTTGTCACGGTTCCCATTATGATATCTCTGGTAGAATTAGAAAAGGACCAGCCCCATTAAACTTGGAAATTCCTGCATACGAATTTGATGGTGATAATTTGATTGTTGGTTGAGCTAATCATAACATAATTATCAAAAATTCCAAAAAACACATTCGACTAGAAAAACAATAAAAAAAATTCAAAAAAAAAAAAACAAGATCAAGCATTAGTCAAGTAATGCTACCGAGGAAAAGGGAAAATGCCGAATACAAGAGAAAATTGAGTTTCCATCATAGATCTATGAGAATCATTTCACCTTTTTTTCATCTACGTTATTCTCATATTATTTATTATTTGTGACTGTTTACGTCAAACATTAGAAGTGGAGAAATTTATTAAACAAAATCCAACAAACAGGTCATTATCAGTAGGAACAGAAATTGAAGAAAAGTTCGGTGAAGCAAATTTGTAAATAGTACAACTTTCATGCTTTCAATTTTATTTTTATAACCGTTTAATTGCATTTCATCTGTTAAGGGTATTCTTCATGTTTGAATCCAGTTGTATATTGGCCTTGTTAGATTTTCCTACTATAAATTGGAACACAGCTTTTTGTATGAATGAAATAAAAAATGAACTATTAATTAAAGATAATGTGTAGCTGTGTTGTTGGTGACTCTGTATCTAAGCAACCGCCATAAACTCTAATTGATATCAACGATGTATCCGTATTCTTTCAAAGTAGAATACAGATCGTCTGGTACATTTTTCCATGAATCATGATCCCAGTTAGCCAAATTCGACTTCAACTCTAGATAAGCTGTTTTAACTAGGGGATCAAGCTTCGAATCATTAATATCAACTCTATCAAGTAGCCAGGTCGCATATCCAGGTAAGTTTCGAGGATTGTAGTCTTTACAGTACTTCATTTTCCAATAGATGCTCCAATGCAAACTGGCGTATTCGGGCAACAATCTTGACCTACCCAAATTTGGTACATAACTATTTTCCCATCTGCTATTTTCGTTCTCGATCTTCGTTCCAATAGGTAAAAGTTCAATGAACCACCACAGAATTGCTTTTAAGATTCCATCAGATCCATGACCATCAAAACTTTGAATAGGTGATGAAGGTAATGATGAATATGTTTTCAAGATGCTTGGGCTTGTCCTGTGATTGTCTTCTACCTTTTTTAAAGTATTCATGCTAAATCCTTTAATGAATAAATCATTAAGAGAGTCATTATCGTTGTAGACCTCGCAGGATCTGAATTCTGGTATGTAGCCCGATTCGATTTGGGCAAGATTCGAAATTTCCGCTTTTTCTAATCTTGAAAGCTGACGAGTTAGGCTATAATGCTTTAGTGATAAGGTATCATGAACACAAGATAATAAGCTATCAATTGATGAATAGCGTTCACTGAACTTTACAGTCAAATCTTTGTCAAATTTCAAACCTCGCTTTATTGCTTCAGAAATCATCCATCTCAACGGTAAATTAGAGCTAAATTGGCCATTGAAATCAGATGGCCAGCATCCGCCGATATCACAATGATCACCCGGAAACCACTTCTCTTGATACTCACCAGAAATAAACTTGTTTCTGTCCTGTGACATTCGCTCTGAGCAAGATGTTGATTTTGAGGCTTGCTCGATTATCTTCGCAGCTTTTCGAGTATCTATTCTATGATCTCGTCTTTCTAGGTGGAGAAGACTAGCAATGGAACCAATAGAGGACCTTCTGGATATATTTGATGAACCTCGCTTCGAGTTATTTAGTGAAGTTGTCTTGCTAGTCGGTGTGGACTCTAAGTGAAATAATGACGATTTGTATGGGTGTGGATATAGTAGATTTTGTTTGAATTTGCCTCTTCTTTCGTCAAGACTCACAGCATGACAAGCGTACTTAACAGTTCCCAAGCTACAGGAGAATGGAAACATTCTATCCCTGAAAAGCCCTGCAGAGTTAACCATATCGAATAAACCTAAAAACTCAATGTTCACTGAATCTTCTCTTGAGAATGTCATCTTGAATTCATCTAAGAGTGTGGTGTTATAGTCAGGTTGACTAGGTTGAGCAGAGTATTCCCTTTAAATTTGTTAGTGTTCGCTACTTAGCAGAAAAAACACCTTTGTATTCCAAACCAAGCACTATAAATGATCCAAGCACTTCTTGCATGTTCCTCAAGTCCTGTATGTAGAAGACCGACGCATCCAATCATTGAGCTCAAGATTCGTGCAGCAAGCGCTCCACGGCTAAAGCCAAAGATATATACTCTATCACCTTTCTCGTACCAACGAATCAAGTAGCTGTAGCCTCTGATTATATGCTCATCTAGAGAAAAAGCACCTAATGCGTCCGCGGTGGCTATCATATTGCTGACTGCTTTACAGTAAAAACGCGGATTTGCATCAACCGCCATAGATGTACCTATCCCAGACTGGTAATAACAAATTTGATCACTTTGATCCTTATCTAATAAACGGTACAACTTGAGAGCATTCGAGAATGGTGCAGGACCAAAATTGTTGGATGTGCCATCAAAGCAGAGTACAATATTCTTTGGCATCTTGAACTTGGCGCTTAATAGCACAAGGTATCTCTTTTTGTACTCTAGTTCTGATGATAAAGCGTATTTAACATCCCAACACCGTCATCACACTCAAACATCTTGACATCTCTGTCTGCTTTGATTTTTTCAGTCCTTATTGCGATGAAACTAGTAAAGAAACAACTTTGAGAGTCGATGAATTAGTTGTTAACCATGGGAATAGTTAACCCTAAGAGATATGTTCCTGGTCCAGGAGATCCTGTGCTCCCTCCACAACTGGCTCAGCTTGCCAATAAAACTACTGATGATGTGATGAAAGAGCTTAATCGACTTCCCTTTTTCATGACACAGCTTGATGAGACAGACGGTGATGGCGGTGAAAATTTGGAACTTGAAGCCTTGAAAGCCCTTGCCTATGAAGGTGAGCCTGACGAGATAGCAACAAATTTCAAAAATCAAGGAAATGAGCAGTTCAAGCTGAGACATTATCAAGCAGCTATTGAGTTTTACAATAAAGGTCTTGGTGTGGGTTGCAAAGTGCCAACCATTGATGCCTCTCTTTACTTAAACAGAGCTGCATGTAATTTAGAACTCAAAAACTATAGAAGATGCATCAATGATTGCAAGGAATGCTTGCAAATTGATCCAAAAAGCATCAAGGCGTATTATAGAATGTCAAAAGCCTTTTTAGCTATCGAAAGATTCGATGATGCTCAACAAGCAATTGAATTTAGTCTAAGAATTGATAACCATAACGCAGCTTCCAACTCATTATTAGAGCAGATCATTCTTAACAGACAAAAAATAGAAGCAAAGAGGGCAAAACTTGAAATTCTACAAAAGGAAAAAGAATCGATTGATTCAAACTTACAAAATGCTTTAAGACTAAGGAATTACACCGTAATCAATACATCCCACCCATCGGAACTTTTACAGGATGCGAAACTTTCTTTGGAAGATCCACATGATGTTGAGTCGCAATTGATATTACCTGCTTTGGTATTGTATCCAACCATCAGTGAATTTGACTTCATAGCAGCAACAAGTGAATTAAACACTCCCTTGGAGATTCTTGAAACAGTCTTGCAAAGACCACCGGAGTGGTTTGAAGACCCAAGGCATCAAAATTTCCGTCCGAAGAAGATTGATGCATATATGGAAACAGATTCTGGCGGTCTAATTAAGGTTGGCAAAAATATTACTTTCAATAAAGCACTATCAACGCTGAAGCCAATAATACCTTTATTTGATAATGCATTAAAAGTGTATTTCGTTCCCAGAGTCGATGCAGAACATTGGTTATCTAACTGGGATAAAGAAACGATATTGAAAAAGAGAAGTTTGAATAGCTGATTGATGCTATTATATGTAAACTTATTCTCATTACTTGAATGTTTTGCTTTTGTAAGATTCAATCTCTTGTGTAGTCAAAGCGCCTTTCCCCAACCACTGCGCTGATGATCCACGTCCTCTCAGCCTTGATAGTCTTGAATTTTTGAATATTTCCTCCATATGCAAAGGTGCAATTGGCCCGAAAACTTTATCAGGGTCAATGTGTTGTTGGTTTATTAGAATACTACGTAATTCTGGGGAATTTGCCCACTCCTTCAAAACATTTCCTTCTTCATCATCTTCAGATTCTGAAAATATTTCTGGTAACACTGTTGAAGTTTTTGGTGTTATTGGTTGATGGGTTCTATTGGATGAATTTATGCCAGATTTAGTTGACTGAAATGGATTTTTCTTATATTCCTTGGTTGCATTCTGTAAGACAGCAGTTTTTATCAATGCTTGATTTGAATGGTATTTAGGGTGAAGTTTTTGATTCAATGATTGTTGCGTTAAATTCTTTGAATTTGTATTATGGGTGTGTATGGATGTTAGCTTACTTTTGTCTTCTTTATGTTCATCGTTAGCATTCATTTCTTCTGTTGGATTGAGGTTTGACAGTGCAGTCTCATTTCTATTGCCAGAAAGACTGAGAGCCCTTTTTTCTAGTACACTTTGTATTTGATCAGCAGTCCTGCGTCTCTTGGCATCTTGTTGAACTTGTTTTGACTGCGATACATTTGGGGCCACAATTTTTGTTCCGATTTTCCTGTATGGTTGGTGTGATGAGTTAAACGGGGTCTCATCTTCCGTTTGTGTTTTACGCTTCAGTGGTTGATTATCTCCATGAACTAGTGACTTAGGACGGAATCGGTTATTTTTGCTTGAAGGTTCTAAAGGCACCGAGACGAGACCTTTTCCGGTTGATTTCCTTGGTGGCTGCATATGTACATCATCTGTTTTTGACTTTGACAATGATATTCTCGTTAGTTTCGTTTGAGTATGTCCAAAGCTTTCCCTTTCAATATTAGCATTATTCAGTACCTCACCTTTGAGTTTAGTTTCAGGTTCTTTTTGCCCATCAAGCACTAATGTTCTGCTTAATGGCGAGTTCATGGATTTGTTCATCTCAGCTCTTAGAGAACCATACACACTTTTTGCAGGAGAAAACAAAACATGTTTGGTATCGAAATCATCAGAGCTTCTAGATTCTGAAAGAAGTGAATTTTTTTCGTTGGATGATTTCTCCCCTTCCAAACAATGACTGTCCTTCGAATCACGTTCTATTTCTTTTGACTTCTCAGAGAAAGTGCTGGGTTTTAAGCTTTTCTCCACTGTCGATTTTTGAGGCAGTTCAAGCTTACCAGCAGCGCTCAACCTTTCGAGTTTATGTATTCTATTATTTGCATCAATTATCGAATCTCTATCTTTGAGGAAGTTTTTCGCTTTTCTCAGCGTAGATCCAACACTTGTAAACAAATTTGATAACGGAGAGTTTACAGGCTTCAAGTCAGTTACATTATTGAGCTCAGTAGGATTTCCTTTTGGGGACTTAAATTTTACTTCAGTCTCTTTGTTCGATTTCAAACTGTCTTTGTGAAGGGTTTTGATAGGAGAAGTAGGGTCATTGGTAAGTGTGAACTTATCATGTTCTAGTGAGGGATATGATGACTGTTCTAAAACTGGGATAGCATCATGATCTTTGTGTGGTAATTGCTTTTCTTCTCTCTCACTAATCCTAGAAGGGCTTGTTTTATTGCTTAAATTGTTATTTTCTGATCCATTTGGTCTTTTAATGTTGTTGAATTTGATTGTTAAAGGGTCTCTTTGGGGTAGCAAAGCAAATCCCTGACTTTCGCGGTGCGCTCTAGGCGTTGAAGTTGCCTTGGAAATTTTTGAAAAATCATTAAGTACTGGATATTTATTCTTCAATAATATTTTTGACTCTGATTTTTCATTGGCTACGCTAATGTCAGCAGCAGAACCCTGATTCACCACTAAAGAAGAAGGTTGGGCACCTTCATCAACAGCACTCTTGTATGAAATCGCTGAGGTATCCGTGTCTGTATTCGTGTTTTCATTTTCAGTAGATGGGCCCGCTCTTCGTATAATGCTCTTTCTGATAGACTTCCTAATTGCTTGAAAGGACACATCTTCATCAAATGACGTCTCATAAACCTTGTTCTCATCTTCATTTCCTTGTTCCTCCTGTCCATCTTCATTTCTAGCTCTTCCACTCTTTATCATTTCATCTTGCTGACCTTGGATCACAGGCTGAACTGCCTGATCTGTAAAATGGATAAGTTTCCTTAATTCTCTTCCAGCGACATCATACGTACCATGTTGATCTGTAGATAACGATTTACTGACTGTCCCTAAGTCCTGCATATCACTTGCCCCCTTTTGTTGACGAGCTGTCTTCGGCACCTTGGATGGAGATGAGTACCTGACGTCAGTCTTTGGAGAGGGCTGCTGTAAATTGTGCATTATCTCAGGGCTAAATTTTATTGGAGACAAAATAATGCTATTATCGTCTATCTCTCCAAGTGGATATCTCTTATGGAATGCTTGTTCTCTCAACCTCTTTATAGGCGAGTCCTTTCCTCTTAATTTTGAGGGTGATTCTAGCAGCAATTTTGGGTTTCTAAAACTGTGGTTAAAGGAGAAAACTCTACTGAATTCAATCGAATCTTTGGACACTTACTTTTCATCATCGTTCAGAACAGCCTCCATTTGCTCATCAATCCAAGTAAACTCAGAAGCGACGGAATAAACAAATTGCTCAGCGTTCCCAGCGATGAGCTCATGGAGTCTATACAGCTCTTTCCTGATCCATTTAGAGGATCCAGGAACATCCTCTCTCTTTTTTGCCGCGCTGATACTCCAGAGCGACATCCCAGTCTCTGCTTGTTTGATGTTCTAGTTACTGATATTGAGCCTGAGCTTTACTGTGTTTTTGTTTACATTTTCGAAGGTGCAGTAGAATTTTACACGTTTGTTGATGGCAGACTGTATATAAATTGATCTGCAAACCTGCAATGAAAAAGAAACAGCAGAGTATATGATGAACGGAATCAAGCCTCGTTCACATCAGAGTAGAACGTCCCCCAATTTCGTTACTAGTGCTTCCATCGGGCATATTTCCATCTCTTGCAGAAATAAATTTGCTGTAAATTCCACCCAACTTGAGTTTTTCAGAAACTGAAATACTTGGTTTAGTATCTTTTAAGGCATCTAGAAGATCTTTTTGAAAGATTCGGACGCCATTGTCTTTTTCCGAATCATTAGTCTTACCCTCTGGTTCCTTTTGGTGTCTCTCCTTCATCAGATTTTGAAACAAGGGCTCTAATTGGCGTAATACTTCTGATCTCTCATGTGGCTTGAGTTCCTCATTCGTATTCATTTTATTCAAAGATACCTGGAAAAATTCATGAATTTTGGTATCTTTTCTCTTCAGCTCTCCGTTACTTTCTACTTTGTCCTTCTCCAGCTTCTCGTGAACAGATTGTAGATATGCATTATACCCAAGAGCTTGCAGATCTGCACCAGAAAACCCCTCTGTATTATCAGCAACTATATTCAGGTCAACATCATCGCCCAAATCCATGTTTCTAGTGATAGACTCTAGGATGCTCAACCGATCTGCAAAATCTGGCATGTCACAGATAACGCATTTATCCAATCTTCCGGGACGTAGCAACGCAGAATCAATCAAGTCAGGTCTACTTGTTGCAGCTAGGACGTAAACGCCATCCAATCCTTCAGCTCCATCCATTTGAGTCAACATCTGATTCACAACTCTATCAGTTACCCCTGTAGAATCATGCCCTCGCTTTGGCGCAATGGAGTCAAACTCATCAAAAAATAATATACATGGTTTAGCAGCCTGTGCTCTCTCGAAAAGTTCTCGAACAGACTGCTCACTAGCGCCTATATATTTGTTCAAAATCTCAGGTCCTTTGACTGAGATGAAGTTGAGTCCACATTGTCCAGCAACAGCAGATGCCAGCAACGTTTTGCCACACCCTGGATAACCATACAGTAAGATTCCAGACCTCAGACGTAAAGTGGCAGCTTTGAAAATTGGAGCATATTTAGTGGGCCATTCTAGCGTTTCAAGTAAGATAGATTTGGCTTCAGTCAAGCCTCCAATGTCAGCCCAGCTCGTAGTAGAACTTTGTAATTTCACTCCTCTTAGATTAGAAGGTGTGTATCCTGAGATTGCAGTCTTTAGAATGTCCGAAGTTAGCATGCCGCGTAACTTCTCATTTGTTTGTTCAATTGATCTATATGCTGCTTCATGTTGTATTCTGTCAACAAGAACTTTCAGGTCATTAGGTAAATAGCCCTCCGTTTCTAAAGTGATTTCAGAAATATCGAATGAATCGTCGGGCGTTATGTTTGACTCTTTGAGAAATTGCTCCAAAATTAGCCGTCTTGTTTCCTTATCTGGTGGTGGTAAATTAAAAGACTCTTCCAAACAGTGGCTAGTAATCAGTAATTTGTTCAGACTCTCTTTCGATTTTGCTGTCGCCAAAATTATCAGGTTTCTGGGACTCTGAATCTTATTTACTGCATCAATAAAGAACTCAGCTAGCTGTTTTGTCTGTGAAGAATCTGTATGCTCAGCTTCAGCGGGAAAGATAGAATCAATACTCTCCAAAATCAGCACGCAGGGCGAGTACCAAGAGCATTCCACTATCCAACTATCAATCTTCTCCTTTAGGGCTAGACTTCCCTCTTTTGAAATATCTGAGCCGTCAACTAATATCTTGTGGAAGCCTTTTGCTTGCAATCTTTTGGAAATTTCAGTTGTAATCAACGTTTTCCCAGTACCTGTAGGTCCATATATCAATGCCCCTATGTTGTGACGTCTAATTGATCGTTCAATTTTCTCCAAAATTGTGTCTATTCCAACAGGATTATGTTGTGCTACTGACACTTCTGGCGCTATGGGAGAGTCTATATTATATGGAATCTGTGACTCGGGCCATAGAATCTCATTACCTATGGTGATAGTGGCTTTATTTGAAATTACAATAGAATGAGACTTGATGTTTTTAAGCTCTAAAATGCTGCCATTTTCTGAGCCAGCGAAAGCAGGCAAGACCATTCCTTGGGTTAAAACAGTGTTGTTGAATCCCAATCTATGAAAAGAGGACTCAATTTCTTTCTGTTTCTGCAGGAGCTTCTGTCTATCTTTCTCTGAATTCTTTGGCACGACTTGTTCACTTTTTGCCGTCTGTGTAATGAAAGGGCAGATCACCAGTCTTGGATTTTTTTCCACTGAGGGTTTATTGGTTTCCTCTAGCACTACTAGCTCCCCAACTGAGCCATGACAGCCTAATGATATCGATAATGATTCCGATAATCCAACAACGCCTCGCGCTTCAGGATAGTGTACTAGTTTTGCAACAACGCCTGACTTTCTCGAATGACGGGATTCGCCAGTTTTCTGCTGCTGTATTTGTTGCTGCTTTTCATCATGTGATATATTAGCCTGCTTGGCATTTGGACCAGGGATGAGTGAAACGCTCACATATTGAGAGGATTGCAGAGTATGGATAGCCTCTTCGAAATTCACATAAACCTCAAATGCTGATGTGTTTTCAACTTTGAACATGGGGTGAGGCAATGCGATTCCTCTGAGAAGAACATGAGGAGATATATGCTCAATGTGCCTACTGCTGGAAGCTGATCTTTCTGATTGAGTCTTTTTCTTCCGTCTCTCCCTTGGAGTAACGATCACTTCACAGTTGGTGAGATCGATCTTTGCAAAATCGGTCTTTGGTGAGCTAGGTTCAAATCCTATAACAGTTACTCTCGCGTGGGTAGTATTAGACACATAAAGTGTAAGCTGCTGGTTTAGTTTGACAACCCTTGATTGCTGTAGAATCAGCGACTCAAGAGCACCAGCATGCAATTCTATGACCTCCCAATCCGATTCTGATACAGGATCAACGTTAATAGTGGTAGCTGATGGCGCATCTAGTAAAACTGCAAGATCGACTTTAGAATTCTCAGAGATGCCTATTGAGTTTGCAAAGAGTACACTGATCCCTAAGGAGCCATCATCTGAGTGATTCCCACTCCATCCAGCATAGAATGTATTAGGTGCCTCAGCTCTCTTCGTTTTCCAAGTTATCTTAACGACAACGTCCTGTATTTTCTATGACTGATGTTAAAAGAGTGGAGCTGACTCAGGTTACGTATTCAGTAGACTTACAACATCTAGCCTTTGCAAAGTCTCAACTAACTGCGGAGGCAAATCCACAAAGTTTGTTGAAGTGTTTTTCAGGTCAATTGCTATCTGAAATGCCTCCATTCTTGTCTCCTATCCTGGAACTCGTCAAACATCTATCTCTTTGCTGCTCTTTCGAGAGTTTCTTCTATGCACTGAAAAAATGGGGAATTCAAATCCGGGTTGTTCCCTCGGGAATAATTATACAGTTGTTGTGAAGCAACATACAAAGAGTCAATTAAGTTCAAGAAGCATCGTAACAATAAGGGATTGAGGAGCCAACACGATGACGCTGCAGTTCATCATTTGTATGAATAGACAAGGAAGAGTGCGTATTGCAAAGTGGTATGCTGACTATTCGGTAAGTTTCTTGATACAATAGCCCCATTTTTCCTCTTACTGACGAAGTTGAACAGGGCGAAGAGAAGTACAAGTTGAACATTGATCTCCATAAACTAGTGTCCTCAAGAGACCAGAAACACCAGAGTAACTTTGTGGAATTCCAGAACAACAAGCTCGTGTATAAGAGATATGCAGGGTTGTACTTCATAGCAGGAATAGATTTACTCGACAACGAATTGATATATCTCTCGTCAATCCATTTGTTAGTGGAGGTTTTGGATTCTTGCTTCGAGAACGTTTGTGAGTTGGACCTGGTATTCAATTTCCACAAGATATACACTGTTTTAGACGAGATGTTTCTTGCAGGTGAAATACAGGAGACTTCAAAAGACATAATATTGGCGAGATTAGACAGTATAAAAGCCTTGGATTGAGTATATGACCTATTAATGAATGATATAGATTTTGAAGTACGATATTGGCGTTGATGCTGATACATGTATGATTTGTAGTTTCTGCTTCTTATGCTCTAGTTTAAAAAGATTTGATTTCACTACTATTTCCAGAAGCAAGCAATGCAGAAACGTAATTCCAAACCTCTTCTTCAACCTCTTCGATTGATTTCCCATCAATATCCAAAGTCTCCCAGTTTTGTTCATCGAAAAAGAACTCGAATTGTAGCTTTACTTTCCTCTGAAACTCGGAGACCTCATATCTCTCATCGCCAAACCCTTCTCGGTTCTGGTTAGTTTCCGAGTAGAAAAATAAAGTTAGATCTGGTCTTGGTAGGCCTTTATCTGGGTTCAGGCACCATTCTCTATCAAGTCCCTTAGCAGCTGTATATGCCACACCTGAATACACGTACCTATCCAGCACTATTGTAACATTCTCTTCGAGTTTTTTTCTAATAGAACTCGCCAGCTCCCAACGGTTTGCAGAGAATAATAAATGCGCAGACTCATCA
Source organism: Liangdongia quercuum (assembly GCA_030579675.1). Lineage (NCBI taxonomy): Eukaryota > Fungi > Ascomycota > Saccharomycetes > Phaffomycetales > Wickerhamomycetaceae > Liangdongia > Liangdongia quercuum. The sequence goes on along the minus strand of JAKTRK010000022.1, from coordinate 74,660 downwards.
GATAGGGTGAACTCTTTATCGACCAGATAGGAGTTGATCAGCTTCCCGATAGATGTCGTTCTTTCTATAGCACAATCGTTAGTCAGTATTCCTGTACATTCATTTTGATGGCATTATTTCTTACCTGGGAACTTGATGAGTTCAACATTGTGGCCCTCTTTGCTTAATTTGCTAAACAGTCTTTGCGCCTGTGTGCTCTTGCCAGTTCTATCAAGTCCTTCGATCAGAATCAAGTTTCCCCTTGGCATCTCTGTAGGTCACAAACAGTGCTGGGTGGATATATCGATTTTGGACTCCAGGTTCAACTGGTTTCTAGTTTTTATCGTTGTATGTGACGCGTGATTGTTCGAAATGGATACAAATAGTAATTTCGCGTTGATGTTATTCATTTGATGAAATCTTGATAACGAATAAAGAACTCAATTAAAAGAAAATTTAAAATGACAACATTCAACGTGATCTCAAAAATTCAGCTTCTATTCGCAGTTTTAAATCAGCTGTTTAAGCCTTAAAGCGAGGCCTTAATGTTTCGGGTTGTAAACATGGTGGTGTTGCCGTAAGTATGATCATATTATTGGCACCATACATTGGAGTGCAATTTTTTTGTCGTCGTAAATTCCTCTCGGTAGCCAAGTTGGTTTAAGGCGCAAGACTGTAATTGTTTGAACAAGAGTAATCTTGAGATCGGGCGTTCGACTCGCCCCCGAGAGATTTTTTTTCCTTTTTTCTTACTTACATAAACGTAGGACAAAGTATGAACGAATTGATATTGTTGTAGATTGCTCCTAACCAGATCTGTATCATATACTGAACTGTTTATGTATAGCACAGTAGCATCCGTGCTTGGATGTTTTGACTACAAACGATGAGATATTTTTCCCGTCTGGATTATAAGCTACAGGCGTCGGTTTTATTAGGTTACGTGGTGAATTAGTGCAATATGTTGATGACTTATTTTATATAGTATAGCTTCGATACGATACCTTTGGCAGTATATCACATCAATTATTCTGGCATGTAGCTGAATTCGGGGAGAGAAAGTTGTATTTTTTTCGGAAATTTTTGAGCCGATACTTACTGGTCCAACAGGTACCTAACTATTTTCTTGTAACCATCAACAGCCTCATTTAACTCGCTCAAATATATGAACTCGTCAGCGGAATGGGCGACGTGAATGGTACCAGGCCCATATAAATATCTTGATTTGAATTTTCTTTCTAAATTTGGAATGTCCGTGAAGTACGCTAATATGACTGTGTCGAACCCTGGAATTGAATGGTTCAAGTAGACAGGTTCAAATAGTTGGTAGTCCGTAAGTTTGACGTTGTGAAATTCTTTATCTTCTTTTTCGATGATTGAATCAATGCGTTCTTTAACCTTGAAGGAGCTGTTTGCAACACGAATTAGAATTTTAGCCTTAGCCTTTGGAGAAACAACGTTACCTGCAACACCTGCTTCTATCAGACCAGGGTTGACGGTAGTGATGCCTAGATCTTCATCAGATGGGAATTCTGAGTGGACAATCTGGTACAAAATGTTGATGAGTTTTGTATTGGCGTCGATACCCAGTTCTGGGTACCCAGAGTGTGAAGCCTTCCCCTCAACTTCGATATCGAAATGGTACATTCCCTTATGGCCCACGCCCAGTTTATTTTCAGTTGGCTCGCCATAAACTGCATAGTCCCAGTTAGCGTCAAGGTGATCAGATGCATATTTCATCCCGATGCCGTCAACTTCTTCTCCTACCACAAATAGTAGAGAGACGTCGCCATCTTTGATTTGATGAGACTGAAATAACTCGATGGAGGCCAAGATCTGCGTAGCAACTGAAGCTTTTGCATCAACTGAACCACGGCCATATATTTTATCATCTTCAATGTAGTAGGGGAAGAATGGAGGAACAGTATCAATGTGAGATGTTAACAGAACCTTTGTGTTTCTAGTTGAGCCAAAGTATGCAAAGATGTTTGCCCTGTCATCGGTAACCTGTTGGACTTCAACAGTGAAACCTTTGGATCTGAGATATCCTTCGAGGAATTTACCAACTTCTTCTTCTTGGCCTGACACAGAATTGGTTTCAACGAGCGACTTATGAAGAGCTATTAATTCATGATCTCTTGTAAAAGCGGTGAGTGTCTTAATACCGTTATCGAAGAAATTCGAAATAGCTTGAGGTAAGTATCGCTCGTGCTCGAATATCGAAGCACCATAAGCGATCGGGGCCAAGAACCCTAAAGCGAACGACAATCTCATCCTCGAAAACGCTTGCAGGTCTATATTCGACGGAGTAATAGTTCTTTCAGAGTTGAAGTTTTCATAAATTGAAAAAACGCTCGAGGTTGAATTATTACAGACATAATAAGTGATAAGTCTCGGACCTACGTCCAAAAGCGGTAAGCGAGTGGGAGGGAGGAAAGGTTTATCAATAATAATAGTATTGAGATTTGGAAAAAATAGGTTACTAACTAAAACCAAGCACAACCAACAGGAAACAAAGGGAAGATCAGAATGGGATGAAAAACTCCAGTTTTTTTTTTTGCTATTGTTTTTGTTTTTTCAATATATATAAAATGACTCTATAATATGTTAATAACAAAAGAAGAATTGATAAAGTCTTATGCAGTAGGATTTGATGGGAAATACTCCAGACCCAATGGGTACAGGATTAGTGGGTTAATGACAACCACAATGATAGGTATAACAGCGTAGACTATGAGCCTCACAATTAGGGTTATGTCAGTCCTTGGCCTGAAGGCAATACATGTGTACTCGATATGCTTGTCCTTCAACCTGTTCAGCTGGGCAAGGTAGTGAGTGTTGTGGAATTGCAGGTCTTCGAACTCTTCTTCATCAACTTTGACACCGAATTTTTTTTCAAACGACTCAATGTCCATCGTATTGACCAGTTCAACGATCTCATGGTTATGCTCAACTTTTGCAACGGGGGACTCGCTGTGGGGCGAGAAGATTGGTCTTAAAAGTTTGAGCAGCATCTGTTTGGACAACGCCTTCCAAACGAGAACAGGTATAACACTGATTACAATTCTCAGGATGGTCTTTGGAATACCAAGATGTTTATAGGAGTGATGTGAGTCCAGAATGGATCCGTAACCAAAAGACTCGTCGGGTTTGAAGCTGGATCTTAAAAAGATCCAGTTTGCGACATCGAGCCCCATTATGACACCGATGAATGCGACCGAGTCATCGAAGCAGGGGCAGTCATCCACAGGTAAGACGTGGGTATAGATCAGGCCGAAGTTGAGTGCTAGACTCAGTACGAGGCCCCAAATGGAGTTGTTGAAGACGAAATCATCCCAACATTTGGAAGTGTACTCTCTAACGAGGAAGCACGCACTTCCAATAATCGACCCCAGAAAGACATCAGCGAACCCGTGCATACCACAGTACATTCTCCCAATAACCAGCGTGAAGAAATAAACCGTGCACAGTGCCAACGTTGCCCATGTGGTCCAAGCTCCAGCCGCTGTGAGCGCCAAAGTGATCCCAAGAAGCGATACCGAGGCAGCGTTAGCTGAATGAGACGAGGGGAATCCGTACTCCTTAGCAGTGTACCCAGAAAGCGTGATTCTGTGCAGCGGAGGTGACATTGGGCGCGGCAAGCAGCAGAAATCCTTTATGAACCCGCTGACGTAGATCCCATAGCCCAGGTTATACACCAAATCTCTCGTGAGTTTCCCGTAGCCGAACCACATAGGAAACGGGAGCATCAGCACGTAGAACGTGTGGCTTCCCAAGTTCGCAGTATAGGCAAAGAAAAAATCGAGGTACTTGTTTCTCAGCGTCGCCTGGCATCTCGCTAGCGGGTCTGTTTCACTTTTGATATACGGCTGCAGCCATTTTCTGACGGTGTATCGCAGACGGTTTATTCTCGTCTTGTAGTAAAGAAGCGGATAGTTCCCGGCATCAGAGTAAAAATTCTTGGACTCAAAGTCGTTCAAATGGGCAAACCAGTCCTTTTCCTTTTCCTTCTCCTTTTCCACCACTGTATCCAGGCGCTCTTCAATGGGCATAGTTATTTTCCAACGTATCGCTTTGAACACCAGACTCGACGCGTCAAGTCAACAGCTTTGAAGAATGGAGGCCTCCAAAAAAAAAAAAAAAAGAGGAGTGTATATACACAACGACTTTTTAGGGGAATGGGCTGCTGCGTATAATCTCTCCGATTTCTCGCTTTCTTGTGGAAACTTGCTGGCTTTCGCTGTGTGTGGTCCGTGTGTTACACTTTAAGTTTTTTTTTTTTTGGCCTAATAGGAGAGACCCACCTTCCCCCTTCCACCTCTCTCCGACCCTCCGACCCTCCGACCCCAGGGGGAGGGGGGAGGGGGGCCGAAAACCGGAGACTGGGGTGCTGGGAGTTGGGGGCGGAGCGGGAAGCAGCAAGCGGGAAGCAGCTGGCAGTAGGCGGTCCTGAGATGAGCTGAGCTCCAGTCAGCGAATTGTGTCTCGTATACTCCCTCCGACCTGGCGACTCGACACATCGATAGTTCCAGTCTGCTGGGAACACAAAACTGTCAAAGATAATGAAGGACTACTCTACAGATTCCCCATGCTATGACCAGACCCTCTTCTGTCTCTTTTGGCCCCACTACTACTGTCAAACCTGCTACCGAGAATAGTATATTACGTATATTATGTAATATATGTAGTATGTAGTATGTTGCTCTTACCAATATTTCTTCTCAGGAAAGTAAACAAAACGAGAAACTGTCTTGTTGTGATATTCAGACGAGAGAGGACAGTAGACCAGGAGAGGTTTGTAGGTAATGAGCGAGAATCATCGTGGCCACAGACGTGCTGGGACTGTACAACAGCAACGGCAGCAGCAGCAGCAGCAGAAGGAGAGGGAGAAAGATAACAAGAAACGCACGAACCTACGCGACTTGCTCAGTAGAAGCCAGTCGGCGGTTGGCGCGCCATCGTCGTCGAGACCATCAAGCCGAGACGAGACTGAAAGCTTCAAACGATCCAACTCTCTCAACAGGATTCTGAATCCTGCGCGGCCTATAAAGAGATTGAAAGTGGAAGATATGATGCTGACTCCTGTGCGGCAGTATGAGGAGCACTCTACAGAGTACAAGTTACCGCTGCCCGTTTCAGACACGCCCATGATTAGAAGAAACCAGCAGATGAGACGAGAGAATGAACAAAGACGTGGCGGCAATAGACGCGCTTCGCTCGATAACAGGGGCAAGAGGGCTTCGTCGATTGGGAATGGCTTCATCACTGTTCCGCATGAAACTGTACCTGTTGAGGAGTTTCACAAGCACCTGGATGCAAGTCTTCCAGACCCGCAAAAGATGAGACAGATACTGACCTGGTGCTCGAAACGAGAGCTGGAGGAGGAGAAGAACAAGCATAGGAACAAGAACAAGCTACCGACAGAGGAGTTGAATGCTTTGAACATTGCAAAAGTGATCAAGGAGGAGCTCGTACGAGATTTGAGCGAGGGTAAAATCGATATCAGCTGGTGGAATAGAGAGGCTGAAGAAGATGGTAAACAGCAGGACGCGAAGGATACCTCAGACCTTGAAGAAAAAGCACTGCTACCGAATGAAAGAAACGTGAAGAACAGGCGAACGCTTCAGGAGTTGAAGGAAAGATTAGAAAATTTACAAAAGACATTCAGCGAATGGGAGATTCAACTGAGCAAGAAGCACCCGTCAACGTTCGATCCTAAGGACGTCACAGTTGCAGAAATTTCCAAGCTCGATTCTAATAAACAGCACTCGGTATTCGATTCTGTGGTCAAAGAGACAACGCTTATCAATATCCAAGGCATCGAAAAATCAGTGTTTGAAGAGATAACGGACAAGTTCCAAATCACTCTTGACGAGTTTAACCAAATGATACATTTCTTGAAATCCTTCTCATCATTGAGATCAGAGCTATGCCAGCTACAGTCCAAGAAGTTATTGGCTATCCTAGATTCAAGCTTCAGCAATGATACCGTCGTTGAGAGGATCCTGGCCAACGGGAAAACACAAAGTATTAACGTTGACCAGCTCTTGAAGGGAATATCACGGGTTGATGGGTGACTTGGTGGCAGCAGGGCACTGATGATGACTAACAGTTTGACAAAATACAGTACACATGGAACGAAACTGGAATGAGTGGACTCTAATTGAAACCTTTATAAATGTTTCTTTGCATATGCCTTAACCTTGAGATCAAAAAGAGGACTTGTTATCGGGTCGTTCACCTTGTAGAAAGGATTCAGTAGCGTCTTGACGTAGAGATCATTGATGTCGTTGAAAAACTGCTTAATGGGCTCGTCGTTCTTTGTTTCGTGGAGTAGCAGGAACTTGATGTTCCCTGGTGTGACGAAGGCACTGATTAGGTATCCGTAGAAGTTGTCCACTACTTTCAGGTGCAGCACTGGAGACTTCCACTGTAGATCCTCAACAATGTCGATAGCAGCGTGCACAACGAAGGGACTAAGTTCCTTCATCTCAGGTGAAAACTTGGGCGTTCCGTCGCCGCCTTGGCGGTACGTGCCAAACTCTGCTTCATAGATTGGGTTATCTGTCGTACCTATCAGAGCAAGATAGTACGACGACGGGGACGAGGACGACGAAGATGATGCCATAGTGCACTGCGGTCCGCTGCGGGTGAGTGCTATGGTGATGGCGTCGTTGATGGAAGTCTTTTCAACAGCGTGGTTGGTGGATTGTATTCTGAAAACATTTGAAACTTCCCATAGAAATCGAGCAAATCGAACGAGAGAACCCACTCACTGACAAGAAACCCGATCTCAAAAGCAACACCAGTCCCGACGCACGGATATCACCACAAATGCCGCTGAGAAGCGCTGCTCCAACTGTTCCAGTGGGGAAGGCAAACGGCGGTTCCAACAGCAGCAACAGCAACAGCGCCATCAGAAGGCCCTCTTCGACCTCCTCAACGAGGCCTTTGCCTAACAACCTATTCAAGATAAAGGGCTCGTCAAGAAACGGCTTCTTGAATGAAAAGTACACAGACTTCGAGTTTGACCCTCTAAACAACTTGTCCTTACTGGATTCGCATCCACGCTCAAGATACAAAGCACGTTCTTCGGCACACATATCCACGGACTCAAGCTCATCCAACACTATCAACGATGACCTTGAGCACAACCACTCGCACAACCAGGACATCTCCATAGCCGGTGCTCCAGCATTTGACCAAGGGAAGGAAAAAGTACGAGAAGCCGGACAGCTAGCAACAGTGCTGCTGGAGATACGAAAAGGCCTGATGTCTGATCTTCATTACGATAGCTCTCATATTGGCAACGATCATGGGTTTGACATGGAAAACGACCCTTCTCAGCACACCAGCTCCTCGGTTCCAATCACGAGATCAACTCTGCAAAGAGCCGAAAAAGTTAAGGCTATGCTGAATTTGTACTACTTTTGCTTGTTCCAATCTCAAAAAGTCAACGATCCCAAGTATGAAGGCGTTGACGGCGTCTATAATCCCTTGCAAATTATCAGAAACAGAAAGATCAGAAAGAAGTACCATGAGCTACCAAAATTGGCGATCAAGACAATACCCCATGCCTCCACTGTGTTTAGCAAGAACAAAAGATCCATTATATGGGAAATAGATTATGCAGAGCTAACGTATGACACTAACTGGAGATCCCATCACTGGCATGAGCTATTAAACCCCAAAGGTGAGTACTGGTTCCCATTGACACCAGGAGAAGAGGAGCAACAAAAGCGACACCACCATCATCACACCAACTCTGGCACTGGGCATCATCACCGCCACAACTTGGAGACCGAGACAAAACATTTGCACGATAAGCTTTTTGAGTCCATTGAAGACGATCATGCTCAGAAACCCTTGAGTGGCACTTTAGCGGTTCCTACAACATCAAGGAATAGGTCGAGATCCCCTGCCAGAAGACTGGCTAGAAAGTTATTGGGAAGTCGTGATGCCCTAAATGAAATCAATAAAGACTCTTATTTACAAACACCCCCCTCGCTTGTCAAATCAAACTCTTCCACTGATGAGTCTTTCAGAGGAAGTATCCTAAATGATGTTTATATCGAGCCGCTGAGACATCACAGAATGCCTTCATCAACTCTGACTACTGCAAGTAGCGAGGGTGTGAGCTCCCTTCTAGGGGTGCAAGGGATGACTTCTCCAGAGAGAATTGAGGATGAGCAGAGCGATAAAGAAGTTACAGAAGAGACCAACTTGAAAGAATGGTCGAAAAAGTTGATCGAGTTGGAAACATTAGTACGGTTTAGCCGACACCACTTTGTCATTAAAGACGAAGAGTACTCTAAAACAATAAATTTTGATCAAGTTGTAAAAGATCGAGAATTGCTACTCAAGGAAGGACATGTTTTTGAGCATGAGATCTTAGCAAAGTTCTCCAAGATAGTCAACTACAAATCTTTAGAAATGGATAGCTATCAAAATGAGCTATTAAATAATTTTTCACCAAGAATAGATAAACTTCTATCGCTATCTGACAGAACTATCGGTGAAGTGAACACAACATTATCTTTACAGATACGAAAGATGAATGAGCGATTGGAGAAACTAGGCCCAATCCACAAAAGAAGTGGAAGCTTGATAAATTTAATGTATTGGTTATTGGAGAATTTGGTGGTTTTATTATTATGGAGTATTTGGATTGGTTTCTCGATTGCTAAAGTTTTTAAATTCTTCGCTCTTTTGGTATGGAAGTTAGTGAAATGGGTATTTTATTAGTTGGCCTTTTCAATAAACTGTTTATTTATACAACATAGAATTCAATGGTTGTTTTACTATGAAATCGGATTGCACAGGGCAGATTTATAAATCAAAGTAATGTAAGATCAAAATTATTCGTAACCAATATGACCAATATGATTGATCACTATACAGAGAGAGAAAATTCATAACGTTGATTTTCACGAGACCAAAAAGTCACAAAAGGAACTGTCTAGACTTTTATTTGTAGAACTGAGGTTCATCAAGAACCTTTTTACACTTGGTGTATTCTTCAAGCGTGAAAGAGATGAGAGGGCAGTAAGAGCCAACACATTCATCAGTTCCAATACAGTTTGGAGTGTATGGCGAAAATCTTTTCTTATAATTGTTATAAGTCTGTGCAACTTCTTCACTTGAATTGACCTGTGAGGCAACTCTATGCCAAAACGTAGCGTTCAATGGAGCACTAGTTGGCCATTCGACGTTATACGCTTCTCTTGCAGAATATTCAAATTCCCAAACTGGCTCCTCGGAATCGTTGACAAAAGTCTCGTTCAATTTGGTATAGTAGTTGTAGGAGTTCATGACTTGATGTGTCTGTTTATCAATTGTATACCATCTCCAGGACGGATTGTTTTCTGTTAATGGTGTGACAGCTTGTGAGATCCAAGCAACATTGACAATGCTATCTTCATCTTTTTTAGCAATATCAGTATCATTGTACAAGAGAGAAAACTGATCCAAATGTGTATGACCAAAGAAAATCCCTGCAATGGTGTATGGGGAAAATCTTTTCACAATCTCAGTGAAGACTTTGGCTGGAAGTGGAAGTGCATCTTGGACAAATGGTATATGCGCAATAATCCAAACTCTTTGATCAACAGCTTCAGATTCAACCAATTCGTCAATCAGAAATTGGAATTGCCCGAAAGAATCAATATCTGTAGAATTCCAATAAGCATACAAGTTCTTTATGTAGTATGCATTGGAATTCAAAGAGATGATCTTCAAATTCTTAGAGCTTGTAACTGAAAATCCAGTATAGTGCTTTCTCGCATACGAAGCAGTTGTGGCATTAATCCATCCATACTCTTCCCATAGATCTGCCATCAAGTCTGCATTCCAGGAAATTGTATTAGCAAAGCCAGACTTTTCTTGAGAAAGTTGGCCATATGGGTAGGTATCGTGATTACCCAAAACCGAGTACACAGGTATGTCTTTCAAAGTAGCTTTCATATCTCTAAAAATAATTTCCTCTGAGTCAACAGCTTTGTTGAAATCTAGATATTGTTGATCATCATGGTCAACTAAATCCCCGGTAAATATGGTGAAGTCAAAATTTAGATCTTCTTCTTCTTGATATTTAACAATCGATTTCAAAGAACTATTGATTAAAACTTCTGGGGCATCGCATTCATACCCACCGAAGGTATTAGCAGGCCACCATACAGAGTCATTACCAAAAACATCCACCGAATCACCTTTGACAAGATTGAAATCGTCATCATACCAAGCTGGAGTATAGGACAAATTAGCAATTTCGTCCGATGTATAAGCTTGTGTGAAATTGTAGCCATCTGGAACTCGATCGCTGTTATAGTTATGTGGAGTACAACACATTCCTTGTGAGCAGTTGGCCTCAGCACCAACTTGATAGTCCAATTCAATATGGAAATCAGAAACATGAAGCACATTGTACGTCTCGTTGCTTGGTGTAGGAGCATAGTAGTGTTTACTTTGTTTAACAGGCCATCTGTCAGAAAGATCAACGTCTGGCGTAGCTGGCAAAGAGCATGCGCTACTTTCCTTAAAATAACAGTATAACTGACCATCGTAGCCAGCTGGATCCATCAAATATAGCATATTAGCAAAGTCTGAGCCCTGTGAATTGTTTGCAACCGTGTTTCTTCCATAATAGATCTTACAGCTTGTTTCACTTTGTATTTTATTCTCAATGCACCATTTACTAAAGACTGGACTTATCAAATCAGGTCTGAATAACGCCAACTGCTTGCCCAATTCTAGTCTACTTATACATCTCTGACAGTTCGTGGAGTTAGTACCATTGTAACTCGTTATTTGTTCGAGTTCCTTAGATAAGGTTTCAATCAACTGGGAATCTGTGGGATGATAACCCGACGACGCATACAATCGGCCAATGTCAATATCAGTGGCCACGTCTGCAAGTGCTGGGGCAGCATTAACCACACAGAGTCTTGAAATGGCTGCAGAGTACAAAATGGAGGTGAAAGAAACCATCTTGTGCCTTTCTGGGGTGCTAGGGTCCTAAGCGTATGGCTGATGGTACAAACGCACAAATATCGAGAAAATCTAATCTGAAGACACGAGCTTTATATACGACAAAACATGACTATACGCATTTCTGCTTATCCCATATAGTTATAGCAATGTCTGACTTCCAGTCGGCTCCAGTGATTCGTACAATTTATTTCGCCACGTTGATCTTTCTGAACATAATTAAGCTAATAGTGGAACGTGCTCGATATAGAAGATCACCATAATCTATATCTCCATCAGAAACTTGAGAGACCAGATTATCCAAAAGGACTAATCAGAGTCATTGACTTTCTTGGACAGCTAGCAATGGTAGCACAATGATATATCAACGGCAGCATACAACACTTTCAGCCCAAACTGGCTCTTTTCATAAAGCCAAGGACACACTCAACTGCAAGCCCGATCTGAACTTCATTTGTATGAGCCTCAACTCCGAAATTTCAGTTACTTTTCCTAAAAAGAACGTATTTCCTGTTTGGGAACACTGCTGCATATTTTGAAATGAGAACTGTAAATCTTGTTCGCGAAGGAAACGCGCTTCGAGAGACTACGCGTTTTATGGATTTCAGCCACTACTGAAGGGAAGAGAAAAGAAAAAGAAAGCCAGGACGAACGGTCAGGGTCCAGTCGCTAGATAGCTTTTCTTACCTTAAAGTTAATAATGTCCGCTGAAGAATCGAAAAGAGTCAAGTTTAACGACACATTGAAGGTGTACAAGAGATCAGAGAAGGCCACCTTACCTACGAGGGGATCGGTGCTGGCAGCTGGTTGGGACTTGTACAGTTCTGAAGAAAGTGTTGTTCCAGGCAAAGGCCAAGCACTTGTTGCTACTGACATCTCGATCATCGTGCCAGCTGGGACTTATGGGCGAGTTGCTCCCCGTTCTGGGTTGGCTGTCAAGCATGGCATCTCTACAGGTGCTGGTGTTATTGATGCCGACTACAGAGGCGAAGTGAAAGTTGTACTTTTCAATCATTCTGACAAAGATTTCAAGATCGAGAAGGGAGATAGAATTGCTCAACTGGTGCTAGAGAAAATCATCAACGCCGAAATAAAAGAGATTTCACTTGAAGAGCTAGATGCTACTGAGAGAGGTGCAGGAGGATTCGGTTCTACTGGACGTAAATAAGACTTTTAGAAAGAAAAAAAAACATAATAATAAATAATATGTGTGACACTAGAGCACCAACTTCGTTTGCCAAAAGGTAATTTCAATGGCATGGTTCTATGAATTAAACCACACGAAAAGCTGGACCTGTATGAAGGTCAAGGTTCTTCGGTGCGTATCTATTCACTCTAAGAGTACAGATACAATGTGGTAGAGTCTATGTATTTGTAGCTATGCGTCCGTCTTTGCTTCGGCCTCAACTTTTGGATCTGCTTCAATCTGCTTCTTGGGAGTTGGCTCTTCAAGTTTCTTTGGTTCCTCATTGTTGTCTTTTTCGTAGTCCTCCAAATTGATATCGTCTTTAACAGGAGTCTTGCTTCTTGCTTCTTGCTCTTTCTCCTCCTTGATCAACTCTTCTTGCTCCTTAACAATATTCAACTTCAACTTCAAGTCATCGTCAACCTCTGACTTGGTAACGTTGTAAACTTGATCTGGGATTGAGCGTAACACTTGAACCAATGCATCGTAATAACTGTCCATGTTATTTGAGGCTTCCCCATAGGTGTAAATACTGGATAAGATTAAGAGAGTTGAAGGGATCTTTTGTCTTAATCTTAAATCCAACCAAATGTTCAAGTCATCTTTGAGTCTTGCGGGGGAAACACCATAGGTTTTGATACCTCTCGACACACAAGCAGAATGCAATTCGGACAACGATAACGACCCAACACCTTCATAGTCTATTGCTCTATCATCTTTGATGATTTGCAATAGCTTGTATCTAATCTGATAACGAAGTATTTGATCAGAACCAAAAGGTCTCAGATTCATATATTTTGCCATTGCCACCAGCTGCGGTCTCGAAAGATTGTCCAAAACAACATCATTTTTGAACAATCTAGCGATTTTCGTAACTTGTTCTTTAGTCGGAGTTTCACCGTATGTGTTCAAAGTTTTGAAAAACTTGATGAATTCGGCTTTCTCATCTTCGGTGGTCGTCTTAGCAAGCTTGATTCCGCTTTCAGCGAATGTATGTCTTAAGAACTGCGAAGTCTGTTTTCTGGTTTGCAACAGCTTTTCGTTCTTCTTCGTCTTATCCTGTTTTGATTCGTAAGTTGAGGGCAATAGGTTAGGGAAAATTTTCAATGCAATGGGTAGCAGCAATTCAGCAAAAGGAATAATTATGAATGCTGAGAAGGGAACAAGTCTAAACACATCGTTGATCGTTCTGTTCAGTTGGACTTTTTCTCTTCTTGAAAGTTCGTACCCATTCAACATCTTCACTAGTAGTTTGGTTGAGACTTTTGTCTCGTACCCGAGTAACTTAGTGCCATCCCAGTAATGTTGAATTTCATGCTTGATTCTTTGCATCAAAGGTGGTTTCTTGACATTAACATTAGCTGGCGTCTTCCCGTCTGCCACTGCGACATGCTTATCAGATTTGGACTCGTCTTTCGAGGATGTGCTCTCAAATCTATGTGAATTCACGATTCGGAAATCCGCAGTTGCTGAAAGTATGCGCAGCGGAACTGAGCTCTTTGGCATCGCTCGAGAGTAAGTCAGTGTTCGATTTCTCAGTGAATGCATCATTATATGTGGATAATGTATATATATATATATATATATATATGTTTATATTTGTGTATATGGAATTTGCTAGTTGGATGGGAAATGAAGAGCAAGAACAGGCTTTCTAGAAACTGGATGTTAGATTCGATAGTTTTATGCGCTCGTGTCGTCTCGGTGTAAAGCGATGAAATAACAAGAACAAGAGCTGCAATTCAGTTGCACTAGGCAAAAGGTGACAAAGAGTTTGGTTCGAGCCAGAAGTACAAGGAGTGTTGAAATACCTTGCTCCCCGGCGCTTACAGAGAAGTGTTTTCGCTGGTTTTTAGTTCTGGATCTCTCTTTTTCATCCGAACTGCGTTCATGTTTGCCTTTCCAGCTTTTTGTCAGTCATTTGGCTTGAGACAGAAAGAAAAAACGAAAGACTAGTCTCCTTTCTGAGTCCCACATGAAACTTTCGAGTCCCCGAAGTCTAAGACCCTCAGGACTGAAATTAGACCACTTTTTTTTTTTTTTTTTTCGTTCTGAGAGTGTTACTAACAAAATTATCTTGGTTTGGTTGGTGGAAAAACGCATATTAGTGACATGGATGGTTTAGCAGTAGCCATTCGAGCAGGGGGGACCAGGGTTCAAGGACTACAAACTGTTGGAGTGAAGGGACTATACTGAATACTGCAGGAGACATTTCTGTTTCGATAAACCAGGTGGTTGGCGGTTCCTCAGTTAAAACGACAGGCTCATTGCAAGGCAACACCAGTTTCATACGGCATCAACCATTATTATAACAGTAATACATTGTCAGTGTTGGAATAAAAAGTACATCGAGAGACTGGACTGAACTGAAAAAAAAAAAAATAGAAATCTGTTTTATCTGTTCCCCAGATCAATTTAACGAGAATACTTTCAACTGGATCCAGGATTTCAAGTCGGTGCTAGTATTATGTTGAGCGACGATCAGATCTCCATCACAACACAGAAGAACAACGAGATCGATGTTCATTCTGAAAACTTGAGGTTGCCTGTTGTCAAGATTTTTGGCACAGGTGGTACAATTGCGTCCAAAGGCAGCTCTAATACGCAAACAGCAGGGTACCATGTTGATCTAACCATTGAAGATCTGATTGCATCAGTGCCAGATTTATCAAAGGTTGCGCATATCAAGTATCAGCAGGTTGTGAACTTAGACTCCAAAGAAATCAATACGACGCATATTCTACTTTTACACAGAGAAATCAAGAAGGCTTATGAAGAGGAGGGAATCAAGAGTATTGTTATAACACATGGCACTGACTCTTTGGAAGAGACTGCTTTTTTCTTGGAGCTGACAATCTCATACCCTGACATTGTCATTGTTTTGACTGGCTCGATGCGTCCGCATTCGAGCATTTCCTCTGATGCTTCGTTCAATCTTTATCAGGCTGTTGCTGTTTCAGCGAACGTGAAATCCCGGGGACGAGGAGTCCTTGTTGTTCTCAACGACAGTATTGGGTCTGGGTTCTACATCACCAAGTCCAATGCTAATTCATTAGACACGTTCAAATCTATCGGGCAGGGGTATTTGGGCAGCTTTGTTAATAATGAGGTCCATTTTTACTACCCGCCATCAAGACCCATTCCTAAAGACCTGTACTTTGACATTGATTCCGAGAAACTCACGAGCTCTTTGAGATTTTGTTCGAATCCAATCTCCTCAAAGAGACGCCAGGAATTCCCTGAAGTGACAATTCTGTACAACTTTCAAGGTTTTGATCCGAAGCTGATTGAGCTCGCAGTTGAACAGATGGGAAGCAAGGCATTAGTGTTTGCCACTTCCGGTGCCGGCTCTCTTTCTGAAGAGACAAATGAGGTCCTCAAGTGGGTTTGGCACAAGTACAACGTCCCTATTGTTTACTCTAAGAGATCAATGGATGGCGGTGTTCCAAGAGCCAATCTACCTCAGAACGATGACGGCGGTATACCTTATGAAGGCGCAATCGCTGGTGGGTACCTGAACCCTCAGAAATGTAGGATCCTGATCCAGCTTGCACTCCATAAGAACTACAGCATATCTCAAATCAAGAAGCTTTTCGAATCTAATGGTGTTTATGGGGGTTGAATAAAAGGCGTATGCCTCTTGTTTGGGAAAGAAGAGAAACTGTACCTATTTGTAGACCAATCTGATCAATCTGTGTTTGCCTTACTATTTTGGCAAACCTGGAGAGCTCTTAGTAGCAAATTGAGACTGTAAAGTGTAGTTTTAAGTCTCGTCAGATTCGATGTGGTCCAACAAAATCATGGCAGATCGTATCAACACTTTCTAAGAAACCCAGCAACAAATGAACCCCAATATGGAACATCGATAACAATAATAGAAGTGAAGTCAACTGCAGCGAATTTATAAACGAATATAGAGAACGGAACTTATAGAGCACTAGAACTGGATATATAGGCTTCCGATGACATTCGCTGGTCTGCTCAAGTCGGCGCTTGCGCTCTTCATCTTTGCCTCAGGCTGTCTCGCCATCGTGCTCACTCAGCTCGTGTTCACCGCGGTCTCCTTCGGCAACAGGGAGTTCCTTCACGGCTGGATAGCCTGGACAAAGCAGCTTTTTATCGTACTCCTCATCACGACGATCAGGATTGTCTCAAAGACAACCATAAAGGTATCGATCACTACTGAGCGCGACTCTTTTGCAGCCAGCAGGTTGAGCATCGATAGCAACACTGGACTACTTCACACAAAGCTACCCTCAAATACTGTTCTATTCGCCAACCATCAGATATATACGGACTGGCTCTTCTTATGGTGGTGGTCCTTCACAGCCGGACTCTCTGGCTACGTTTACATTATATTGAAAGCTTCGCTCAGAAAAATACCACTTCTTGGGTATGGTATGCAAAACTACAGATTTATATTCTTGACAAGAAAGTGGCTTAAGGATAAGTTCATTTTGAGCAATGGACTCGAACTCATTGACGCCAATGCAAGAGGTAAAGGTGAGATTGCCGGCCACAACCCTAAGAAGGAGGGCGAACTCGAAGTATACCCAAAGGGCGTCGACCACACAAAAAAATGGCCATACTCACTCATTATCTTCCCAGAAGGTACTAACCTTTCTCCGCAAACAAGAAAGAGATCAGAGGCATATGCTCAAAAGGTGGGGAAACCAACGTACAAGCATCTTTTGCTACCCAGATCAACAGGTTTAAGATACGTCTTGAACAAGCTACAAGGCACTGTGAACGAGGTTGTCGATATCACATTAGCTTATTCTGGTGTCAGTTCGGATCAGTATGGTCAGGATGTTTATAGACTTGCAGAAGTGTTTTTGCGGGGCAAGAACCCTGAAAGAGTGGATTTCCACATCAGAACTTTCAAAATCGACGAAATTCCTACAGGTCAAGCTGGCGAAACTGAGAAAGAAGAAGCTCAGAATTCCGAGTTATTTGAAAACTGGTTATATAAAGTATGGGACGAGAAAGATCGACTCATGGATAGTTATTACAAGACTGGGCGGTTCCAGCCCTTAGATCCTAAAGAAGAGTTCACTACTATTGAAACCGAGATCGCAGTCCCAAGATTTGAGTTTCTCAATGTTTATGTGGTTCCCATAGTGACATTGTTAACGGTCAGAATGTTTATCCAGTTATATTATTTTCTAAACAGTCATTGAAGCCCAACCTTTTTGATCGATTCCAGTCAATTCCTATACATTGTTATGCGAAATTTCCATAGCTTACTTATATATCTTGTATTCAAACCTTACTCAAATCTTTGCTTTCCCTGTAACTATGTCATTCCATGATTGATCATCGAGGATTTCATATTTTGATTGATTCTTCAACCAGTAAATAACTTCATCGTTGTTTTTGCCTCTTGGTAAAACTTGGTTTCTATACAACTTCTTAGGAACTTTATAATTAGCCGTATTTGAGATATGATCCGCAAATTTGATGAAGATGGGTATGGCATATTTCGGTAGTTCTTTTTTTAAATGTGCTAATAATTTGACAAGTACTTCTTCCTTATCAGTTTGGGGATCTTTCAATTCAATCACACCAAACCCTGCTCTTCCTTCATGATCAGGAACTTTAACACCAACAACAACAACTTGAGAAATATACTCAATATGAGTGAACTGGTTCTCAACTTCAGTGGCTGACACATTTTCAGATTTCCACCTGTAAGTATCCCCTAATCTATCAACAAAATAAAGTAACCCATTTTCATCCATTTTCAGAAGATCACCAGATCTGAACCAGGCATCACCTTTTTTAAATACATTTCTAATTATCTTGGATTCGGTCTCCTCTTGGTTTCCAAGATATCCTTGAAATACGGTTTCAGGTCTAGAGCTCCAAAATATTTTCATTACCAGTTCGCCAGGTTCACCAATTTTGGGTATTTCACAAAGACCAGTTGAGCTATTTCTATATTCAATGGTATTATCCTCTTCATTCATCTTTATCAGAGTTTGTTGGAACGACAGGATGAAGTTTATCAATTTACCATAGTTTCTACATGCTCCAATTCCATAGTCGCCTTCTTGAAATGATGTCAGCGCTATTGGTGACTCAGTGGCAGCATAGAATTCTCCAATTGCAGGGATGTTGAATCGCTCTTTGAATTCCTTCCACACATCAGCCCGTAGGCCATTTCCATAAGCAACTTGCAAATGATGATTTTTTTCATCTACATGCACTGGGGAGTTCAGTAAGTATCGACAAACTTCGCCAACGTACTGTAAATGTGTAGCATTTGTAAGTTTAACTTGAGTCCAAATAGTACTAGCGGAAAATTTCTTGGATAATGCAATAGTGGCCCCTTGAGTGTATGCCGCACATACACCAAGAACTGCTGCAGTCGAATGATATAATGGCATTGAAGTGAATACAGTGCTGCCAGCTTTTAATTTAACGATATGGCCATATAAACTTGAGCCTAAAGCAGCTTTGCGCCAACTCATTATGGCTGACTTTGGAAGACCAGTAGTACCCGAAGTATATATTAGTGCAGCTATATCCCAGTCCTGGTCATGTGCTTTTCTTTTGCTGTCTTTCTGTCTGAACTGATAGGAATCAGGGTTGTAAATCTCTCTTAGTAATTCTTCTTCATCCAAGTAATTGAGTTTCACAGATGGGAGTTCCTTCTGTATGTCCTTCTCGGTCTCCTTTATAGGGCCCATTGCATCTGGATCAATGAAAACTTGTGACATGTTAGCAATCTTGATACAATGAACTAATGGTCTGCCTAAAATATTATAGTTCAAAAATGCAGGGTTTGCACCTATGTTCCAGAATGCAAACCACAAGAAAATAAAGAGAGGCTTGTTGGTGCAGTCAATTCCAATTGTATCATTGGGCTGAACACCATACTTATGAACCAAAATGTCAGAGAGTCTCAGAATTATCTCATACAAGCGTTGGAACGTGAATTTCTCCAGCTGGAAAGCATCATCACCAATACCACCGGGAACTGGTTTGATATACACTAGTGCCACCCGATTTTTATTCGCCTTCGCAACCTCTTCGAATAGATACCAATATGAAACCTTGCCCAGAAAAATCTTTAGGATATGGTCTAATCCTCTTCTTATAACGTATTGGATGAGGCACAGATCACTGAGAATGTGTGTTCTCGAATCAATGTATGATATACCCATTGAGCCCATATTCACGACAGAGTCACATCTCGACTTGATAGTGTCGAGAGCTCCGGACATCTTTATGATCACCGAGAGCTTTCTGGCAGAATATTCGAGTAAGTGCTCTCAGTTTTGAAAGTTAGTTGTTTACGTGTGTTGATTATGTCATCATAATCAGCAGCAGCAGCAGCAGCAGCGATCTCGATGGAAGTAAGATGGTAACGAATGATAGTTTTACCACAAAGATAGGGTGAGATACAACTCATATCAAGTTTTACAATGGACAATCATCCTGTTTGTAGATTCAAGGCATGTAGATTATCATGGAACATACCTCTATATATATACCTCTATATATATACCTCTTAACTTCTAGCAGAAGTCGATACAAACTTCTTTACAATATCGCTGTTCGCCAGCACTGGATTCAGTAGAACGCAACTTATAAAGAACTCTAGTCCCTGTCTTCTTTTGGCCAGAAAATCTGTCTTTAAATTCCCAAACATTTTCTTCGGAGGGAGTTTGGGTATCTCGCTGACGTGGTCTGGGAAAGCGTTGGCAAGATTCCTTCTTAATTCATCGAATTCACTGTATCTTTTCAACAGCTCTATTTTACCTCCTTTGCTAGTTTCAACAGTGACAGACCATACGGCGAACTGCGAACCCGATCCATTCACTATAGTGCAGTCACCTATCCGCACATTCGATGCCCAAGTGTCAAGTGGCTGTCTTCGCTGTAATTGGGGTGTAGATTCAATAGCACTGTTCAACTGCTCGCCGGGAATATCTTCTGCAGCCTCCTCAGTATCATCCACCATTTGAATAGGTACTGGAGGTAAGAATTTGATCTTCAGCTTTTTGGTTGAAGCATCCATCTGATTTATATCTCTATATTGGGAGAGGAGTAGGGATAATATATTATGGGGTACTGTAACTTAGCAAAAAGTCTCTGTGATGTTGGTGTCTCTTTTAAAATATATGGCTCTTCTCTATGATTTATCCGATATCTTGCAAAATAAAAACAATTTAGATGAACCATATAATGGGAAAGTTGAAATGTGTTGACAAAGGTGTACACCAATTCCGTCAAACAGTCTGGATGTGAGGGCTAAAGGGCTTGTGGGCAATGGAAAAGGGACCCGAGCAGGATTGTAGTAATTTTGACAGTTTATATGTTTCTTTAGATTTCGCTCTTTCTGACTCAGCAGCCAGAAGTACTCAGCTACTGTGGGGCTCGCTCTTTTCAACTTCTAAATAAGGTGTTTTTAACCTGATCTAATGGCGAGGCTCTAAACTACTTGAACTCTTCCTTATGTCTTCTTCTTCTTGTGATCTCTACCGAGTAACAGTTAAATCCTCGAACATTTTCGAAAATCTGTATCAGGAAAACATGGAAGTGCGGGCGCATCTGATACTACTGATGATCTATTAGATTACAACGTTAGGTTAAACTCTCGTGATAGCGATCATCGTTTGTCTATCATGTTTTATAATACTTCGTAAATAGTTATGTAGTTCATTTGCAAATGTTCGAATGTAAATATTGTAATCACTCGTTATAGACCACTGCATGCTGCAAAGTGATTTTTCCCAGATTATCTCAGGCCCCGTAAAGATTCAATCAAGTTTGCATTATATCTTTGTAAAATTTCCTCTTCAGTATTGAACAAGCCATTTACGTGCTTTTTTACTCTTTTCACTTCGTCCGTCGTATAGCTTGAAATGTTTTCTTCAAATAACTTCAAGTCATGGATCAACTCATCTATGTTTATTTTATTTTCATTGGAAACATTGATTTTATAATCATTAAATGCTGAGGATCTTGTTCTTGTTCCTATTGGAGAGGATCTTCCTGAAACAGGAGTTGAAGGCGAGTTGCTTCTTGGACTTCTATTGATTTTTTGTGCTAGTGGAGAAGGTGAGAGGTTGGGTTTTGAACTTGGGTTTAATCTTGAGGGAGTTAGTTTTGGAGTCGACTGCAATCTTGAGGTTCTAGTCTGCTTGTTGATTGGAGAAGTTACTGGTAACTTCTTTAACTTTCTAACAACTCGTGGTGGTGTTTGAATGCCGCTGATAAATTTATTGTTCCAACTAGGTTCTGTTATGTTGGCATCGCTGAAAATCCAGCTAAAGAGGCAGCCATTGTTACTCAAAGATAACAATCTGTTGTCTGGTAGCAGTAATAATGCCTTGATTGCTTCAGAATGTCCCCAATTGATACTTAGCTCTTTTCCGTTGAAAAAATTGAAAACTCTAATGCTCTTGTCAGAGCATGTACATATTAACAGATTTTGTGACGATACTTGAATGTTTTCAACAAGCAAATAGTTGTTCGAGTCATCATGAAGTTTCATGGTTTTTGAATTTTCGTAAGAATTCAAACTGAAAAGTTGGATTGTCTTATCGTTTGTGGAGACGATCAATTCCCCTTTGAAAATTGTCATTGAGTTTGGTGAGCTTTTGAATGAGATTGTTCTCTCTTTCGTAATGGAGATGGCTCCTTGATCAAGGTTGAATTTATGAATTGATATCGTTCTATCCGCAGAGCTAACATAAATCTTAGAATCATGATAAATTAAACCTAACAAATTTCCTTTATGCTCTGCAAGTGTTTCAAAAATAGTCCATTGATCAATAATCTCCGATTTCCCAGTACTATCGTCTTCTTGTGCAAAGTGCTTTGCAAATATCTGGATCATTCTATCTCTTCCGATGCTAGCAACAAATTCGACGTTTTGGATTTTGAAGTAGCATAGTTCATTGATGGCAAATTCATGGGCGATGGTTGAGAATACGATGTTGGAGCCTGTCTTGTCGAAGATCGTAAAATTTCCGTAAACGTCACCAGTTATGATTTCTCCAGTTGCTGAAATATCCAAGCCGTTTAAGTAGTTTGATATACCTCTATCTGTTAGATCTTGAACCTTGACTGCAGCATATGGCTCTAGGTTGAAATTTTCAGAATTAATTTTTTTTATGACTCCATCTTTGGTCCAATTTATGATTTCATTAGTAGAAGTTGTCATCTTTAGTCCATTGATGCTCTTAGATAAAGCGTCTATTAAGGGCTTGGAAACTTGTGTCTCGGTTTCATATATTTGAATCTCTTCATTGGATGTTAGATATATTATATAGTTTTGATTAATTTGATGGATTGAGGTGAACCGAGGCGTGAATTTGATTTTTCCTGGTGAGCTTGGACACTTGTATTCCTGGTTTGGATTAATGTTCAACTCACTCAATGAGAAGGACTCCAACCGGTTGTTAATACCGACCCAGAGTTTGTCCTTTTCGAATTCATTATGTAAGATGACATCAACTGTATTATCGTTGGATCCGAATCTGTGCTTAAGTTCAAGGGAACTTTTTCCAAAATCAAAAATACATAGATCACCTATTGATGTGAGAAAAAGTGCTGCAACAACTTCGTTCTCATCGACTATTACCTCTGTGGCATATACAAAGTTGCTGTTCAAAAACTGGCCAAGTATAACATTTTTTCCCTGTATTCTGGTCTTAGTTTCATTCTCTTCGAAATTCCAAATCTTGATGTGTCTTATTCCGTAGGTAATTATACGGTCATCAATCCAGATTACACCATTAATCTGGGAGGTGCATTTGTTGATTCCAATGATTGTAGCACTTGAACCGTTATTCTGTAGTTTCCAAAGATATAAGAAGCTGTCATGATTTTCACCAATGCTCAACAAATATTTCGAGTCAGGGGAGAATTTCAAGGCCAAGACTCCAAAGCTATGTTCAGATATTGTTAGTACTGGATAGTCGTACGAATCAGGTGCCAAAGAGAAAATCAAGATTCTAGGATCTATCCCAGTTTCTCCTATCGCTAAAAATCTTTCATCGGGAGAAATTGCTATAGTCGAGATAATTTTCATTCTCGTCGAGATCTTGGAGGGGGAGCTTGTTGGAGTGTTGCTCCCACTCTGAGAGCCTAGCTGGAAATCTTTCAACTGGCTGGTGGCAGTAACAGTCGAGTCAGCTGAGTTGAGCTGTACTATAGGCTGCTGAAGCTTGACGATTCCGAACGCATCTTTCTCTAACTCAGTTGAAGAAGACTGTAAGGATGAGGCCATGTTGAGGTACGAATTAGCACCTGTATGGGTGCTGGGTGTGGAGTTGTTATTCTTAGAGCAAAAGAACCGCTGATGGTGGTACAAAGAGCCATCTGCCTTGTCGAACTTTGCAACAACGACTCCACCACTGGCGATGTAGGCCACGTAGTTCGAAGAAACCGCAAAGTTCAGGGTGTTCGAGGAAGACGTACCAAAGATTCTGTCTATCTTGAGTCGACAGTCCGTCATTGTGAAGGGTCCAGGGGTCCTTTTTGAAGGTTGGTAGCACTTAGTACATGGCACATTCTTGTTTACAATTTAATATTATTTGTTTACTTTTCGTTTTTTCTGACTCAGCAGTCGTCCCCAGTTTACTCAAATAGAGAGACTTGGGCTATTGTGAATTGAATATCTTCAGAAGAGATTGATGAGGTATCTAAATGGTGTCACCTGAGAGAATACCAGATTTGAATATGTTTAGGGCGTAACGTGCAAGAGTAGTGTATGCAAATTCAAAGGAAACCTTGAGCATTTCCAATCAGCCTTACTCAAAATTACTAGAATAGCTTAGAAAATAAAATATACGTATATATATATATATATATATATATATATATATATATATATAAATCTTCACAAGTTGAACTACAGAATGCCCGAATATCACAGTTTATAGATAAAAAAAGGTTTTTATTTTTTACAACATAAAGCTATGTCTTAATCCCCGTGAAACACATAGCAGATCATAGCAGCATATAGCTAAATTAGCTGGAATGTTGTATATATTGTATATAGTTGTATATATTTACATAGGCTTGGCTGGTTTCCAGAGTCTTAATTTGAGTGCCTTTACCGAAAAATGCTTCAGTTTGAAGGACACGATGGGCTCTCAAAGTCAGTGGTTTAGGGCAAAAAAAAAGGTGGAGTTACCTGACTCGCGTCCCTTTCTCTGATAATCTTTCTCTTGGGCATATAGATCGTAGTTACCAGTGACTTCTGAGTGGATGCATGGCTGTTTGTTTTGGTTCCCTCTCTAATCAATTCCTTGTAAGCAAGATGACGAACTGTGTGGTGCGGCAGTGTTATTGTATTAGTTTCAACATACCTAATCAAAGGCTAGACAATCAGGCGAGTCGTAGCTACTCTCATTTCATCCAACAACCCACTGGTCCCACCCACTCAGTAGTCTAGCGACGGGTGCATCGATCGTTGCATCTGGTGTTCTTTACTGCCGAGAGCCCATCGAGTTTGAAAACGTCATTTTTCGCATTCAGAAAAAGCTTCCTTTGATCCCCACAAAAATTATTGGCAAGTGATCCAATTGTTGAAAAGGGAAAGGGAAGGGAAAAAAAGAAGCTGAGCCTATATAAACAAGCGACATCTGGTATTTTCGCATGTGTGCTAGCCCTATTCATCGACTGATAAAAGTTTATGAGGGTGTGTGTGTGTGTGTGCTGAATACATCTTGATTGTCTTTTCTTGAACTAAACGATGCTAAGAAGAATGACAAGACAACTTTCCACTCAAGTTAAGCAAACGTACAAACTACAAGACTCTTTGCCATCGTTACCTGTTCCAACTTTGGAACAAACGAAGGCGAAGTATCTGAAATCCATCAAACCATATGTCCAGGGTGCTGAGGAATACGAGCAACAAGAGGCTTTGATTACAGATTTTTTCCGTGGGCAAGGTGCAGAGCTGCAAAAGAGATTGGTAACTCTGGGAGAACAGAAGAGAAACTGGTTGTCCACTTATTGGGACGACTACAGTTACTTGCAGTATAACGACCCAATAGTTCCCTACGTGTCTTATTTCTACGGGCACAAGGATCTCCCCCACAATTTGCAGAAGATTGGTACAAACCAGCTTTACAAGGCAGTGGCAATCATCGATAAGGCTTTGGATTTTGCAGAACTGATTAAAGATGAAAGCTTGCCGCCCGAAGTGATAAGAGGTACACCATTTTGTATGGAATCGTTCAAGTACTTGTTCAATGGATCTAGAATCCCATTCGAGAAAGGCCAGGACTCTAACGTTGTTTACGATTTGAAGAAGAACGGTTTTATCGTCATCGGCATCCATAAGGGATTTTATAAGCTATTTACACATGATCCTGCTAGTGGTGACAGGCTACCGGTTTCCACGATTTTTAGACAGCTTTTAGAAATTCAAAGATTGTCTTCTTCGTCGTCGTCCGTTTCAAATTCAATTGGTGTTTTGACCTCATTACCAAGAGACGAGTGGTTTGAAACATACCAAGAACTCATCAAATCGCCAATCAGCCAGCACAGCTTGGAGACGATTCACAGATCTACTTTCATTCTTGTCTTGGAGGATGATGTTCCTGTCACTCTCGAGGAGCGCGCACATTTCTGTTGGCATGGAGATGGTCTGAGTAGATTCTGGGATAAACCAGTGCAATTCTTTGTTGCCAAGAACGGTTATTCTGGATTCATTGGTGAGCACTCCAAGATGGACGGTACGACCACATTGTTGTTGAATGAATTTATCAACAGAAGTATTCGTAAAATTACTAGCGCTGATGAGTATATTGAGACTTTTGAAACTGCCAAATACTTGGAAGTTTCACCTGTACCGCTACGATTTGAGATTTCACCACAGATCAAGTCAGACATCTTGAAAGCTAAGCAAAAGTTAGATGCAGAGCTCAATAACCATGATGTTAAAGTCTGGCGTTACGAAAGGTATGGTAAATCCGCTATGAAACAGTTGAAAGTTTCCCCAGATGCGTTTGTGCAGTTGATTATCCAGCTAGCTATTTTCAAGATGACAGGTACGAGTTTGCCAACCTACGAAGCTGCTAGTACGAGAAAGTTCTACCGTGGACGTACAGAAACCAATAGATCTGTTAGTGAAGAGAGTTTTGAACTCGTGCGTAAGTGGGATGATTTCAAGACGAGCGACTCTGAACGATTTGAACTTTTCCAGAAAGCTGTTAAATCACATCTCAACTATATAAAGGACGCCAGTAATGGATTAGGAGTCGACCGTCATTTGTTGGGATTACAGTTTCAATTGAACCCAGATGAGAAGCCTCATAAGTTTCTCTCAGACCCATTAAAGGTATACTCAGCCACTTGGTTAGTATCCACTTCGCAAATCAGCTCTGAGTATCACGATGCATGGGGCTGGAGTGAAGTGAATCCAATCGGCTGGGGATTGGCTTATCAGATCCATAACGATGATTTACAGATCAACATTTGTACTAGAAAGTCTAGCGGGAACAAGTCTTCGATTCTGGAGTACTACTTAGGGAAGGCTGCCGATGAAATTTACAGTGTCTTAGTGAAACACAACCAGTCTAAACTATGATTATTCGTCAAATTATAACATTCAAGCTCTATTTCTCGCTTCTAACACGTAGTCGGAAAAAAACACAAAAATGGTGATTTTGATAAAACTATGTTATAAAACTATTATTGAATTAGGGTTAGTTTTTTAGTATAAAGTCTAACATTTCGTCAAAGATTACGTTTTTAGAGTAATCGTAGCCTAAAAATTCCTCCATTGTGAACTGATCATGCACGCCTTGGGTTTCGATCTTTAGAGTACCGTTAACTTTACTGTTAAACGCCAAGGTACTGTCCTTCAACATCTCGTTCTCACCAACAATCGTTAATACGTTCGAATTGTTGAGCCAGTCGCCATACTCGATTTTCAACAAGTCTGGTGGATCGCATATCATCGTTACAAATCTCCCCCAACCTTGGGATCTGTACTTGTTTAGGATGTCGAATTTCATGTTTTTCTCAGTGGATTCGTAGTTAGAATCCAGTGGTAAGAGATCTATCCAGGGCGAGATCAGTACGTGTTTGAGCCGTGCAATCTTGACGTCGCTCCACCAAGAGAGCTTCTCGCTTGAAAAATTCGTCCGGTCGAGATCCCCTGCAACTAGAACGCCAAGCGTGAGAAGGATGAGATGAGCTCCGGCAGAGTCGCCCATCGTGATAACGTTCTGTAGTCCATCAACGGCAAACAGCTGGTACCATAAGTCGATGTTCCGCTGGACGGGCTCTGGGTATGGTTTGAGGCGGTAGTCTACTATTAGGATCGAAACTTCAGGGCCAAGCGCTTTGGCCATTGCAGCTAGAAACTTGAGCTGAGTATCCGTCCGGAGACCATACACGTAGCCGCCGCCGTGATAGAAGAGCACGACCGGATCGTCGCGAGTTCTGCCGGGTTTCTCGTGAAGCCACTGCGCATCCGTGAACTCCGTACTGTAGTCGCCATTGTAGTTGTTCCAGCGGTACCGCGAGTGTCTCCGAGCTGTAGACTGGAGCTGCTTCTTCACAGCCCTGTTAGGCGAAAGCACTTGCGCGTGTTTGTAGTGTAAGTTCTTGATAAAGGTGTCCAGTAACGCAATCTCAAACTTGGCCTGCACAGAGTGCTCAGAAAACCTGCTCGAGCGAAATGTGGTGCCCATGCACAATGGCAGCTGGGCAATACCCTTAGTAATTGAGCACACGAACCCAGTCTCAGGTTTCACTGGGTCGTCCATGATCATACTTATCTCTCTCTTTCCCTCTGGTGCGTTCCAGGTATGCTCAGTGTCTTATAAAAAAACAGCTGGCTGGCGGATCAACAACTCCTTATTAATACTATAGTAATGTCTCTTATCAGTGACTCTGTGTCTCTCTGCGACTCGATTCGATTTGATTCGATGATGATACCACACAACCCCAGTGAAAGTGTATGAACGCGGTGCCCAAACTGAACCGGAGATTGAATTGATCGAGCGATGGATTCGATCGAACGATTGATTCGATTTGGATGAGTTCGGTGTAATTCGATATGAGCGATTTGAGCGATCGTTCGTTTCAGGCTAAAGCTCTCTCACAAGAGCTGGCTCTTGGCGAAAGTTATAGCAGATGTGCAGATATATAAAAAGCCAATCACTCGTCATAAAACCCTCCTCGGCTTACATCAATGTCAACTGCTTATTCCGGATTCTATGTTTTTCTAAAAGCACGTACCCGCAGTAGAAACAGAGCGAAAAGGCGAAAACAAACGTATAAACTACGCGATACGAACTCCTAGTGTCTTATGGGGCACGAAGAACCAGGTGTCGCTCGGAACTGAAGCCTCTATCCTCTACCCGCGAGGCGCAGAACTCTTTTTTTTTTCCCGCCTTGTACATGCACTAATTCCCCCATAACGACAAGACATCCATCATAACACCATAACACCATCCAAACAAACACCATCAGACAAACACCATCAGACAAACACCATCAGACAAACACCACTCAAACACCACTCAAACACCATCTACTACGCAACTTTAGTCCCCGCCCGTTTGTCTCACTATGTTATTTGCCTGTTTATTTACTCTATTTTTTTTTTTTTTTTTTTCATGTGGCCTGCTAAAGCTTCGGTACTTATTCCAAAACGAACAACACCTGCTCCAAACCGCACCCTTCCACCCGCGCAGACTGCTTTCAGCCTGAGGTGGGACGAGGCACGTAGAAATGTAATATTCCTTTTTCCCTCTCTCCGTGTGCGTATTCTTTTCGCGAAATCTAGCCACTACAAACAAGCCCAGGCACAATCCCAGGCACAAGCCCAGGCACAAGCCCAGGCACGGCCTAAATTTATCCCGCTCCGAGCCAAAACCGGCTGGCGGTCCCTCCCTAGCATGTACATACAACAAGATAAAAATAAAAATAAAATGAAGAAATTATTAAACGGGCGATTACATAATATATGCTTACATAACCCATTGAGATGTATTACATAATAAATTTGCTCCTCCTAATTGTATGTTTTTTTTTTTTTTTTTTAGATTGATTGTTAAGGTTAAGTTAGCTTAAGGCCTTCAAAAAGCCAACTTTTATCAACCCAGACAATAGATCAGTGTACCCTACATCCACTAGAATACGGGTCCCACTTGATTTTTGTACAGCGTAATGAAGTCGACGTTCTCTATTAAGGGCATGACATGTTCGAACTGCTCGAACTCCATCACTTCAGCCCTGAAAGACTTGAACGGCGTTGTCTCTGTTGATATCTCACTGTTAACGGAAGAAGGTGTAATTGTTCACGATGAGGAGAAAGTGAGTACAGGGGCACTTCAAGCTAAGATAGAGGACTGCGGATTCGATGCAGAGATTTTGAGGGAAGAGAAGGGTACGATACAGGACTCTGAGTACTTGACGAGGATCCACGTTGACGGGATGACATGCTCCAACTGTACACAGGCGATCACTAAAGCTATACAACAAGAAGATGCAGTAAGCTCGGTAGAAGTCTCGCTGCTCACCCAAGAAGCTATTATACACCACAATTCGTCTGTGTCATCAGCAAGTCTAAAGGATGCGATTGAGAATTGCGGGTTTGATGCTTATGTTTTAGAATCGAACAAGATTTCTAGTCAGCCGACTGAAAATCTTATTGAGACCATTTTGGAGGTCAAAGGAATGACTTGTGGTGCTTGCTCGACCAGTATCTCAACTGCTGTTGGGAAGCTTGAAGGTGTTCAAAGCTGCTCGGTGAGCTTGCTAACTGAGCAGGCTAATGTTTTGCATACGGACTCTGTTACTCCCAACACTATAAAAGACGAGATCGAAGACTGCGGGTTCGATGCAGCAGTTATAGACTCCAAGCGGCAAGCAAATTCCACGTTGGAGTCCACAGTGTTTTTGGTGCAGCCTGGTGTCACTGAAAGCCAGTTGGGATTCATCAAAAGCCTGCCCGGTGTTGACGGTTTAGATTTTTCAGATTTGTCAAACGAGAAGTTCAAAATAATATACAACCCACATGAAATAGGTGTTAGAACGTTGAAGAACAAAATTGGCGAGCATGGTATTTTAGCAGTACCATTGAACAAAGTTGACATGACGCAACAACTGTCATCCCTCAACAAAAGTAAAGAGATTATTTTCTGGAAAAGGGCGTTCAAGAAAACCTTGCTTATAGGGCTACCCTTGTTTATTGTATCACACGTTCTGCCTGCGCTGGACGTGCCTTTCGAATTCCATCTTTACCATGGGATCTATGCAGAATCCATATTAGAATTTCAGCTCGCCACTTGGGTCCAGTTTGGTGAACTGGGCCAGTTTTTTTACTCTAAAGCTTGGAATTCCATCAGACATGGTGCAGGTACTATGGATCTCTTGGTCTCAATCTCTACTACAATCTCATGGGTTTTCTCTGTATTTACGCTTATTATCTGGTTTTTCAAAGACGAAGAAAACATGTCTCCTCATACGTTGTTCGAAACTTCTGTTCTACTGTTGAATTTCGTCTCTTTGGGGAAATGGATGGAGAACAAGGCCAAATCTGAAACCTCATTTGCGCTCTCAAAGCTGATAAATTTGGCATCAAATGACTGCGTCATTGTCGAGAACTTTGATCTCGAGAATCCAGTGTTAGTAACTATTCCAATAAACTATTTACAGATCAATGACATCATTTTCACTAGACCTGGTGAGAAAATCCCATCCGATGGAATAATCTTGAAAGGAGAATCCGAAGTCAACGAGTCTTTAATAACAGGAGAGTCTATCCCGATTTTCAAAAAACCTCAAGACAAAGTCATTGGTGGTTCAGTCAATAGTGTTGGAAATATATTCATCAAGGTAACGTCCACCTCGGAAAATTCACAACTATCCCAAATCATTAAGATGGTAAAATCTGCACAAATGAACAAGGCACCAATCCAGTCCTATGCGGATTGGGTGGCCTCCATATTTGTACCAACAATCATCACTTTGGCTACTTTGACTTTTATTTGTTGGCTAATCATATGCGAGGTTAAAACAAATCTACCACCCATATTTCAAGATGGTGTGAACTCTAAATTCTACATTTGTTTAAAAATATCAATCTCAGTCATAGTTGTTGCATGCCCTTGTGCATTGGGATTGGCAGCACCAACGGCAATGATGGTTGGAACTGGGGTAGGTGCGTCAAATGGTGTGCTGATCAAAGGAGGTGAAGCACTGGAAATTTCGAATGACATAAACACCATATTGTTTGATAAAACTGGGACTTTGACTATTGGGCAAATGACAGTGTCAAAGTTTACCAAAATTTCTTCAAATTCGCAAGATGAGGCTGAACTACTGGATGTGATTGGGAACATTGAATCCAGAAGTGAGCACCCGATTGGCGCTGCTATAAGTCAATATGCACAAAGTTTGTTACAGGATGGGATATTCAAATCCAACATTTCAAACGTTGAGATTAAAATTGGGCAAGGTATTGAGGCATTCAGTGACTCTAAACTAATCAAAATCGGTAATTCAAGATTAATCAAAGTCCCTGAGAGTTTGAAAGCTCATCAGTTATCTGAAAGCACTTTAGTCCACGTTCAGATTGATGATGAATATGTTGGGTTTTTCGAAATAGCAGATGTATTGAAGTCTGATGCAATTAAAACTTTGAAAACTTTAAGTGATAATGGGTACGAAATCGCAATGGTTACAGGAGATTCACAAATAACTGCCAACTCTATAGCATCCAAAATAGGAATCCCACTTCGTAATGTTTATTCAGAAATAACACCCTTCGGTAAAGAACAGCTTGTCAAGGATCTACAGCTCCAGGGTTATAAAGTTGCATTCGTTGGTGATGGTATCAATGACTCTCCGGCTTTAGCTTGTGCTGATTTAGGAATAGCTATTGCTTCTGGAACAGACATAGCTGTTCAAGCTGCTGATATCGTCATTATTAACCGTGATTTCAGGCTATGTGGAGTAGTGTACGCCTTGGATATTTCGAAGGCAACGTTGAGAAGAATTAAATGGAATTTTTTCTGGTCTTGGATCTATAACTTTACGATGTTACCAATAGCGATGGGTGTTTTATCTCCATGGGGTATACAGCTTCCTCCACTTGCAGCCGCAGCTTCGATGATGTTCAGCTCTGTGAGCGTTGTTGTCAGCTCGCTACTGTTGAAGAGATGGAGAGCTCCCGCTTTGCACGACGGTGAAGGATTTGGAGATGAGTTCACGCATAAAAGAAGAGTCGGATGGAAAGAATGGCTCCTGCGTAGACCGCTCACTCAAGACATCGAGCTTCAGGAAAATCTTCTTAACAATTAGTCATGAAAAGCCTAATTAATATGCATTTGTACTACTAATATCTAATAAAAGTTGTTATTCACAGATATTACGTAATGATTGATTAGATCTTGCCGAGATGATGATATATGAAACATGCAAAACTTTCCTTGTGGGGTCTCTCAAGGGATTCTCAACTCGAACTATATCAGCGGAAAACGCAAGACGGAAAATGAGCTCCATGTCCTCGCATTCTACCACTTTATATTTCATTCGTTTATGGTGCTCTGCTTTCGATCAGTTAGTTTTTTAACTTTCCTTTCCTAGAACATAATCATGTTGAAAATCACATCAAACGAAAAGCCTTCTGTTTTCGATATGATGCGTAAAAATAAGTGAAATGTGCCGACTGAAGTAATAGATCTAGTATGAAGTAGTACCCCTAAGGACATGACCAGCAGACGGAAATGTCAATTAAAAGAAGAATTCCGATTAAGAGTCAACAGAATAGGCATATCAAGGACATCGTGTTGTTCAAGTATGTTCAACAATTCCACCGTGCTTCACCCTTGATCTCATTCCGCGACTATGTTATGGGATGCGAGGACTATACATCGGTACAGATCGGTAAAATGCTTGCATTTCGCATTATGCTTCAACTTTTTGAACCAGATGAAACTGGTAAAGAGATAATACAGAAAAAAATAGCATTTAGACTCTTTCAAGATTTGTTCAAACAGCATTATCATGATGAGTGTATAAACTTTTCCACATTTGGCAAGTTTGTCAAGATAATATATCCATGGGTTTCAACCCATAGAATTGGGGCTAGAACTGATAGTAAATACTGTTATAAAGGTTTCAAGCTGAAAGCTGAATACCAGCTGATGTCTAAGAAACTGGCGTTGAAATATGAATTTTTGTGCCATGCATATCAAAAATTCTTGACCAAAGGGGAGGTAAACGATCAATTTTATGAGTTTAAAGATGAATATTGGTTGAAAGTTTTGGACCACTGTAATGTTATTCTTCTAAACTTGAAATTTTTGCTAACTAAGAAGAACTTAAGCGAAATGGTAAAAGTATGGGATGAGTTGTTCAACACAAAATTGATAGAAAACATTGATACGGTAGATAAGAAATTCATTGAGGAATTTATTAATACTGTGAAGGAGTTCGAGACTCTTTTGGAAGATATCAATGAAGACAATAACGATGAGATGAGTTTTGATTGGAAAGAATTCGAAAATTTGCTATATCATTTCATTCCGTACAAAATACGAGTACAAGCAGATGGTGATTTTGTCAAATTCAAAGTCGTTAGATTTTGCATGAATTTTATTCACAGCTATAAAAACAATAGTCACGATGAATGGTTACTGAATTTCAACTTCTTCACAACTTTGATGCTGAAAATCTTGACAAAAACGCCAGTATTTGCAAATTTTTGGATTTTGAAGTGCTTTATCGACGAACTACTGAAGTTTCTAATCGAATTGCATAACTCTAAGATCTTAATCCCCTAATCTATGACCTTTACCCTTAAAAGAACTTGTGTTACGAAAACTAAAGCCTGTAGATTTACCTTCTGGTTTAGAGTTGCTCAGTGTCTGGAATTTCGACTTTGGTATAGTCGTTTTGAAGCCGAGCAAATGTTTGAACCAGTTTGGGGCACGGAGGTACCCATCATCATGCGCACTGGATTTGATGGTATGGATGACACCAGTTCCGTTATTCTTGTTTGTTAAGGATGTTGGTGCTGCTCTTGGGAACAAATCTTTGAGATAGTAGTATAGTGGGCCTAATGATTGCGTTTCAAAGCATGAGTAGATATATGCACTCACCATCCCAATAAGCACACACGCAAAAGAGTGCACACCTTCTAGGAGTAATCTAAAACCAAGAGTGACTATAGGCAATAGACTAGCTTTGATTGGTAGAAAGTAGATGTTCACTTTCTGATCCTTATTGGATCTTGACCAGGTATAAGTAAGCGCCCCAATTAAAGAGGAGTTCAGAAGCCATACCGAACCGTTGAAAGAGTTGAGTGCCCAGATAATTGGTAGCACTATCACAAAGTAGTATAGGAAGTCAGCACTATTGTTGAAGAATTTGTGATTCTCGATTCCTCGGCTGTACGAGTATAGCATGTAGATGTCCATACATCCCTGCATTGGTTGAGGGTTCGTCACTATCAATCCCGTAAATAATCGCCAAATTTGAGGCTTATAACTGAATATCAAGGGACTGTAGCATATCACACTTCCATAAGGCACTATGTTCAAAGTGTTGAGGAATTTTGTTGTCAAGGCCGATATCGTAAAGAACCTTGTAATCGTTGGGATGGAAGCTATAAATCTGGAGGAGAGTTGTTAGAACAGAGTGAACAACACAACAACAACAACAACAGCAACAATGATAAAAAAAAAAGTACCAGCACTTACTGTGTCAAGTCGGACATTGTCTGTCAAGTATCGTTTCTCTTATGCGGTTAGTCTAGCTGAGCGTCCAATTTTTCATGAGTAGTTAGTTAGTACACAGCAGCATTGTGAAA
The DNA here is from genome assembly GCA_030579675.1 of Liangdongia quercuum. NCBI lineage: Eukaryota > Fungi > Ascomycota > Saccharomycetes > Phaffomycetales > Wickerhamomycetaceae > Liangdongia > Liangdongia quercuum. The sequence goes on along the minus strand of JAKTRK010000022.1, from coordinate 39,708 downwards.
GAAGACAGAGACAGTGACAGAGACAGAGACAGAGCTCTAGGAGAAAACCGCAGGCGGAAAGAGCGAGCAATTATGTGTACACGTGACTAATCACATTCAGAAATAATACCATATACAGTATACTTCTTCTTTAGGAATATTTATACAACTGTTTTTCGCAGGTCATCTGATCGGAACGATCGTGTTGGGAATATTTCCCAAATAGGTGCTTAAATCCACTTTTTTTTTTTTTTTTTTTTTTTTTCGATGATCATCCTCAATTCTTTTTACACGTGCAAACATTTCAATTTAAAAACTGACATGTGCTTCTCCGGCCATTGGACTGTGGGAAGTCAAATGGGAAGAGTTCTTCGATACCTTAACTGGAACCCGTGCAGGTGTCCGTTCTACGGGCAGCAAAGGTACAGATTGGGAACAACAGATGTCTTTCGCAAGGCACTAAGGGAACATACCCAAATACAGTAGTCATTTTTTTTTTAGTTCTAATACTCTAAAGCTGTCTCTTATCTCTTATCATTTCGACAGCTCAGGGAAACATGGTTTTAGACGATTAAGGTCCAGCTTGGAAAATATCTGGTCCATGCAGCATATTTCTTCACATACGTACATTACATGGCCAGTTCCCAATGCTAGGGACGAAATAGCAGATTGATTGCAGCAGAGACAGGCAACCTTCTTGTACGGCGCATTAAATAGTAGTGAGATCTTAATACACGTGCTTCGTTTTCCTTCTCTAAAGGTCAGTAACAATGTGGTAATAGTTTTTTTTTCTTTTAATCACAATAAGAACGCATCGAACAGCTCAGAAGCAGCAGAAGTGTGCAGCAGCAGATTTTAATATTCTCTGAAAAAAAGGTCTGCGGAGTATGCCTCGATATATTATTAAATTGGCCGTTTCAGACTATAAATTACCATTGGAATCCATCCGAACTGGATCTAGAGCGATTGATAAATAGAGATACACACACACAACAGGGGAACCAACTTTCCTTAAAGTGCAAGATGCAGAGACACGTTGCTCTTCGGGATTTCCCATCCTCCTTCTCTGACTTTGCAACAGGCTGGGCAGAAAGAGCCAAGAATGAGATAACTCTTGGTAAACAGTTGGAACCACAGGAGACGGAAGAGGAGTACCACGAACGTATAACCAGCGCTGAGAAAGTTGGCAAGTTCAAGAAATACATGCCTATAATAACGACTGGTGCTGGGCTTTTCTCTGATGGTTACATCAATAATTCTATCAGTACCGCATCAACCTGTCTTAAGCTGCTTTATCCAAAGGAATACGCCAACTCTGCGGCGATTAGAAATGTCAGCTCCATCGCTTTCGCTGGTACAGTTATTGGGCAACTGACGTTTGGGTATGTCTCAGATTACCATTCCAGAAAACTCGCCATGATTATTGGTACAGTCATCTTGATCGTTTTCGCTATTCTATGTTCTGGTGCCTGGGGTTACCATGACTCTGTTGGCGGTATGCTTGCTGCATTGACAGCTTACAGATTCTTCTTGGGTATAGGTATTGGTTCTGAGTACCCAGCAGGTTCTACTGCCTGTGCAGAAGCATCAGCTCTATTACCACCAGGTAAGAGAAACAGATGGTTCTGTTGGTTCACGAATTTCATGATCGATGCAGGTTTTGTAGCCAGTGCTTTTGTACCAATGGTGATGTTATGGATTTGCACACCGAAGCATTTGACTCCTGTTTGGAGAGTCACATTAGGTATTGGAGCGATTCCTCCAATTTCGCTATTCATTTTACGTTTGTATTACCAGGAAGGCGAAGCTTTCCAGAAATATAGATTCAAGTACGTTAGGGTTCCATACTGGTCAGTGCTTAAGTTCTACTGGTTTAGATTGACAGTTGTTGCAATAATTTGGTTTATTTATGATTTCAGTGCATACGGATTTGGTTTATTCTCTTCTTATATGTTGGATGAGCTTTATGACTCTGATGATTTATATGCAACTTTTGGCTGGAACGTTGTGGTGAACTTATTCTACATTCCAGGTGCATTCTTGGGGGCAATTGCTGCTGATTACCTAGGTCCAAGATTGACACTTGTGATTGGAGTCAGTCTACAGTCTATCGTTGGGTATATAATGGCTGGTTGCTTCGAAAGCATGGTCAAGCACGTTGGAGGGTTTGTTGTTGCATTCGGTATCTTCATGACGTTGGGTGAATTTGGTCCAGGTGACAATATTGGGTTACTAGCCTCGAAAACCTCCTGTACTCCACTAAGAGGTCAATACTATGGTATTGCTGCAGCTGTAGGGAAGGTTGGTGCCTTCATTGGTACTTATTGTTTCACTCCATTGACAAACAAGCACGGAATCAAATCTGCATGGTGGTTAGCTTCTTCCTTAGGACTGTTCTCGGCCTTTCTAGCTTTATTTTTCTTACCACCAGTTGATCAAGCTGCTATGCAAAACGAGGATAAGAGGTTTTTGGAATACTTGGAGAGTACAGGATTCGATACGAGTAAGTTGGGTCTTGGAATCGTTGAACAAGAATCACAAATATCTTCCAACGAGTTTTCTGAAAAGGACACTAAATTGGATTCAAATATCGTCAATGTCACCGGCCATATTTAAGTTGTTTACATACGTCATTCGTTCATATTACTAAATTATAACTTTGCTCTTATATTACAGATTGCTTTATAATTAACATTATTATTATCATTGTTATTCAATAGTAGCACTTTATGAATAATCTTCTCGAAATTAGTATTCTTACCGTACAATCAAAAAATTATATCTTAGCCAAGACTAAGAGCACGAATTTGACATGCAGGGCTCTGTGTCTCTGTGTCTAACCCTTAACTATGCTATGCATTGTACTCTAAAGTATACACATAAACCGCTACTTCGAGTTTTCAGGTTATTAGTACTTTGACTATTCTATAACTATGAGAGTCTGTCCTCAAAGATAAAGCTGAAACTGCATGTCTTTCTATCACATGCAACAGTGTCAACTATTTCCAATAACGATACAATCGGATTATAATTGAGAGCTATTGTTTCGAGGCTGAAACGACCTATACATTCGTGTGAATATGATGTGGTAATCAGAACTGAAATAGAGGGATGACTGGATATGCAGAAGTGCTATCTATCTATCCCGCGTGCCGAATATACCCCATGCAGGTTAACAATCTAAAGACTAAACATAGCAACATAGTTGGCGAAAACCGCGAAGAGTCAGGCTTTGGTCGTAGTCCACTCCCTAAAAACTCTACTCAGTAGCTTCAAATTTATAGACACTTCAAATTCGGCATTGTGGCACAACAACAACTGCATCTCAGGCGCAAGGGAAGAGTCAGTGTCTCAACACACTAAAAGGGCACGCAGATATGATAGTTTGCAAAGAGCTCTCGAGCATGAGCAATCTCAAATAAGAAGGTGCTAGTCTATGACATGCACCTCTGCGATGCTCATTAGGTTTCCCTATAGTGTCACTTTTTCAAGCTTTGGGTTAACTATCACTTCAGTACCTCGAAACGATTGCGAGGACGGCTCAGATCAGATCATCTGCTGCAATTTGGCTTTCAATGGTCTAGATCGCCAATCCTTTCCCTATCCACAAGCTCTAAAAAAGTCCCTGAATACACAAGTCTTCAATCTGAACTATTCGATTCTTCACTATGTCCTTTTGAGTCTTGAGATCTATTTTTGGACTAATAGCAAGCGCCTAAAGGTATTTATGTCGATCCGTTCATCTCAATTCTCGTTGTGGTCTTACTTTATCCTAATTTTCTAGATCGAACACACATGAACTTCTGATTTTGGTGCTATCTAATCCAATTTGTTAATCGCTGCTAATCATCCAGATATATTTTATTTCGTGGTGGGAGGAGATCCAGCAAGAAAGCGATATTGAAGTATTGAACCCGTTCATAAAACAAATAGACGTAGCATTTACGAGATCTTAGTGTTTAAACAGGGGCACTTTGAAATTGCAGTCTCACAAATATCACTTGAACGATCGTTGTAAAACCTCTCAAGTCTCATATCCGTACCCTATAACCAAACAAGAATAATACGATTACTTATCTATGGTTAGAGCCTCATCGATAAGCTCTCAGTACCTTCCGTTGTTCCAAAAGAAAGTTGAAGAAACATATGAAGTAAACACACCTTATAGTACTTTCATATCACGTCTCATAACATTAGCACTGCATAAACAAAAAAGTTTTTTTTTTTGGATATACACGGGTGTAGACGGGGAATTTGAAAAGACTATAAGCTTCTCCAAACAAACAAACAACATCATCTACAGTATCACGATAGAGTTATCTCAGTCTGTACGATGTCCGCAGAGGTGGACAGCAACAGGTTCAGGAGGAACTATAAAGCTTGTCTTAACTGTCGGACACGAAAAGTGCGCTGTGATTTGGGACCTGTTGAAGCTCCTCACGATCCTCCCTGTGCGAGATGCCGAAGAGAACGCAAAGAATGTGTGTTTGCTGACTCCAAACGAGGTGGATACCATGGGGGTTCTAAAAAGAAGAGAAGACTTGAGACTGAGGATAAAAGCGGTGTTGACTCTAGTGCCTCAAGCGCTTCTATTGCTTCTGCTGCTTCTCCCACACATACAGCAGTCCATCCAGAGCCCAGAAGAAATGAATCAGCTGTCACCACTGCATCTAATGAAGAAACCTCGTCTGTGCCTCCTCCAACGACCAGATCTTCAGAGTTTACCACGATGCAAGGTGCTCTCGTGTTTCTAGCCAGGGCTGCGGGAACCATCGCCAGAGCTGATGACAGGGATAATATAAATGCGAGGGAGATCCATGAACAACTGGAGACAACGACTTCCAACACGCCAAGCGCTGGAGGCTCGCCACTATTAAACAACAAAAGCGCAGAGTCAAAACAGGACTCTGATGCTTCTACAGTGATTAATAATGAGAGCTCAGAATACCAGATGATTGCACCGTTAGTAAGGCCTCATGGTAGAAAGCCGGCTATAATGCCACCGTTGGAGAGATCGTCAACTGTTCGGCCAAATCCTTCGAAGAAACTATCAGATATAGAGTATATTGGTGAAAACAAAATGCTCAGTGAGCCAGAAGCCGTGAGATTGATCGAATTATTCTTTTTGACCTTGCATCCATTTTTCCCCCATATTCCTGAACAACTACATGATCCTCAGGTTCTGGCTGGCTATCCTATATTGCTCTGTGCAATTCTGACTATTTCCTCCAGATATCATCCTTTCGAAAATGATCCTCAGGTGAATAGAAATTCAAGAAACATACAACTCCATGAAAGACTATGGATATACTGTCAAAGATTGATATCACAAACGGTTTGGGCGGAAGCCTCAACGCGTTCGGTGGGGACTGTCTTAGCTTTTCTTTTATTTACTGAATGGAATCCAAGAGCTATACACTGGAGATGGTCAGATTATGCGAATAACCCTGAGTTCAAAGATGATATGAACAAATCATCTCCGCAACAAGGCCATGATGGAGACGAAAGCTCAGGCTTAACTGGATTGGATGCTATGAGAAGAAGTGATCGTATGGCATGGATGCTGATTGGGACTAGCGTTAGATTAGCTCAAGATATGGGATTCATTCATACCTCCAGCAAAATCTTTGTCGCTACTCATATTGCAGAAACCAATACTGCGATGAATTTAGGACAGCGGAGTATGCTTGCACAGAGTCTAAGTGAGATAGATGTCGATGACGATGCCCATAATCTTGGTAACGATGACATTTTTGCAGAAAAGGCCCAAATTCAAAACGATGAGGATATCTTGAACCTGAGTGAAGAGTTTTTGAGACAAAAATCGATACAGAAGAATATGAGGTTCACATCTGCTCAAAAGGCAAAGATTGAATTGTTGAAGATAATGACGTTGGCTTACGAAACTATTTATTTGAACGGGAAAATGAAATTAAATAATTCAAGTATGAACAATATTGACATCCAGAGACAGAATTTAACAATGTTGTCAATCCTATCGCCTCTGATTGAGAATTGGTACAAGAGCTATAAAAAGTTGTTAAAGCCTTGTAACCCCAAAAATTTCAATCATCATTGTAACCTGAAGCATGCAAACAACTCAAAGCATGTAAAGGAAATCACAAAGCAAGTTGATAAGGAATCGCTGATTTGTGATTACTACTATTGTCAATTGTATATATACTCACTGGCTTTATCAATGGAGAATTCGAATTCAGATCAGTCAACAGTGAATAACAATCTTGACTCCAATAACAACAATAACAATTATGGTAACAGTTTTATCCTAGATGAAATCTCCAAAGCTGCCAGATATGTAGAACTTGCATACAATGCTGCTAAAGAGATTTTGAACGCGGCAATACGAGTTCACAAGATCAAAATGTTGAAATACATGCCAGTTAGATGGGTCACAAGAATAGTACGTTCTGTTGCTTTCATTATAAAGTGCTTCCTGACTTTAACAAATGCAACAAACAAAAAACAAACAGAAATTCAAAAAGGTACAAGTAATTTTTCCAACTATCAAACTTCGACTATTTTGTCGTTATCAATCATTCCTACAGAAGAAATTATTCAAACCATCCAAAGAGCCGCTATTGTTCTTCGAGAAGCCTCGCCCGATGAATTACATCTGTGTACAAGATATTCCACGATTTTGATGTATCTATGCTCAGAAATGAGGTACCGTTCAAAAGTTTCGATCAACCCTCCTGCACCTACAAAACTCGATATTAGTGGGGATGAGGAAGACGAAGAAGAACAACCGCTGGATGAGCAAGAAGCTCCATTCCCTAGTATCTTGGAGCAACAGCAGCAACAGCAACAGCAGCACGAAAAGCAAGATGAACTACAGCAATCTCAGTCATTTGCCTCACATCCACCACCACAAATCGCCTCGAGGTTGCAGAACCCTATCTTAAATTTCGGATATCAACAGATGAGGTCTGTTGCCTCACAGGACTACATGCAGCCATTACCGGAGGCTGTGGTAGACTGGTTTATGCGAAATGAGGAGAGTATTGGTTTAGATTTTGTTGAACCGTGGACTGAAATGATTGAACAGCATTTGGATAAGAATAAAGAGAATCCTTGAATTAATATACACGTTATTTATTGGTATGTTACATTATTACACATGTAGTTTTATCGTGATTGCCCTTTTTGCTCTTGAAGGATTTAGGAATTGAAACCGGCGTCGACTTTGATCTTTTTATGTGTGAAAAGATTGTATCAGCTCTATAAATCAAATTGAGCTCTGATTTTACAGAGCCAAAGTTCGTGCGGCTACTTCCCTTTGTAGTCTGTTTGGACAAGTCTATAGATGATGTGACACCTGTCCCGTTGCTTTGTATGTATCTAATCTGATTGTCATCATACTCAGATAATTGGAAAGGATCAACTGAGTAATCGTTTCTTCCAGACGACTCATTTCTTGATGTTGTTGTATCGATCCCGTTGAACTCAACCACCGTCAAATCATTCGCATCGTACTCTTCATCCTCGTCAACTTCGTAGTGTGAAGAGTTGACATGGGTTGTGACCATAGAGTAAAAGAGCACTTTCTCTGTATGATGTGTTGACTCAATGACTTCGTCAAAATTTAAAAGCTGTAAATTGTTCATGGAGAATTCAGAATCGTACAACAACCAATCATCAGCGTCCTCATCGTCTGGATCAAGTGCTGAGACTGTAGCATTATCTGAGACCTGCCTTATTACAGTGGATCGTAGCCCATCTTCGACGTCGATGAAAAGTATCGAATGCAGCATGAGGTTGTACAGGACGTTTGTTCCGATGGAGGTGTTTGTTGTCACTAGTGACGGGTAAAGTCTTAGATTGTCCGTCGATTCGATGCATGAGGAGCTCTGCGATGAATGCGACGATATTGAGCTGAGGGCGCTGTTTTCGCTACATTCATCATCGTCTTCGTCAACGTCGTCATCTTCGCCTCTGTTGGTGCTACCGTCCTCGTTATCGCCCTCTTCTTGTCCTTCCTCTCTAGTGGTTGCACAGGAAGACTCTCCAGATGTCCTTGTTTTAACGAGCACCATTGGACTCTGCGACGTGGATTGCGGAGTGATGACATTCTGCGTGGTGGGTACCCTAGTGAGGACATTCTTTGCTGTGAGGCTCTCTTCAGAGCTAGGCTCGTATGAATTGATGGAGGAGATCTCCGACTGAGTGTTCTGTACAGACGGTGTGTATCCGGACTCGCCGCTAATGATACTGTTGCGTTCGGTGTTCTTGGAGGCGACACCAAAACTGAGCTGGGATTTCGTCTCAAAGTTGTCAGCCATGTTTCGTACGATATAGAGGTACTCGCCCGAATTGGAGCTCTGCCCCACTGGTGTTATCACAATTTGTGGCCGTTCGCATCCCTCGGCGTGGTATACTTTGAGCAGCAGGTCTGGCAAGATCTTGGCTGCTACAGCGGGCGTGATGGAGCTGGGAACCGATGCGATGAGGAAGACCTTGTCGCTGTCGTAGCCGAAATCCTGGAATTGCGTGTTCAGGAACACCTCGAGCTGCTTTGACCGAGTCTTATTCTGTGTCAGTTGTTCGAACTCGCCATTTTTCAAATGAGTGAGGTACCAGCTTAGCAGCTTGTTGTAGTTGTGCTCGATGTGGTTATCAAGCCGTAGATATGAGATCGTGTCCTGCATATAGATGGAAGCGAATATATCGAGAGAAAGGGAAGAGGGGGGGCCGGTTGCTCTTGCAAGTTTGCGCTTGTATATGTGGAGTTTGTTTAGCAGGTCTTGTTATTATATTAGCTATCGGCGGGTGTTGAGGCGTTGGTCGCTGCTGCAACTGCTGAGGCTGCTGAGCTCTATTTAAAACTTTCGTGTTGGTGTTGTTGATAGCGTTAGATAGGGCAGGGCTTCTAGGCAGTACCTTTTTTAGTCAGAAATTTAGCAGGGCTGCTAGGCAGGGGGTTGGTGGGGAGGGGCGGAGGAGGCCCTGCTGGAGGGGCCCTGCCGGGCTGTAAATCCGCGATGTTAAACAACGCAACCGACAAAAGGGAAGACGACGAATCTTCTTATTGCTACGCTGAGAGCCTAGTTGCTAGTTGCTAGTTGCTAGTTGCTACGAGGGATTCGTAAATCATGGACGTTCTTTATGAGACATAGCTAGTGCTAGCGAGGTGCTCTCAGCTGTCGTTTGAGGGCGAGTACATAATCTGGGTGATGAATTTTCCGGAATACCTTGTTGTCATTGCCACGCTCAGCACGTTGTTTTTGATGTTGGACGTGAGTAGGTGATTCAAGTTGACGTGCGGGATGATGTGCGAGTTCAGTCCCACTTCTGTTGTCAGGGAGTTGCTAGGTTTTGTCAGCTTTGCAGTGTCGAACTCGAGACTGTGGTGGTGGTGAATGTTGAAGTGCTTGTTCAGATAGTTGTTGTTGAGATACACGGGTAGTTCTGGAATTGGGTGTAGCGTGAGCAGGTTTTCGTCGTCAGGGATGAGCTCTTCTCTTGGTTCAAACATGGATGGGATTTTCGAAGAGTAGTGGTGTCTCGCGTGGGCGAGAGACTGCTGTGAAGTTGTGGAGCTGGGTCTTGATTTGCTCGAGTTGCCAGTGTTGAAAAAGGTGGAGCTCGAGGCTGTTTTCTTGTGGATTTGCGAGCGCTCGATTGCTCCAGCTTCGAGGATTTGTGCATGGCTGTCAACTTCAAACCAGTTCACCACGTTCCCAGACTTGTCTGTCGCTATGGGCAGGTTGTCGGCGTACTTGACTTCGTCGTTGACGATGAACTTGACCCTATAGATTCCCAAGGGCAAACGCATCTCGAGGCTGAAAAAACTCGAGATGGAGTCGTCTTCGTACTTGAGCCGGATGCGCTCGTGCCAGTCGTTGAACGATCCAATGATGTAGACGGAGTCGTGTGCAGTGAGACGGTGGTCATAGTACTTGATCAAAACAGCCTGTTTGACGCTATCCTCCTTACTGGAGTCGGTCTGCTGCGTCACTCTTGAGTATCCGAGCAGATCGTCGTCGATGTTGTCGTTGTCTTGGAAGTCGTCATACAGTATGTCGTCGTCGTTAGAGTCGTACTGCGAGATCTCGCCGCGGTCTATGTCAACCTCGCCGCCCGCAAAGGTTTCATGGTCTATGCTGAAAACGCTGTTGTTGCTCTTTGTTCTGCTGGCTGCAGGGCGCATGTTTCCAGAACCGCTGCTGATGGTGGTGGTGGTGGTGGTGGTGGTGTCTGCCCTGCAATCGCCCGTCTTTTTTTGCTCAGCGGTTCGCGTCCTGATGTATTCCTCATGCGACGAGTGAGGTTTAGCTGTGTTCAAAGGTTAGCAAGTGTGTGCAATAAACCTCGAGGAGGAGGACTGGGAGGACTGGGAGGCGGCGGTAACCACTCCCACTTACACTCCCACTTACACTCCCACTCACACTTTATACTGGCAATTCAATTCAACTCACTGTACTCTCTCGAAATCGATTTCTTCCTGATGTTTGATGGAACAGATGTGTTGTTCCCCATTGTGTAGTCTAGAACCGTCAGCGTCAGATCCACGTTACCACACCAGCGGCTGAAGTAGATAGAGAGATGTATGGGATTCGAAAGTAGCCCGTCTCTGTCCCTGTCCCTGTCTCTGTCTCTGTCTCTGTCTCCCTCCTTAGTTCAACTTCAACTTCAGCTTCAGCTTCAACTTCAACTTCAACTTGACGTCTCTCTTGCCAGCTTCCACTTCAACTCGACTCTGTCTGCTTCCTTTTTCTAATCATATTCTTTCGTCGTCCCATTCAAATCAAAATCAGTCGTCTGTCCGTTTTTCCATTGCTCCACAAACCAGAATCAGCACTTCGGAAATTGTCGGACCAAATTCTGGTTTTGACAGCAAAATTACACTGTGTTTCTTTTTCTGGGGAGGAGGAGGGGAGAAAGAGTCTTTTTTAGACTTCCTGATCCGGTAATAAATTAAGTCCACTACAAAGATAATGTTGTACTTTTAGTGGTTTTATATAGAGTATTGGAATTTAAGGAATTTAAACATGCACTGTGCTCAAAACTGTATCGAGCGGGCCGATTTGCTTACAAGGGCTCTGCCACTCAAACTCGCCGTCTTATCTCTCGTGTCTCATGTGTCTCATGTGTCTCATGTGTGTGATGTACGGTTAGTGTGACATTGAACTAACTCTTTCCCGGTTGTTGTTGTTGCGGCGGCGGTTGCTGCTGCTGCTGCTGCTGGTTCAGCTTAGACAGCTCTTCCTTGTTGATATCCTGTCTCCATGTACATATGTTGCACTTGAGCTGTTTCCCCCAGTAGAATGGGATTATAGGAACAAACCAAAAGGTGAGAAACTCTCTTCTCTTGACAGGTTGTACAGAGTAGTTGTGGCACCGAGGACAGAGCAGGTTGGCAGGATACCCGGAAATGTTGCTGTCAAAGTCCTGCACACCGAAAAGAAATGGGATGAACGACATGTGGGTGGGTTTTTTTTTATTTTTTTCTTCTTTTTGATTTCTAGTCTGTCCGTTCTCTCTCGCTTAAAATCTCTTTATGGTTGGTTGAGGTTGGTTGTTTGAGGTTGGTTGTTTGGGGGTGTATTGCTTGATGCTTTGTTGTTCACCTAACTTTTGTTTTTTCTATATTTCTCTATTTCTCTTTTTTTTTTTTTTTCGAATTCCTCTATTTTCCCAATTTATAGTTGAATCCTGTGCAACTAAACTGCTATGCTTTCTCCTCTGGGTATATCTCCTCCCTGTTCCCGCCCTGCCAAGTATTTTTATTATTTAGTCCTTTCATCTACAAAGAGTTGCTAAGCAATATGGAGACTGGGAGGTAAGGGCCACTCGACACATTGGGACTCGCGGTCAAAAACTGCAGCCAGCAGCTTAACGTGCTATTAGATAAGACGAGCATAATTTACATCACTTACATAATGTTCTCTCTATTTAAACTCAAGCAGAGGCAACTGTTGTATGTCGTCATCGGCAGCTGATAGCAGCAGCCGCTTTTAAAGTTGGGAGACTGGGCACTAGCAAGAGAGCAATCTTTCGAGCTGCTTGCCCAACACATCGCTTTGAGATAGAGCCATGTACACTATATACACACGGCTCGCAGCCAACGAGCCAAAAACAAACAAAAAAAAAAGAAAAAGAGTAAAAATAGCCGTAACTGTTGTGCCATTCGTAGCGATGACGGATGATAGAGAGAAGCGTTTGGCCGTATGCTCATCTACGTCCTATTCCTACTCCCACTCCCATTCCTACTCCCATTGCAAATAAGGTCCCCTTGCTCATCGCCCTCCCTCCCTCGCCCATTTTTTAGTACAACAATCGCTACGGTTTCCCGCTTGTTTGTTTGTTTGTCTGTTTGTCTGCTATTTCTTCTCATCTTGACGCAACCAGCCCCAGTCGATAGATATGAGAAAGAGCGCCCTTTTTTGGTTTTTTTTTTTTTTTAATCAAAGAGAAATCAGAAAAGAGAGATAGAAAGAAAAAGAGAGAGAGAGACTTGGAACTAGGTCTTTCCTCTTCAGTAATTTTACTCTATTAGCTCAAGTGTTGCTAATCTTAGAAACCGATATGGTCAAAAGCAATTATGGCACTGTGAACGAGCTAATTAAAGTATTAACTAATATGAAACTCCTCAAACGAGAGGGCATATATAAATAGCTTGTTTAATCCTGCGTACGCTTGTCCACTCTCCTCACAGTCTCAGTTACTACTACCAACTACACAAGGCCTTTGCTATCCAAACCAGTTCGAAAACAATGCAATTCACCAAATACGTTATCATCGCCGCTGCCACAATCTCGTCCGCCGTTGCTGCTGACAACTCATCGTCCTCTGCCAGTTCTGGTGCAGGTGTTGCAAACGGTGTCAATTTCGGCGCTGCTGCCGCCGCCGTGGCTGCTGGTGTCGCCTTCTTGTTGTAAGAAGAAGTGCACGAGAAGCAGCATTGAAACACTGGGTTCTTTCGATGCTCTAACTAGTGTGTCTCTTGGTTCTCCAACCACTTCAAATATCGCTCTCCAGACATGATGCTGATACCCCGAAAAAGGCTGTCGGCTGAGCATATTTTATAACTTCTATTCTACTCTTTCTCCCTTTTTGTTGTGCTTTTTTACTCTTTTGTATTAAAATGTGTTGGTGTATAACTAGACAATAATAATCTTTTTCTTCAAAAACCATTCGCACTATCCCATCCACATTGTAGTTAGTTTTGTCAGCCAGCTGGCTGGCTGGCTGGCTTGGGATTGTCCAAGTTGCCCAATGGTTCTGTGTCCTTGCTGCGCTGTCGCTGTCGCTGCTCCCTCCATGTTGTATTGTTCTCAGACGCATCTACGGGATTGCACCAAAGAAACAACTCGTTTTCTGTCTGGTGGATGCCCTGAAAATTATCTGTTCGGGTCCTGACGATTCATAAGAGAGAACCGAGATCCTCTTACTCTTGCCACTCCTGACTAGCAGCCCACTTCTTTGCAATCAATGATGTGTGTGCTAGAAGAGTTCCTGAGCATCTACTCTGTGGAAGGAGAGCAGGAACCAGCACTCTCCCCAACGCAGCAAGTCATCAAGGAATCGTTCAAATATTCCTTCAACTGCTCCGTTTCCTCGTTCAAGCTCGTCCAGCTCGCTAACGCACCGATATCTGAAGACATCTACTTCAAACAGGACACACAGCTCAACAGTCTCCAAAGCACAGACTCCAACAAAAGATGCAAGTGCCCTCAAAGGGCCTTCTATTCAGATGGCTCGAAACCGAAATCCAACTACCGCAAAAGATGTGAAAGGGCACGTCTCGACATGCTGAGGAGCGATTTCCATAGACTGCAACTGATCTGCGAGGTTTTGATGGCATAAGGTCACTCAGCTGACTCCCATACCGCGCTGCACACACAATCTGACGCTGCTGCTGTTGCTGCTGCTGTTTTTGCTGATCCCGCCGTCTCTTATTTCTCGAGATAGATTTCGAGACGCATACTGTGTGAAAACCCCACTCAAAAATATGCAGATGGGCTCAAACTTGCACAGCCTTCCTACAAAGATAAGTTCAGCTGATAAAAAAAATAAAAAAAAAAAAAAGCTCCTTCTCAGGAGTGGAGTGGGTCAGGTCAGAAGAACCACACAAACATGAATTTCGGAATCACACTTGTATAAGGCTTCTTCTGCTCTACACACATCACTTTTTGTAACCCGCTTTTCGTACTTTTCTTTCGCGCAAAGTGCAGCAGCAATTGTCTCATTGCAAGGCTTTTTTTCAAAACTCTCAAGAGCCCTTTTCAAACAGTAACTCGCTGAGTGCGCGCACTGAAAGCCCTGTGAACCACATTTGTGGTAAACACACGACTCAGTGCGGAAGGCATACCGAGCTGCGTTGGAAGGCGCGTTGAGCTGTTTTCCATCGAGGGTATGATGGTACCATTGAGCTCTGAGGTTTCCAGAGGATGATGCCTACCCCTTTCCATGACGCCTGCACACACACACTCTCTCTCTCTCTTTCTCTTTCTCTTTCTCTCTTTCTCTCTTTCTCTATCCAGAACGCGTTGGCCCCATTTTGGTCCTTGGAGCTATACTTTCAAACTCGGAAATGCTGCGCATATCGCTCTTACTATGTATTATGTAATTTTATCGTGTTGGTATGAGACACATGCAACTGCCAAGTGCCAGCAAACTGCCGAGGCCCGTACAGCCAAGTTCCCCCCCCCCCCGCCACCCCTTCCGTATCGCCATGCGCCGTCCCGTCCCCTCCAGGCGCCCTTTAACTCTAGATCTGAGCTGAGGCGACGGCAACCAGCAGGAAATAATGGACATGACAGCTGGTCTGCTGTTCTTTCGTCTTCCCACCGACGGCATTTATATAACACTCCTCTTTAACCATGTCAATCTCATAGTCTCTCTCTTTCTCTCTCTCTTTTTCTCTTTTGCTCCGTCTCCGTCTCCATCTGTCTCATTTCATTTTAAATGGCTGACACACTAGACATTCGAAGGGCTCTCGCAATGTTTACATTCACGTAACGGCTGTCTAGCATTTGTTGACCAACAAACACGCCAAATTCAAAGGTTCAGTTGTCATAGCCACTGAGCGCAAAAAAAATAAAGAAAATATATCTGAAACATCGTGTGTAGAAAAAGTCATGAAGAATGTGGAATGAATGCCGCAACATCGCAGACTAACAACCGCCAAGGCACCCCCCTTCCCTCCTTGTTACGTGTCATTCAGCTGTGTCATGCTAGCCATTCTCAACCACCAGCGCCTCTCCTTTTCGTCGCTCTCCATCAAAAACGACCCGATCCCTCTATTCTCCCAATTGGCGTCTTGCACTTCCATCCCAGTCGGTGTAGACACAAAGGCTGTGTGTCCTATTAGCCATGGTGCAGAGACTGCCAAAGAGTGCCATTTTCCCTGAATCCGGTAATCCCAGTGTTTAGTGTGCAGAATGGCGCTTCCTTTTACGGCAAGGCTTTTTTGCACGGGTTTCTGTTTCGGGAAATTCGTCAACAAAAATCATACAGGAAAAAGATCTCTGGTGTGAATATTTTTTTTTTTTTGAATTTTTCCAGACTGAATATTTTTTTCTTTTCTTCTCTTTCTTTCTTTCCTTTCTTCTCCCTAGCTCTTTCTCTCAACTCTTCTGCTAATACTCGTTGCTCGGTGCTATATCACACTTGTGCTTAAGAACATAACACGAGTTGCAATTTGCTACCAAATCTCAGACCTCTCGCTACATATTTTCAATTCATCGAGCTTCTTTGTTGTGTTCTCTGCTGGCTGAAAGAACAACATCATCAACAACAACAACAACAACATTCCTGTGTTTTCTTTTGATCTGACTAGAAATACACGCCAAACTAAAAAAGAATCATACAAACCAAAATAAACCAAAGCATCATTATCATGTATTTCAGATCTCTAATAGTTGCCGCTGGTTTAGCAACCGCTGCAGTAGCACAAAGTGAGTACTTTTTTTTTCATCTTTTTTTTCTTTTAATCAGGTTTGTGGTTTCGGTTTCGGTTTCGGGTTCTGTCTCTGTCTCTGTTTGATCGATTGATTGATTGATTTCTCATTGCTTGAGTTGTGAATGGACCCCTTTGTGCTTGTTCGTCATGGGGGCGCGTTGACTAAGAACAGAATCTCTCTCTCTCTCAGTTTGTAGCAATCAAGGGGGGGCGGGCGGAAAAACAACAACAGAGATAATAAAACTGGATCGGTTTGGAACTTTGAGACGCTCGTCTGAAATTTTTAACCGCGCGCTTCTCTCTGTCACTCGGTTTATTCCTGTTCCCAAACGGCTGGTTTGTTGCTACAGCGACGTTGTCTTCAGACAACGTGTGGAGGTGAGATCGAAGAAGAAAATCGTCTATTGCAGTTTGACTCCAGCACACATTTTTTGTCAACTTGTTTGTTTCTTTGCAGCAAGTTGCTACTGATATGATGGCTTTTCTGTTCACTCAGTTTAAGTCAGTCTTTTGATGAATTTTATTATCTTGATTTGGATCAAATTAAGCTCCCCTTCTCGAGAGATTTCTATTTTTAGAAGAGCGGTTTTTTTTTTTTGGGCCCTTTCCTCCCAAATCAAAAATAGTTAAGGGCAACATACCAAGATCAGATCCGAGACAAACTTTAAACTTGAGCGCAACTGAAACCGTAAAAGAACAAAAAAAAAAAAAAGCCCTGAGAAGCAGTTTGATATGTACAGTACTAACCCTATCGTATAGCCACATCTTCAGTTTCTGCTGCGTCTGCTTCTTCGACATTAGCTATCGCATCCGGATGCTCCCTTTCTAAAGCCACTGCAACTGCACAATCAGACTTGGATGACTATTCATCTTGTAATGCTTTGAAAGGTGACTTGCTGATCGCTGGTGATTTTGCTAGTGCATCTTTGTCCAACGTTCAAGCTATCTACGGTTCGTTGATTTTCAACCAATCCGACACCTTGGTTTCATTCACTGCTCCCTCTTTGACCACCATCACTGAAGAGTTGAGTTTGACTGAGTTGACTATCTTCGACACTTTAAGTTTACCACTATTGACTACTGTTGGCTCGGTCAACTTGGTTAGTTTGCCTGCTTTAGAGTCTATTCAATTGAACACCGGTATCACAAGCTTGAACTCCCTAGTCATCTCAGACACCGCCTTGGAAAACTTGGATGGTTTCGATATTGATTCTTTAGATACTTTCAACATCAATAACAACAAAAACTTGAACTCAGTTGACTCTCAGTTGAAATACGTCAAAAGTGCCTTGGAAGTTTCCTTCAATTCGGAAGACGTTGAAGTTGCATTCGATGATTTGGAATGGGCCAACAACATCACCTTCCGTGATATCTCTTCCATCTCTCTGGCCTCTTTACAATCCGTGAACGCTTCACTAGGTTTCATCAACAATACTGTCGACAGTATCGAAATCCCAAATTTAAAGACAGTTGGTGGTTCCCTTTCATTTATTTCAAATGATAATTTGGATTCTATTGACTTATCAAACTTAACATCCATCGGAGGTGGATTTGAAATCTCAAATAACTCTGCTTTAGAAGACATTGATGGATTCGATTCTTTGAAAACTGTTGGTGGTGCCATCATTTTTGTTGGTAACTTCTCCAACGCTTCTTTACCATCCTTGACAAGAGTCTCAGGTGGTGTTGATATTGACTCTTCAAGTGAACTGGATTGTGATTCATTCAACAAATTGGATAAGAAGGGCGCCATTCAAGGAAACAACTACGTCTGCAAAGGCCTCTCAACCTCAGTTTCAGAATCAGAATCATCAGTCTCTTCATCCGCTAGTTCTGCTGTTTCTTCTGGTTCTTCAGACTCGGATTCTGTTAGTTCTACTTCAGCTGCCAGCTCTGCGTCTGCCTCTAACTCAAACTCTTCCAGTGCCTCTTCCAAATCTAAAGGTGATGCTGCTGTAGTTGTATTCCAAGCTACAACCTTGTTTAGTGCTTTCGCAGCTATTTGTTTATCTCTTTTGTAAGGCGAATAGGCAACATATGTCATTGTTTCATTATCTGGTTGAAGGTATTCTTTGCTGTACGTTTTGTCACATGGATCATTTTTAATAGTTTACACTCAAGCACCGAGTTATTTTCATTACAGATCTTTTTCCCTTTAAAAAAAACTTTTCATAAATTTTTTTTGGTTTCTAATTTAATTGTGTTTAAACAAAATGACGATTGTAATATTTTTTGGTTAACAACTTTGTACTCTAATCTCAATTCGCCTGGCCAGTCGTCTAACTAGCACCTTTCAGGCCATGTTCGTTCCAGCCAAAAAAACCAAGTGAGGCTGTAGTGTTCGATACCAAACTCTTGATCCTCCCTCAGTCCTCAAGAAGTAGCTTGGTAAGGAACGGCAGTCGGCGTTGAGGAAGTAAGTACCAACATGATACACTGTATCATTATCCTTGCAAAAAGATTCGAAACGTAATATTATACTAGTCTATAGGTTGTATTATAGTCCCTTGCCATAATCACCACTTGCGAAAAAGTCAAATATGATTTTAACAATCTTCTCTAGAGCTTCTAACCACTCTTTCAACTGTTCCAAAACTTTAGCCTGATCTTGACCCAATTTCGCAAAGAAATCCTTCCTATAAGGGCAAGCCTTCATAGCTAGTTTGAAAACGGGTTTCACAAACATATTGTGATATTTGATAAGCGTCTTGTTGTAAGAATCAGTGAAAGTTTTCGTAAGTTCACTACCTGGGTTATCAATAGTCTCTCTCAACGCTTGAGCAGTGAACTGAAGTCCTCTAGACAGCCACAATAAACCCTGCGTTGCTGTCGTAGCCTTTTCAGCACGCTCGTTAAGTACAAGACTTTGCAGGGTAGAAGATAAATCAGGTTTTGCTAGTAAACGAGTACGAATCTTAGTTATATTCCCTGAAACGTCGTTCTGAACAACGGTGAAGGCAGAAGAGCCTAGCAAGTCTAGAAGAGATAGTCAGTCACTCGTATCAATATGGCTGAAAAGATGGAATACAGGAAAATACCTACCGAATAACTTGATTATAGACTGGCAAGCTTCCAGGAATTCTGAAGTTGAGATTTTTCCATCCTCACTGATTGGAACTTCTGTGAAAGATCTTTTCTGCTCATCGAAAAAAGTGGACATGGCTTCTTCGGTAGTGTAGTCTATAAAGTTGCTATGAAGGGAGGGAGGGAAAAAAGGGAGGTTTCTCAGACCTCTGGCAGTGTACAGTGTACTTCTATTGAACCCTTGATTTGAAGCTCTTGAAAATTTTGAAGCTTTAACGCGTCTGTTTACGAATTCTCGGAGTGGAATCTGCTGCTCTAACCATATTTACGTCTGAAAACTCTATACGAAATTTCAAAAAGGCCTTTAAAATTACATAAAATATTTAAAAGTGGTCTCGTTTATAGAATGCCGAAAGGAACAGTACAGCTTTAAACCCTTTGTTGCTGGGCTTGTTCCCTTTGTTTTCTCTTCAATTTCAGCTTCTCAGCGTATGTGAGCGGCTTGTTACCAGCAGCTGGAGATGGAGATGGAGAGGATGATGAAGCAGCTGGTGTAACACTCTGTCCACTCAGCTTAGCCTCAATAAGAGCCTCAATCTCACGCTGTTTGGCAGCTTGCACGTCTTTCTCTTTGTTGACAGCAGCACGCTCCTCACGTTCTCTTTTCAATTGTTCAAATTTCAACTCTTGTTCGGCTCTCTTAGCCTCTTCCGCTTCTCTAGCAGCTTCTTCTTCAGCTTGTCTATCTAATTCGATTTGATACTCCGCCAATTTTTGTTGGTAGCGTTCTTGACGGATCTCATCAACACGCTTCTTCTTAGCAGCTTCCAGCTTGGAATGAAGTTCTTTGAGAGCTGCTTCTCTTCTGGCAGTAGCTTCTGAATCAATTTCATTCTTGAAGCGAATGTAATCTGGTAGAGCCTTTTTGAGACGGTCACGTAATTTTGAGGCAACCTCATGGTCCTTTCTAGCAATAGCGAGACGCTTTTCCCTGAAAGCTTCGTAATTTTTGCGGTCTTCTTCTTGTTGCACTATGGAGTCCTTTTCCAAGATCGAAATCTCTGCATTTCTGAAAGCTCTCTCTGTATGATCCATTTTCTTGAACAATGCCTTCGTACGTTCTTCGATATCACTCTTATCTTTTTCTAACTGCTCAATTTGCATGATACGTAGTTTCTCTGCGTCAAGTTCATCAACTTTGTCAGCATCGATTTTGATGATACCTTTGGCGTTGATATCTTCAATAAGCTTTTTCTTTTGCTGTTGCTCAACAGCGGCCTGTTCACGTTTGATTTTTTCTTGTAAACGACGCTCGGCTTCAGCCTCGACACGAGCAGCTTCGGCAGCTTTTTCTTCCTCCATTCTTCTCTGTCTTTCCTTGGCCAGTTCAATCTCACGCTCTTTCTTCTCCTGTTCGAGCTGCAACTTACGATCTTCCAAAAGTTTACGGTGTTTGGCGATTTCGTCGCGTTCCTTTTTGATGGAGTCAATAGCATCAAAAATAAGACGTTGGCGAATAGCTTCTTGCTTTGCAGCATAACCAGGTTCAACAAACTTCAATGACTTATATAGTGTGCTTGCCAAGCCAGATAGCTGAGAACGGATTAATTGAGATGGGCTTGGTTGTAATGAAGTACTATCATGAGCATCTAAGTCAAACGGATCATTTCTGAATGTGATAACACCAGAATCATGATCAATATAAAAAAAGAGCCTTCCCTCTTTACCTGCGTTTAGCAAAAAACCCTCGATTTGTAAAGGTGATAATTCAAATTTACCTTTGAAAGTTGCCAATTTGATTAAAAATTCAATCTTGACCGTTTCGTAAACTTGAGCAACTTGCTCAAATAAACGAGTTAAAACAACCTGTGTTAAAGGTTCGACATAAGCAGCATAGGATTCGTTGGATTCGATACCTTGAGTGGCTTCGTTCAATTCATCACGGATCGATAAAGGATGGAAATCGGTTTCTAATAAGGTATAGAGTTTTTTAATTGAAGGGTCAACATAGTCATAGACATTTTTATTCAAGGCAGCTTGTAACAAAGATACCCTTGTAGGAACTTTTGGCAAATTTAAAAGCGATGTTAAACGGTCAGTCGAATGTTTATTTTCCATTTCATCGAAGTTTGAGAGCTCTTGAGGAATAGCCAATGTCGATAACAAAAATATGGATGAATAGCGTGATAGTTCTTCTTCAGTAGCATTTGGTGATTGAGAATATAGATTATAAAATCTATGCCAAGCTGCTGCATGAAATAATCCATTACCTGAAACCAAGAAAATTTTAGCCAACTGTTCATAGAAATTAACCATCATTGTTGGCTTTGGCAAACGTTTGGAAATGGTTATCAAAGTATGGATGTCTTCAACAGATCTGAAGGCTTCTTGCCATAACTCCAACTTAACTGACACGTTCAATTGAACAAAACGCAAATCTAGTGAGCGTTGTAATGTTTCCGGGTCCTGGAAATCAACTGCATTAATAATTCTTGCACCAGTTTTCTGCTGGAATGTAGCATTTTGGATATGAGAACGTAACAGCTCACATAATCTTCTGAATTCTGTTTTTCTGTTGTATTTCAAACAAAATTGGTAGGCTTGTTGAACAATTGCAGAATAAGTAACCTCCAAACGTGAATTATTTCTCAATAAGTCCAGAACTAAACGGAAAGATTCCCACAGGAAACGTACCCATGGGGTAACAAGTTCCCTGTCGGCACGGTCTTTGGATTGCTCGTTCGAGACTGCAGACATCAGAATATCTTCAGGTGAGTCATCAACTTCTAAGTCATCCTCTAAAGAGTCCACTGCTCTTTCATCAGCTTTTGCTTTTGCCGTCTCTAGTTTTCTCTCGGCCAACTCAACCAATTTGCGTGCAACAATCTCAACAGATGGCAATCCAGTAGGAGAGATTTGGACATTCTTTTTGAACTGATGAAGACCATCTTTCAAAGTAAATCCTCTGCGTAAATCTACACTGAGTTGAACAAACAGTAATGCGATTGGTTCTAAAGCAGCAGGTGTCACTGAACGGGTTCTTTTAGAGGTTAAAAATTCGTGCAAAATTTGCAAAGCAGCCTCCTCATTGTCAACTGCAATCAACTCTTCAGCTCTCTTGAATTTGTGTTAACTACTGATTTCTTTAACTTGGGGGGAAAACGTTTTAGACTTACCTTGAGGACATTGTCCGGACGCACAACAGGAGGAGCCATCCTGTATTTACTAGATCCTAAGTGGGTTCTCCAACTATTCCTTCAATGCTGATCCCAGCTTTTACTGGTCAATTTTTCATTGAAAATTTTGGATGAAAAAAAAAAGTTAAGACCGTAATTTACGCCTGAAAAAAGTATGTAAGCGTATATTTCAGCCTGATATATATTTATATCTATACAGTCCACTCCTACAAAAAAGCGCTATTTGCAGGCTCAAACTGGTTAGAATGAGATTGATTGTCTACAATGATAGGATCCTTCTAGTGCTACAGTTTGTAGCAAATGCTTATAAGGGATAGATGAAATACTGGTTTTCGTGATCAGTCAAGTCCAGTAGTGCAAGATCAACCTTTTCAGTGATCTCTTTACCATCTTCTGAAGTTTTTGTGACCTCGCCGTATTGAATACCGTTTTGTTCGATATATAGCAGTCGTTTGTTATTTCTTCGCTTCAGGATTTGCCTGATAATGAGCATGGTTACAGGTGCAGAGAACCAGCTCAAGGCAAGCATTACAGACCAGGAGGGATAGTACCTTGGGGCGTACTGCGCTCGCCACATCTGCGGGCCAATGATGTTACTCACACTATAGAATATCTGGTACACAGACAATCTTGTGATTCTCTTGGTGTATCCAGAGGCTGTGGAGGTTGCAAGTGATATGCTTGTCACAGTACAGATCCCGTAGTTGTAGCTACACATGATCAAACATGCAAGTAGACTCTTTTCCTGGGTCCAAGGCAAAAATATCATTCCCCATGCACAACAGAAGGATGGAAGACAGGCAAATGCACCAATAAAATGAGCATTGTTAGGTAACAAATAGTTTGCCAGTGCGTACGAGCTGAAAGTGAAGAGTCCAAAGCATCCACCTGCCAATGAAACCAGCGTTGAACCAATTTTAGTGACACCAATGCCTGTTATGATTAAGCTTTGTTGGTAGTTCATGTTGTTGCACAGCATGAGAAGAAATCCAACGAGTGTGTATAACCAGGTGATAGGATCCTTAATGCACTCTATAATCTGATATTTTTTGATCTGTTTCTGCTCAATGGATGTCTTGTTGTATTTCTGGACATATAAAATCGTTTGAGCTTTTTCCTCCTCTGTTAACCAACGAGCTGTTGTGGGGTTATCTGGATACCAAATAAAGGATACTATGAATAATAAGAACGAAATTGAACCGATTATTATATGGAAGATCTTCCACGGAGCAATAGGTAACGAATCTTGGTGCTTCAGCAAGCCGTAGCTGACAAAGGCACAGAAGATAGTTGGAATTGGACCACAAGCAATCCAGAACAAAGGCTGCACAGCACTTTTTGTGTTTCTGTCCAGAAACATGGCAAACGTCTGCTGATTCAACGGCTCCATGATAGCTTCGGTGAACCCTAGAGAGAGTCTTAGAAAAGAAAGTCCAGCATAGTTGTAAGCTGTACAATGCAAAAAGATGATAGCAGACCAAACAAACGCAATTGCGGAAACGTATTTTCCCAATGGTAGTTTCTGTATCCCAATCTGTCCAGGTACTTGTCCAACAAGGTACCCGACGTAAAAGAACGTTGTGGTGTTGTTAAACTTCTGAGTATTTATCCCGGTGTCGGTGAACAATCCTAAGATCGAGGCATAGTTCATGGTTGCCTTGTCAAGGTAGAGGGCCAATGTGCAGAATCCAACAAGAAGCACTGTCCATTTAGAGTTTTTCCAAATGAGTTTTCTCTCGATCTCTGGTGTGAGACGAGCTTCTGGGTGGGACTCCAGGAAGCGTAAAACGACATCAGCGTTCTTTTCAGTAGACTGAAGAGCACCAACTGCTCGTTCTTCAGTGATAACGTCACTTTTGGAATCCATAGCGATGAAATACTAGGTCTATGAGATTCATGACAGACCTCAAAATGTCTTCAAGATTCATTAGATTTATATGGAATACATTCGGCCATTACCTTTCTTCATCCGTCTCTATTGCACAATACCACCTCAAAAGATCGCTTTCCTGCATTCAAGCTGAGCCATAACCACTTATATAGGGCAGACCTAGAAATATAGCATGATGCTAGAAATAGTGTAATGTTGGTAATAACAGCAAACTGAAACACTTTGAATCTGTAAATTGGCAACACCACTAAATAATACTTCAACTTTTCAAGTCAAATATTACGCAGTGTCATCCCTTGGCTCTTTCCTTTCTCCCTTTGTGTCTCTCTGCGTCGTTCTCTCTTGTTTTTTGCTGCAAGTATCAGCAGAGAGCTCATCCGTGGTCTCAAAATACCCTGCGAGGGTTAAGAAGCGCATGGCTAAGATCGAATGCATCGATATAAGCGCTAAATAGTAACTCTGCATGAGTTCACAGTAGCCACAAAGAGCTTGGGTACCAGAGGTTAAATAACGATGTGGTTGCTTCACCATCGGTGGATATACTTTGAGTACATCGTTGTGCAAGAATGACGGTAGATAAGTTCAACATCAAGCGTGTCGGTATAATTGGTGGTGGTGTTGCTGGAATCAGTGCCTTGAACGAACTGCTTCACACAAAGAGCGATGGATCCACTTCCTTTGGGCTTTCCAATTCATCCTCTTCTTCTTCCTCTGTAAGACCATTGCCGTCTACTGAGACTGCTTTTCCAGATGTCGTTCTCTTTGAAAGATCAGATGAGCTGGGTGGAAATTGGCAAATCCCAAGTAAATCCGACCCAGTGTTCCCCAGTCAAGAGGTGCTTGATGCTGGTGTATACAATAGACCGCAAGTGCTAGACCCTCCTCTCGAATCCATCCCATCTGATGACGAGCTTTCTCACTCTTCAGCAGACGCGCCATTGATCAGACCACATGACTCCACCAACCGCTGGAGTAATAGTGCAGCTTATCCTGCGCTCTTCTCCAATATCATTGCTCCTCTAGTGAGATTGCCCAACGGATTGAAGTTTTATCAGGAAGAGAAAGATAGAGAAATCCATCCATTCTCTACTGCTGGTGAGATTCAACGTGACTTATACAGGACAGCTGAAGGTTTTGATCTCATCAAGCACATCAGATTCAGCACCACCGTAGAAAGGGTACAAAAGCTTGGTGATAAATGGCAATTGGTGCTTAGAAAATCTGGATTAGAAAGTGATGAGTGGTATGTTGAATATTTTGATTCTCTTATTACTGCGAATGGTCACTATAGTATTCCATTCATTCCAATTATTGAGAATCTAAATCATTATAATAGAAATCATCCAGATGCTCTTCTTCATACAAAAGGAATCAAAAACTTTGAACAGTTTAAAGATAAAAATGTTCTGATAATAGGCTCTCATGCAAGTTCCGTTGACGTAATAAAGTTCTTGTTGGGCAATGCAAAGTCCATCACTGTTTCCAGAAGAACTATGGAGAATCCAAACAAAGTAGGAATTGAAGAAGTCTTGCGACAACCAGAAATCAGTATTAGACCAAAGATCAAGCTGTTTCACGGTGACAGTATTGAGTTCATTGATGGTACCACTGACCAGTTCGATAAAATCATATTTGCCACTGGTTACCACTACCACTACCCATTTCTCGTTGACCAGTCGCTTGTCAAATTGGGCCAGATAGTTGACAAGAACTCCAAATTCAGTCTCGTTAAAAATCTATATTTATATGCTTTTTCCGTCGAAGATCCGACATTTGCAACCATCGGTGTACAACAGTCTCCTTATTTATTTGCTACTATGGAAGCTCAGGCAGCAGCCATTGCTGGTGTTTGGTCGAACTATAAGAAGCTTCCTTCAAAAGAAGAGCAATATGCATGGCTAAATAACAGAAATGAAGAAGGAGTGTATCACATCTACAATGTTGAGACTGCAAGGGTCAATCTTGCTGATCCTTGTATTAATCTTGCTCCGAAAGAAAGGGCACATCCCTTCGATGTTACTGGAGTGCAGCCTGATGATGTTAAAGATGGATGGACGCATTTGCTCAAGATCTACGCACTCTTCAGGGACGGTGCACTATCTTATGATAAGGTGAGAAAGCTGGACTCCTCTAAGAAAGCACTCTCAATACAAGTATAGAAATCAGAAGCGATAGCTTCGGGTTCACAACTTTTGAAGAACCAATTTAAATCTAAATACTACTCTGTGCCCCAACAAGCTTGTAAAGTTATGCTCTGTAAATTTCAGCGCCGGCTGAGAGCCCTACACTTGCGTGCATCAACCAAATATTGGCACATCTACAAGTGAAACGAGCTCAAGCCTCGCCGGTCGTTGTTCTTCGTAGTTACTTACAAGGCGCTTCAAAGTTATAAAATGTCGGATTTATTGTACAAATGGTTCCTTGGAAAGGTGCGTACTTTTCCTATGTCTTGGTTTTCATGTTCGACTGTATGAGGTACTAATAACGAACTGTAGGCTGTTGGGAAGATAAATGTGGGTCCCCATCAAGATCCTTTCTTTGAAGAAGTATGTATTTTTTTTTGCTGTGATGAACCTATCAAAGTACTTACAACCCCTTTCTGCCATAGATTCCATATAACGAGTTGGGGCTTTTCCAGAGACAGGGTGCAAAGAGAAAGAAGCCATTACCTCCAGGTCTTTCAAAGAATGATGAGAAGATTCTACGAAGTGTTAGAAGCCGTGCATACCATCTAGATTTAGCACTTTCAATGTGTGGTCTCAAGTTCGGATGGTCAGGCCTTATTGGGCTGATCCCCTGGATTGGTGATATTTTAGCATTGTACTTTGCGCTGTTGTTACTCAAGAAAGCTAAAGGTATCGATGGTGGATTACCAGCTTATTTACAAACCCAAATGACTGCAAATATTGCTTTCGACTTTGGCATTGGGCTCATTCCTATTGTGGGTGATCTCATCAATATAGCATACAAAGCAAACTCAAGAAATTGTATTATTCTAGAAACATATTTAAAGCATAAAGCAGAAAAAGCTAGCAAGACGCCAGCAAGGTATCATGATGAGGCACTTGTGGAAAATGCCAGTAAGACTGAGCTTCATACTCCTGGTAATCAGATACCTTTACAAACACTCAATGAAGCCCATCTCGAGGCTCATAATCTAGTCTAGCAATTTTTATTCGTGAGCGGCTCACGATATGTTCATGGACTATTGTATAATACTTCACGTCAAAAAAAAAACTTTTAAACATGATATTCGGCTTTAATATACGGTTTCCAGTAAGCCAAATGCATGATAAACTGTATGTAAGTAACAGCTCATAGTTACATCAATGGTGAAGTAGAAAATGTGATTCGATGACACTAAATTGAGCACTGTTATCGATTAAGGAAACACTTTTAAACATAGTCGCACCTCACCTGTTCACTTCACACACAGACCTCTTCACTCATTAAAGCTTTTGTGATTCAGGTTCACTCCGCAAGAATCAAACCGATGGTATGGGCTTTAAAGCTATACATATAGCTTCTTTGATTTTTCTACGAGTTGCTGTTTTTCAAGGATTTCTAGATAATCCGATCAGTTTGTGATACGAATTAGTTGGAGCCTTTATGGAATCATCATGGGAGGCACTCCCTGCTCCTATTTCTACTTCCTTCGGCAGCAAGGATTCTTTGGTGGAATTTCCTTCTGGCCTCACACTGTTTGAGCTAGTGATATTTAAGGGAGAAGCTGAATAAAAACTTCGCGTAGACGGTGAGCTAAATGTGTAGTTCTCATTGATAGCGGAGTTATTCATGGGTTCTTTGTTCGTATTTTTGGCTGATATGATTTTTATAAACGATGCTCTTCCAGAAAAGTCAGCGGTCTCATCGCTTTCATTACCAGCTTTATTATCAGCATTTGTTGATGATGGTGGTGTATTTAAGTCTTTTCTATTGAGAAGGATCCGAAATTCTTCCTCAATCCCTGAGTCCTTTTCAGAGTCAGGTTCTGTAGAGATCTCCCAGATATCAGCACTTGACGGTATGTCAACCTTCGTCTTTTTGGATCTTCCTTTGTTTCTACGCTTTCGTCTAGTATGGCTTAGAGGAAAGTGTTCGACACCAGGCTGAAGTAGAGACCTGTAATTATGGTTCCTAGTACTGGTTCGCCCAAGTTTCAGTGATTGTTGTCTTCTGATAAGCTCGGAAATTTTCCCCAGACTGATCTTTGGGGTTTCATCTTGTATGTTTCCTGTGGTAGGCGTCTCACTTCTACTCTTGTTGTCACTCTCACTATTATCATTTATATCGCTGAGACTAGAAGTTTCCCCGTAAGACGTTCTCACTTTTATAGATATCTTTCCTCTTTGTTGACGAGGTTTGATCTCTATTTTCTTAGCCAGTGGCTTTTCTTGAGCAGCTTGTGTATAAT
Source organism: Liangdongia quercuum (assembly GCA_030579675.1). NCBI lineage: Eukaryota > Fungi > Ascomycota > Saccharomycetes > Phaffomycetales > Wickerhamomycetaceae > Liangdongia > Liangdongia quercuum. Next base: position 11,278 of record JAKTRK010000022.1, on the reverse strand, counting down.
GAATAATCTTCGGCGTGTTAGGCTTCGATGCTTTAGCCGGTGAAACAGTTGATATCAAAGGGATTGATGAGTAGCTTCTTCTGCGCCTATGTCGCTTAAGGTTGGCATCTGTTATCTTCCATCTGGCTGGAATAATTCCACCATTTCTAGCAATTTTTCGTATCGAAACTGGAAAATCTTTGAGATCTTCAACTTGCTTTATCGATAATCTATGTGCTTTCTGATCTAGTAGTAATGTTTTTCCTTGTTGATCTTTGATGGTTCGGGGCCAGGCCTTGTTAAAGACAAGCTGATGTCGAGTGCAGCGAGGACAGAAATCTTTATAAATATGTAAAGAAGGAAGTATAAGCTTGAAATAAATACCACAATGTTTGCAGTCATAAATTAATGACTTGTCAGTATCTTGGTTGTACAGCTTTTGGTTGTACAGCTTGTGAAGTGTTCGATTGATTTGACGCTTTCTCAAGGTGGCTTCATCAAAGCAAGTACCACCCAAAAATAGAGAGTCTGTAGATTTATCCTTTGGATATAACCTCAGTATGTTGTCCTCCAGTTTTTTCTTCTGATACATCTTTATGCCTTGTCTGGGCCTGAGCCTCCGCCCGCCTACTTCCTCACTCTCAGGCTCAATTGAATCCTCTTCAGAGAATGCTTTATTCCTTACAATTGAGTGCAAATTCTCCATCATGAGATCAGAAGAACGGTTCATAGAGGCCTGTAGTATTTCCGGCGTGTTAGATTCTGATTTCGAGCTGAGTCTTTTATTATATTCCGCATCGCTTTCACTATTGATAACGATGATCTCAGTTTCTTGAGAATCTTCGACTTCCTGTTCCCCATCAGAAGAGCTTATATCTATGACGTCTGCGTCTGAAGGGATCATATACTTATTAGGATCATAATAGCCCTTATGTAACCGTTCACAAGTAGCGCAGAGACAATCTTTATTGTCTTTGCCAAAGTAGTTTGGAGAATAAGAGACAGTGATCTCCTGGCCAGGTAATATAATTTTTGTCGCAAAGACCCTCATACCTTTGGAGCTTGAGGCAAATCTGGCATTAGCATCACAATCATGATTTATAAATCTGGTGGGTCCCAACATCAAGCAAGGATTAGCTCTGCTTGACAAGTTTATGACACTGAAATCACTCTTATCCAAAAGAGCTTCTTCTTCTGGTGATAGTTCAGCAAACGTACCAGCCAAATATTTTATTTCATCACCAGGAGCATGCTTTTTCTTCGAGGTTACACATGTTTCATGGACGCCTGTTTTAATCTCATAACGGTCAGTGGTACAGAGCTCAAATCCACAGTCCGGTAGAAATAGCTCTATGTATTTTCTCATGTGTTTCTTTATCTCGTTCAGAGTGAAATCATCACCTTTGTAAAGCTTAAGCAGGTTTCGTGTAGAAGGTAATTGCATAAAACTCGCAAGGCATCTTGAGACATCTGGTCTCAGTGCTTCCGTTACATATCTCTTTAGCAGTTTCAAAACTGTATCCCGCCTTGCTTTCTGCGTGATTCTGTAACCCTTATTCACTTTTCTTGTCTGTATCCAATAGAACTCGCTGTCGATGAGTGTTCGCGTGAGGTAGTCGTCGGTCTCGGACAACGCGAGCCAACCAATTGTTCTTGCTCTAGGGGGTAGTTTTCTTTTGGTGTTCATAATGCTACTGCAAGAACATATCCCCGTTCTGTTCTGCTGCGTACGTCGTATACACAGGCAATATGGCGCGCAGCGGCTCTGCTAATAAGTTGAACACGCGTGCCTTCTATTTTGCCTTTATGCTTTCTGTAGCTAATCTGTCAGTTTCCGCTGGAAAAAAAACTTGATTCGAGTATGATTTAGAGAAAGAAACAAAGCTACGCATGCGGAAGAGAAAACATATATTTGACCATACTGTATTCAGTCTTCTAGACGCGTACGATGGTATACATAGGATGTACTATAGAAAATAGGATGTGTGAAGTGTGTTCAGATCTAAGCAGACTCGGCCATCAAGTCGATGATCTCGTTCGCAGGATCATCGTCGTGCTTTGAGGTTTCAATGTTGGTCAACGCTCTCTTGATACCAATATCAAATCTTGGGGCGATACTAGCCAACTTATTTAGAACTGCGACTCTGGCCCCATCATCTAAGAACTGGGTCTCGAGCATCACGTTGTTAAACTCATCAAGGGTGGTGAGGTTAGGAACGGCAATGTCGTTATCGAAGCAACTCAAAATATCCATTTGTTGTAGAACGCTGTATGTACTCGTTGTCGATATGATCAACAACCGACGCTCTTTTGGAGGCTTTCTCTTCAAATATACTTTCAGCACTTGTAAAATGTTGTTCGAGAATCTTGGACCGATTGGGACCCAATCAACTATTGTTTCAATGGAATCCACCACCAAGATATTTAGTGGAGACTTGTAACTATCTCTGAATGTGTTATCAATGTAGGCAATTTTCGCAGACTCTGACATACCAGCCATTTCCTCTGGAGCAATCAATCTAACGAACGGGAATTGTGAAGCTAATGCAATTGCAGCTGCTAATGCAGTTTTACCAGATCCAGGAGGACCATGCATCACAAGTGAAACCAATCTGGTACGATCTGACTCTTTGACTTGACGAACGTATCTTGCCCCAGCTCTTAAAATCTCATCAATTCTTGGTGAAAATTTCAAAATGCCTCCTTCAAGACAAGTTTTCAAATCTTCTTCATTGACACCAAAAGCTGGAGTAACTTCACTCAAGGCATTCATGAAGTCTTCTCTTGTAACTTTGAGATTTGCAATATCTTTGTTATTGATCTTGGTCATTCCTTTACCGATGTTCACTTTTGTGTTGATTGCGAAGGAACTTGCACTCTTCACTAACCCTTCAATTTCGGCACCAGAGAAGTTTTTGGTGCATGCTGCTAATTCATTTAGATCGACATCTGAAGCTAGCATTTTGTTCTCTCTCATTTTTTTGGTTTGAATCTCTAAAATTTGCAAACGGCCCGGTTCATCTGGTAGTTTAATTTCAACTTGAACTTCAAATCTTCCAGGACGTAATAAAGCTGGATCAATCAAATCACGACGATTGGTCATACCTATCACCAATATATTGTTCAATTGGTCAACCCCATCCATTTTAGCCAATAACTGGTTGACAACGTTATCTCCAACACCTGTTCCATCACCTCTAGACCCTCTTTGCTTGAAAATAGAGTCAAGTTCATCGAAGATTATTATATGCAACGAAGATTCTTCACCTTTAGCTTTATATTCCGCCTCTGCATCTTTGAATAGATTACGAATGTTCTCTTCAGATGAACCAACGTATTTACTCAAAATTTCAGGACCGTTGACAATTTTTGGTTCCCTTGCATTCAACATTGTCCCAATTCTTCTAGCAATCAACGTCTTACCTGTTCCTGGAGGCCCATACAATAGCAAACCTTTAACATGACTTATCCCCAATTTTTCAATCACTGAAGGTGGAAATATTCTACTAGCAAAAGCTCTTCTGAAAATCTGAGTGAATTCTTTATCCAAACCACCAACACCCATGTCCTCGAATTTGAAATCTGGTCTAATGATAGCATCAGATCTTGGTCTCACGGAGCTTGATTTCAACTGGACGAGACCATCACGGCCTTTGAAAAAGTTGATAATCGTTTGAGGTAAAAGTAAGCCTTTCGTCTGAATGTTCGTAGAAGTAGGTCCATTGTTATCCAACTCTGAGAGATCAACAACCTGAACGCTCTGTACTCTGATTTCGAAAATGTGACCTTTGTAGTCCAATAAAATCAATTGGGTTGGTGATAATACCTGTCCTTCAAAATTTTTGACGACAACTTTAGAAAGCTCATCCTGATCAAATGGCTGATCTGTAGCTTTTGCCTTCGTTCTGAACGATATTTCCACATTGAGGGTCCCAATATATGGTTGCTTCCCGGTCTCTGAAAATATGTCGTATCTTCTGACCTGTACAGGCTCGTTCTGTGATAGTCCTGCCCATAATCTCTGTGTCCCATTCAAGCCTATTTCTCCTGGCATCGTCGAGTCTGCATGCTTCGTAGTGAACACGAAAAAGTCGTTCACTACAACGTGGACATTATCTGGGAAGTCTGCTGCATTTACAGAGGCAACATTCGCAAGCGCATACTTATTATTAGGGCATGCCCCAACAGTGAGTGTCACTGGAGGTCCAGCGGCTGTTCCCGAGTGTCTACCGTGATTGAAAGGCAATCGGTTCACGAGCCCACCTGCTGCCTCAGACAGCGATTGCGCACTGTGGTTTGTGCCTCTTCCAAATCCGAACTTTTCCATTCTGTTTAACAGTGTTTCTTCTGCTTCTTCTGCTTCTTCTGCTTCTTCTTCTTCTTCTTCTTGGTAGCTCTTCGTCCTGGTCCTCTTGTGTTGGCCAAATAGTAGCCAGCTCCTCTCTCTTAAAGGCACATCGATCTTGGGAGAATATAGAGTCGGGTAACTTGATTTTAGAGACAGTACCCGCCTGTAACATCAGCATATGCTGTAGAAGTAAGTGTCCCAGTCTACGACGATAATATTTCCTAGAACTTCCTAGTGCTTTACATTCTCCGCATTCATTGAACCACCAAGTTTTTTTTTCTATTTGGTGTTGTAAGTGGTGGACAATCTCAACACTTTTTTTTTTTTCATTTATTGGCATGTTTATCAATATACTTTGTACTGTATGGCAATTATGGCGGGACGCTTTTTCGCTCTGATTGTTGGACGGTTAGTTAGCATCATGTAAACTAAGAACGGTACTACTAGGTTATGTCTACACTGCCCGTAAATGGAATATCGTTGTATACTAAGAGCTCTGTTGCTCCTGTCCATATGACATTATTATCATCAACGCTGCAGGTACTACGTACATCCAGTACTTCTGTAAGAAACTCTTTGGAGCCTAGAAAGAGTGTCAATAATGTCCGTGTACACAAACTCGGAAAGACAAGTCTTATAGTAATAGCCATACCTCTTCCTCTTCATGAATATCTACTGTTGCCTGTGCAGCATTATTCCCTTTAGCAAAACTTTTGCCCAACTTCTTCTGAAGTACTTTGGGCTGCGCGCCTGCAACTGCACTCCTCGTTATAACGTGGATTCCTTCAACTTCAGAGGGCACGAGACCAAAGGAGAGAATCTCGCCACCCGGTTGCTTGGTATTCAGGATCAACGAATACTTCAATGGCCATGACAACTTTATAAAGGTTGGGTTAGCGTTAGTCAGGTAGCAAACAAATCAACACGACTTACATGCACATAGTTGTGGCAGCGGAAATCCCCATCAAGTTCAGTTCCAATGCAATATTTCCCTTCTGGAAATTTGTGTGCGTCTACTGGGAGACCGCTCACAGTGGCAATCCCAGTAGAGTTGTCTCTGTTGAGCACCCCTAGGCTAACCAAATCTCCTGTAATGGACTCCTCTTCAAAACGCGCGTACAACTGCACTTGCTCACAAAGGCAGTATCTCACTGAAAGCAACATCAGGAAAGTACTCCAAAATAGTGCGGACACCATTCTTCCCTATCTCCTGTTTCTGTGTTCTCTTCCTTCGACTTTTGTTCAAGAGTCTTCTTTAGTTGGTCTCTCATTTGGAAGCTGATCATAATTTTCAAAAAACTCGATCCTCCAAACTGCAAACGTATATTATAACGTCTGAAATATAGAAAGACCGAAACTGATTGATTGAAAACTTGAGCTGCCTATCAGTACAAAAATTTATTCAGGTTTCATTAGAAATGATGCTATTCAATACGTGGGGGGTATGCACAATCCTCTTGCTAGTTGATGGCATAGCTGCCTTTTTCAGTGTCAACGATGACCTGTACTCTTCGCCAAAAGTAAGCTGAGCGCCCACATCTTCCTCCTATTTCTCTCTCTCCCACTCTAACTTTTGATTATAGTACGTCATAAGACAAATACGAGACAATCCATATACTTTCCAAGAGTCGCAAGAACTGCTATCGTTACAAAACATTACCGGCTCTTATGAATTTATGAAGGCTACGGATGGCGATTACTTATGCTACATCCCAGAAACAACAAAGGATATAACATCCGGACAGGATAGTCACTTGAAGGACAAGATGCATGATACATCCCTCTATACAGATGCTGTTGAGAAGGCATTGCATGAGAAGTGCCTGTTCTCAGCGTCTGGATACTGGATGTATGCATTCTGCTATAACAAAGAATTGGCACAGTTTCATGGTCTTGTGGATCAGTATCGTTCAGGGAAGGCCTTAAAGTATATTTTGGGGAAATTCTCCAAGACGGGGAAGGTAAAGGAGAAATTGGCATTAAACAAGGAGAGTGATACCTGGTACTTGCGAGAAAATATCGAAGGTGGTACTATCTGTGATTTAACCGGAAACCCAAGAAGTGCTGAAATACACTATGTTTGTGACCCTAATAGCCCTGTTGCAACATTAAGCTGGGTGAAAGAATACAAAACATGCGGATATCTATTGCAGGTCAATGTTCCGGAACTGTGCCAATTTGAGCTGCTCAGAAGCAACCAACAAGAAACAACAAATGAAATTGTTTGCAAAATGATTGAAGGTTCCACTATTGTAGAGAGCGATGATATATTATCGCTGTCAGAATACTCGTTGAGAACACTTGGGGATCATTTTTTCTTAGCAACTCCAAAATATGAAGGAAAGCTTTTTGTATTACTATTTACTTCTCCTGATGAGAGCAACTTATTGAACCATGTGATTCATGTGTTTGCAAACACAATGATGAAGAAATCTTTTTTTTATAAAGACGTTCTTCAAAATCCCAAAGACATAGACTATATCACTTATCAAACACATGTTTACGATCATGCAAGAAGATTTCTAACGACATTAGAGATATCTTATAAAGATGGGGTAATATCGGTGACTGGTACTGATAATAAACTTGATTTCAAATCCAACATCAAAAAATTTGGTATGAAGCCAAAGTCAGACATCAAAGAGCCTTCAGATACTGCAAAAGCATTACAGGAATTAGAGGATGTCACTCAGAGCGAAAAAGAAATTACGGATGGTAACCTAGATGTTAAGGAAGATCTGCAGAGCTTGGAAAGCATGCAAAATACAGAGACTAAACAGCTTTCGGAGGATGCTATCATTGCTACAGAAGAAGCAGGGAAAGAACACAAGACCACGGACGAGAAGCAATTCACAACGAGTGTGGGTCACGATGAGCTATAAACACAATGATGATACGAAATAAATATAGAGGTCTATTTTCACTTTCATAAGAAAGCCATTGAGATGAAACGAATGCATTGTATTATACACCTAACAACGAAAAGCTCTAAAATAGTATTAAATAATAATCTGAACTAAAAAAAAAAACAACGCTAGTACCACTTAGTGTAAAACTGTGCTCCGTGTCATGTAACCCGAGACATGCAACCCAAACTTAAAAATTTCTCCATTCAAATATAAAATGACCAAAGTATGCCCCACACTTAGTAAAAACAGTTTAAAAGTTGAACTCACCATTAGCGAAAATGAAATTCATATAGAACACCTTCTTCATATTTTCTTTCCTAGTCGAATGATTCGCCAACATCACTGAGAGATTTTTCAATCTTCACAAGATTATCACTTATTTCTCTTCTTAGATCAATGCCATTGCCTTCGAGATCACTGAATTGCAGGTTATTCAAATCGCCAACCCATACTCTCAAATATGCAACCAACTTTTCAAGCTCAAGTTTATGTTCGTAGTCCTGTAACCAGCCCTTTGGGAATTTTTGCATAAGCTTGCATAATGAAATAAGAGATAGAAGTGTCAGTTCAACCTTTTGCAGATCAATGTATTTCAATAACTTGAAAGCCTCATCCCGTTGATCATGATGGATGTATTTTAGAATGCATGAGCAGCTCAGTGCATTGAACAGATCCTGAGATAGCAGGTTTTGGAGCCTCGAATTGAGCCCTGTCTCTTTCTCTCCAGAGTTGTTGGAGTCGGGTCCCACCTCTTCCCCATCAGGTTCACTTGAGAAGCCTTCGCTATCGAAGTTCTCCGAATCATATATTTCCTCACTGTCTGCATCCTCTGAATCGGATTCTCTATCGGACTTCGACATTTCCCCATGTATGTCCTCTTTGACGCATTCATTTTTTTCTTCAGTTTGAAGGCTCAAGTTTTGTGGACTCCTTTGTGTGGTCTTTTCATGATTTAATGAATCAGATTTCGTGATCGAGGCGGATTCTCTACTGATCACTCCTAAGGCAACATTCAGGTATTTCTCGTTTAAGACAGATTTGAATATTTTGATTCTGATATCAATAATAGATCTATTTGGGGCCAAGTATTCTGCAAATGTCAATTTGTTCCACAGCTCAGTCTTCAACTCTCTCAGCTCTTCGTTATCAAGCTTTGATATTCTGGATTCGCTAAAGGTTAAAATGATGTATTCCAGTAAAACCTCACGGAAGATCTCATTAGCCCTTATGCCAACCACCAATGATTTGTAATCATGAGACACGCTTTCATCTTTAAGAATGAGGCTGTAGCCCAGATCAGCAGCACCTTTAGTGCATCCAAAATTGAGAGGTAGGCCAATGAAGATATTCAGCAATCTCTTGAAGCATTCGCTGTTTTGAAACGAAAATGATTTCATGTCTTTGAAGAAATATCTCAACGATTGATCGGTAACTCTTTGATTTGCAATTTCTTCGACACTTTTTTCAACAACAGCTGATAGATTGAAATAGCTTGAAAAATCTGAATAGCTAATTAGTAGCTTTGCCAAAACCAATTTCCCAAAACTGACTTCAAACGATGATTCAAATGTCTGAAGTTTTAAATATAAAAAGAGCAAGGAAAGAAGTGGATTGTCTCCCCTGCAAAGAAGCAAGCTATTGTTCACTAGCCTTGAAACCTCTTCTGCAGGAACAGCTTCCCTTGCTCTAGTCCCAACTTGCACAAAAACGAGTTCCTTTACCAGCAAGTACCAATCGTGCACAGAGATCTTGGAGGTTTTGGTGTCCTTTTTGGCATCACCAGTATTTTGACTTGTAAATAGGGTTGGCAGGAAAATGTAAAGGACAGATAGCAAAAAAAAGGAAAACTCAACAATGTGAACAAACGGCTTGATGTAAGCACCACAAAAAATGGGCAAGGATGATAATCCACGGAAATCTTGCTCACTATTGCCACCGAACAAGTTCTGTCCAACCATGGTCGCCATGCCTCCCATCAAGACCTTACCTGGCACGCCCATCTGGTAGTTCTGTGGATGAGGGGGTGAAGCATTGTGCATGCTCATGAGTCCGCTTGACGAGGTGTTTGGGAATCGTGGATGTGCAAACTGATTTGATTGGAAAATTGGAGGAGCAGTGTTTGTGATTGCATAAGGTGTGGCGAATATATGTTGTTGCTGTTGCTGTTGCTGTTGGGAAATATTCGATATGTATTGTTTCAGCTGTTCATTTTCTTGGTGTAAAATGTCGGTCTTCTTTTCCAGATGCTTGATGTATTCGGTTGCCTTGCTCAGCACACTCGCTTTGTTGATTTTAGAGGCAGGTGACAATCCGTCCAAGTCGTCCATGGTGGTTTCGGCATCACCGCTAGCAATTCGAAGAGAGGGCACAGCATTTCTCAAGGCCAATATTTTCGTATTGATGTTATTTCTGTATTTTTTCTCAATAACATTATGGACAGATCTATCTTTCCTTGGTTTGGTGACTTTGCTGCCAGACAGGGACGACGCAGTAGTTGTTGTTGTTGTTGTTGAGGCTGGTGCGGGAACTGGCACTGATGCTTTTGTTTTCGGAGTTTCATCTACAGCCCGCGAGTCGTTTTCTTCCCGCTCACAGGTTGCTTCATTCTGGTGTAACTTTTGCCTCTTGATGTTCCAAATGTCGTTTTGGTACTCCACAGATGAGGTGGATTGAGGCGAGATGAAAAGATTAGCACTATTATCACCTCTGTAAACGTTCTGCGGGCTCACAAATCCGTTCGACTTAATGCCAAACGGGTCGTCTCCATAAATGTTGTCTTTCAAATCTTCCTCATCTTCCAGAGAAGTGAGCCCTTGCGTCCATTCGTCGCTTAAAAACTTCTCATCCGGAGAGACAGACGCTGATGAACCTTTTGTACTAGCTGAAGCGTATCCGTTTAAATCTGAGGGCGAGAGATTGGGAAGAGACGAGTTGGACTGTAGGGACTCCAATAACGCATCTGTGTCATCAAAAGTGTACAAGGGGTTGTCAGGAGCCTGCATCTTATGATTCCTGTGTTGATAAAAGACCTATTATTGCCCCTTCTTCCTAGTCCTTGAGTAATATCAAAGTCCCAACAAAATTGAAATATATAAAACAAAAAAACCACAAACCTGCTAAGCAACCCCTTCCTTTAAGACAAATTCAAAATCCTAATACAGGCCAATATAGCTTAGAGCCCAGTATTGATACCAAAGAGTTCTCTCAAGACTCTACTCCATGTTTTTATATGTGTGTGTGTGTGTTTTTTTTTTTTTTTTTTCTTTTTTGTTTTACTTGGATCTTAGACGTCTTTTAGAAGCAAATTCCGCCGTTGAACTGCAATGTCAATCGAGCCCCTCCAACAGAAAAAAAAAAGATCAAAATGAAAATGAAAAAGCTGTATGTATCTTTCTCTCTCTCTCTCTCTCAAGTCTTGGATTGACAGCAATAACCTGTTCGTGACCCTTCTGCTCTTTCCCTTAGCACAGCACTTAGATGGCTAGACAAATGCAAAACCTCTTTGCTTAAAAAAAAAAAAAAAGAAGTAGTACAGAAAAAAAATATAATAAACTCGAAAGGACAAGTTGATACCGTCTATAAAAACACCGATGTGTTGTTTACTACAACTTATTCCTCTTGCAACTAAAAATCGACAAGAGCAAAGCGCTATTTTTCCCTTGAAAAGGGTTAGTATTTAGTACGAGGCACACTTTGTATGCTCCTTGGCGTCACAAACAACCTTATTTGTATGTTATCCTGCCTCTCTATGCGCACAGTCTGCAGACCTTGACCCATTCCTGCCGGAAAATGCCATTTTCCGGCTAAAATCTTGTATAATCGCCGTGGTTATCCTGCTGATAGCAGCCACTGGCTTTTCTTCTGAGTAATAGATTGTTGGTTCTGCCATTGTGACACGTGTTACATTCCCTTTTAGGAAGTTATTCTTCTTTTTTTTCCTGTTTCTTAAAAATTCCTATTTTTTCTAGTTTTTTCCAGAACAAAAATAAAAAAAAAAAAAAAAAAAAAAAAAAAAAAAAAAAAAAAAAAAAAAAAAAAAAAA
>JAKTRK010000021.1:45539-194856 GCA_030579675.1 Liangdongia quercuum | reverse complement strand
TCAAAGAAGCGTCAGAAAGCGATTATGAGGAAAAATGAGAATGGGAGACAGAGAACAAAACTTAATGGATTTATGGCATATAGAGCGTATCACTCAAGACATATATTGGGAATAAAGAATCAAAGAGGGTTATCTATAGCGATTGCTGATGTTTGGAAAAGTGATAAGTGTCAAATAGTATGGACAAGGTATGCTCAGGAGTACAATGCTTGTAATTCAAGATTACCATTTGTAGAGTGGCTTTTGAACCAAAACCACATTGAATTAGAATTAGACAGAGAGAGGCGGGAATGGGAAGAAACTATAAAATCCAAAGGGAGAGTAGAAAATTTGTGCCTAAATGATAAGGGACAACTGATCACCACAATGGATGCATTCAATGATCCATTCTCATCGATGTCAGTGATCTCATCAGACCCCAGTTTCACATTACTGATGGAATTGAACCCGAAGTTTCCAGTAGATCCCATAATTGTGAATATTAGATCAAGTTCAGATTATTTAAGAGAAGGTAGGGAAGGACAGGAAATTTGAAAAGATTTACAGAAAGAAATCTAACTCACTTGGCTTTACATACATCTTATCTATTTTACTCATCGTCACTATCACCATCCCTGTAGCTGTACTTTCTTATCTCTCCTAATCTTTTTCTTGCAGCGTTTAATGCATTTTCTAGTTTTAGGATTTCAACTTGTTGTTCCATCTCGACAGTTTTATTTTCATGATTGGACAATTTGGAGTAATCAATTTCATATTTACCGTCACCATTTGCTCTACTTGCTAAAATATCTTGGACTTGATTGACTAAGGCTCTGCAAGCTGAAGTAACTGTTTTACTTGCAGTCTCCAACTGATCCTGAGTTTTCGACATAAAAGTTGCTTTGACTCTAGAGGCTGCGACTAATTGAGCAGTAGAAGCTGCCACTTCGTTTGATGCAACAATTAGCTCCTCGTGTGAATTCTGATTACTTAAAACACCATCCGCAGTTGTGATCAAGATCTTTGTAGATCCAGCAACCGCCTTTGCAGCGGAAATCAAGCCCTCTGTCCATCTGTTATGCTTCTTATAGAACTGGGATCGAGTATCAGAACCTTTGCTATGAGCTACAATCTCATTCTGAGATTGAATAGCAGCCTTAATCAAAAATGTTATTGCGTTAGTTACAGCAATTGCTGCAGACAAAATGGCTTGATTGACCTCCGAGTCAATTTGTGACAATGAAGGATCTTCCGGTCTACTTAATAAACTGTTCAGATGGTCAGCAGCATCAGATATAGCCTTAGCTGCTGAATGTAGCTCACTATCAACAATTTCACCAATGTCGCCAGAAACACCCACTAACTTAGATCTCGGTGCTAAGTTTTCTGCCAAATTACTCAGCGCTTGTAACTTTTCTTGAACATCTAAGTTCCCGCTAATGACAACTTCAGTTTTCTCTTCTTCATTACCTTTCAAGTTTGCAGAAATCAAAGACTTGAAGAATTTTTCAGATTCGTCTGCAGCGGATCTGGCTACGCGAAGAATATTTTCGGCTTCTGTATCGATTTTTACCAGTCTATTAATCCCTTTAGAATTCAAAAGCACGTCTTCAATTGCAGAAGAGAATTCATTAACAGATTTGATAATAGCTGAGTGGTCACCATTTGGGCCATCAGCGATGAAGTCGTTGAAGGAATCTGCAAAATCAGTAGCAGATGAAGAACCCTTTTCAATGACAGACAACAAATATTCTGGAGAGGAGTTTTGATTACCGGCTTGCATTGGAGAGTCTAAATCATACAGAGAATCTTGTATTCTTTTGATACCGCTCTCTAGGATTGCATCAACCAAAGACGTCAATTTTGAAAGATGTTCTGCCAATACTTGGTCGATTTGTTCATCTACCGCAGCATCTTTTTCTTTTTGAGATTTCGCTAACTCCTGTAAGGCATCGTCCATCGTCTGTTGGATAATTTCGAGTTCCTCTTCTTTTTCGCTTAATTTTCTCTCAAGATCTGGATTAGCCAGACGAGATTCATCTTGCAGTTTGGACTCTAAAGCAGCGATTTCCTTCTTATGTTGGGCAAAAATTGTAGATAAATTAGAGGATTGGTTTCTTTCTGATTCATCCAATTTTAGAGTCAGGTCCCTGATCTTTAACTCTAATTTGTCGATTTCACCATCTTTACCACCTTTTACTTTCTCCAAATCTAATCGCGCTCTATCACGTTCTCTTATCAAGCCAGCTAGCTCAATATTCTTGGCCTTAAGATCCTTTTCTAGTTTTTCACGACGATCAATAGCCTCTTGCGCAGAAGCCGCCTTCTGCTGAACCTTTTTGAACTTGTTCAATAAATTCAGATGTTCCTGTCTTAGTTGAGAGTATAACTTAGCCAAGGATTCGTATTTGTTTTTCCACAAATTTATTTGCTCTTGTAAGTTAGTGGCTAACTCATCCTTTGAGGCTATCTGTTGGGTGGCTGATTGTGTAGTGTTTTGAATTTCGGCCTCCAAATCTTTAACTCTTTGGTCATATTGACTTAACAATAGTTGGTCTCTATCGTACTGACCTCTAAGAGCTAACAAATCTCTCTCCAACTCTGCAACTCTTCCTTGAGCCTGATTCTGCAGCTGTTGTCTAAGCAATTGTTCTTGAGCTAATCTTTGCTGGTCTTCTTGCTGTTGTTGTTGTTGCTCAAACAACGCCCGTTGTTGCTCTGCATATTGCTGTTGTGCCAATGCTTGTTGTTGTTGCTCTTGAACTAATCTCTGTTGTTCAGCCAGTTGTTGTTGCTGTTGAGTGCTCCAGAAATCGACCCCAGTTGGTTGAACAGGTATTGGCTGCTGGAATGCAGTAGCACCGGTTGGTTGGATACTAACAGGTTGTAATGTGGTACCAGCAGTAGGCTGCGCAGTCATAGGCTCTGGGGATGGATGTTCGACGGCTTTTGGCTGATTGTCCTCATCCTCATCCTCATCCTCATCGTGTAAAAGGTCTGGGGCATTTCTTGGTAGCTTCGGAATGGTAATCAACGAAGTTAAATAACGAATTGAAGAACAATCTGCATAAAATTCGTATAATCTTGCATGTTGTGAGTTATAATGGGTTAGCAAAGGTTCCAACGCACCATCTTCGCCAATGGATCGATGAACAGCTCTCAACATCGAAGTGGAAAACTTGTAAATACCATAGGACTCAGCAACTAATGGAACCAATGCGGAGATTTTACACTCAGATCTTTTATCATCGGAAATACTTGCAAAGACAACTCTCTGGAAATCATCTAAACTGTCTTGTAGATCCATTAAATCAGTAACAGCTTGATAACCTTCATTAGGATCTTGAACAGTTACTAAGGAGATATATTCCTCATATTCAAAAGTTCCATTAAACCCACGGTGGTTCTTGTGGAAGTAAAGCTTTCTTAGCAAATAGTTGACATATTCTCTAATCAGTCTATTATAACTTTTCGATCCATGAACCGATCTCCCCAAACTTTCAATCCAACCCATATTTTTGATGGCCTCTTTCAAAGCTGAGGGGTGACCTTCTTGAATTACTTTGTGGATCGTAATCAATGCTTTAAATAACTGAATTTCATCATTCTGAATAGGTAGAATTTTTATGTAATTCCAGAACTCTTTTGCGGATTTGTGATCCCAAGTATAAACAATACAGGCTCTGACATGCTTTCTTTTTGGAGCACTTTCATCAGGTGAGCATGCCTTTTTGATGCTAGTTTGCAAATCTGGCTCGCTCTTCTTGAACACAGCCATTGATAATTAAACCACTGGAAGAAGTCAGTATATTATTAGTTTTAAATAGGGGGGTTGAGTATATGCATTGCCTTTGACCAAGGATGCTTGAATCTCGCTGCTCGAGTACCAATGCAGCAGCTGTTGAAAAGTACTCACCTTTTACTATCACTCCTCCTTAAAGTTGTAACGACCCTTCAGTAGAGCTTTTGTTTTTATGATTGAAATACAGCCTTACTTCGTTCCAAACACTCTCGACACAAGTCACCTGTAATCCATGAAAATTCAACGCAAAAAATCGAGATATCCTAAAACGGACGGTAGCTGACACATCAATTATCAACGACTCCAGATAAATATATTACTACTTTTTTAGGAAGTCTACCTAATTATTTTACCATCTGCCCGTACCATAACATCAGCAAAAGGAAAAAAGGAAAATTTTTGAGAGCCTTTGAGAGAAAACACGCTGGAAGAGCAAGTATTAACAGGTAATTAAGGTCTATCAACCCGTTGAAAGATTAGTCCATCTTGAAGATCGCTTTACCTTTCACGTCCCTGTCATTTATATGAGCTCTATCGAAAACTTAAAGTCATTTGGTGAGTGTTTTGTCCCTGTTGCCTCATCTGTGTGTCTGTGTAGTTGTTGTTGTCGTTATCATGAATGAACGAAAGAACAACAAAACGCAGCAGCTTTTCAAACTTTCTCTTCTAACTATTCTATAGATCCATTCGCCGACACTGGTGACGACGATACTCAACCAACTAACTACATTCATATCCGTATCCAACAAAGAAATGGCCGTAAGACGTTAACTACTGTTCAAGGCTTGCCAGATGAATATGATTTGAAAAGAATCTTGAAAGTGTTGAAAAAAGATTTCGCATGCAACGGCAATATCGTCAAAGATGATGAGCTAGGAGAAGTGATTCAATTGCAAGGTGACCAACGTGTCAAAGTCATGGAGTTCCTGACATCCCAATTGGCTTTGCAGAAGAAAAACATCAAAATCCATGGTTTTTAAGAGCAAATTTGTTCGAGCTCCTGAATAATATGTCCACGTGTTATGGGGTATTAGCAGAGGTTTTTCAAAGCTTTCAGTTGCAGTAAGGCTTAAAAGTCACGATTGGAGAGAGCGATGTCCTTGATATTGTCTTGATCCTTCTAGGCTTCGCGAGTCGCTTCCTTTTTTATTAATTCAGTTAACATATTGTGTAATAATCCTCTATTCTCGCCTTTTTGCATTATATGTTATTTTATTCCAATAGAAATGTAAGCCTATCAAGGGTATACTAATCTGAAAGATAGGATTCTTAGATATAGATCGCAACAGATCACTTGAAGGATTTGACTCAATACTACAGGGTGGTAACATAAATTCTATTCAAGAACGGAGTTCAAATCTGTGAAACACTGTCTTTATCGAAATGAATCCAATGTTAATATGTTCTATCAATTTGTGGTGGAACAGTGTATATTTGTAATTTTACAGTTTGAAGCGCTGGTGTAACCCGATTACAACTATCGCAAAAATGAAATTGATCTGATCAATGTAGTAAGAACCACATTATGCAAATAGCTTCTTGGCTGAAGAAGGTGAATTTGAAATCGAACATTATTTGTTAGGCCATGGCACCAGGCGACTTGAATTTAAAGAAATCATGGCATCCAGCCTTGATGAAAAACCAAGAAAAAGTCTGGAAAAAGGAACAAGAGGCGTTGGCTGAACGTAAAAAGATTCAAGAACGGCAAAGAGAAATTGCAAAAGAAAAAGAGCTTTCTGAACTACGAGCTTTACAAAACAATAAGATTGGGAAGGCCCCCATTGACCGAGTAGACTGGATATATGATGACGCTTCTAACGCCGGTCAAAGTGGTAAAATGATAACAAGTGAGTCCGAAGAGTATCTCTTGGGTAAGAGACGTGTTGACTCTCTAATACTCGATGGTATTCAGGCTCAAGAAAGGAAGTTCGGATTTGAAAAATTACAAGCTGAGATCGAAATAAGTGAAAGAGATGAACAGATAAAATCAAGGGATGATCCGCTTCAGAAGGTCAAGGAACAACAGATAAAGAGACTGGAGCAGCTACGATCTCAAAAGCTATTGAAAAAAGAAGAATATCGCGACAGAGAAAAGAGGCACAAAGAACATAATAACATTCATGATAGTAAAAGAAGTCACCGGTCTGGAAGATGTAGGTATCAGGATGCTAGAGAAAGAGATACATATGTTGCATATCAAGATAGAGAGAGCAGGCTTCGAGATCATGAAAGGGAATTGTGTCGGATTCAGCATGCCGAAATCCAACGCAAAGCTAGAAAACATGACGATAAATCTAGGTACAAGCCCCGCACACCGTACAGTGAGAGAGAGAGGGAAAACTTGTAGAATAGAAAGCTGGAAGAAGGCTATTGAAGGAGCCATCAAGAAATGCGACAGATCTGTAAGAATTCTGAGAATAGAAGAAACCACTAGTACAAAAAAACCAGAGCCAAGTTTTGACCTACCTCCCAAATGAAGTATGCCGTGTTCTGGATCGAATATCTCAGACAAAGATTCCATGTATAATTCTATATATACCGATAGCACCATCAATAGGGAACTCTACGGTCGTAGTGCGACATATCAGTAACTGAATATATATTTTTTTCTCCGATAAATGTCCAGTAGTGTTTCGCCAGATTATATGCAGCAGCAGACCTGGGCAGGCAGGTTAACCCAGCGAGGCCTTGGGCGCTAAGGATTTGGGCAGAGCTTAAGGAGATCTCTTTCTGCAATTTCGGTAGGCCACGCAGGACCACGCCTTCTAAAATCATCGCCCAGCTCATCTTCCGTTGGCAGATCTGGAGACAAGCGGAGTTGTCGGTGGAACAAAAAGTGAACACCCTGCTACAAAAGTTGGAGCCAAAGTTGAATACCCTAGTGATCAAGACTAATTTACTGTGTATTTTTTCAAGAGATTACCTGTTGCATTATTGCTGTTCATTATCTTCATCGCCAGTCACTACAGGACCAACGACTCGAAGACTTTTACTCGCAGTTCTGTATTGCCTCGATAAGGATTTAGTTCAACGATGATATTCATTAAGAACGTTCTACTGTCTCTGGTGCTATTGCTCTCATTAACTGGAGCTTTGTTCTCCCCAAAGATCAAATCTACCGAGTTTGAGGGAGCCCCACACGTTTTGTACTTTGAGGACACAACTGTGAGTATTGAAATATCTGTCTTGCATCAACTGACACTAATAGTTATTATAGAAAATCGTTTACCTGGACAAAGGAAATGGAAACGTTTACTTCTCGAAAGATGGAGGGGATAATTTCAGTCAGCTTGACTTTGAGGGCCATAAGATTAAAGACTTGGTAATGCATCCATATAAACCTGGGCATGCTTTTGCTCTTTCAATGACCGAGGTCCACTTCAGAACGGTATCCTCAGGAATGATGTGGAAAAAATTCACAACCCCAGAGCCACCTTCTTACGTTTCGAAGGAGTTCATGACACCTGACCATCCTCCACTAGTCTTTCATGGAAAAAGATCAGACTACATATTGTTTGCCGGTCGTTGTGGAGTTGTTCATTCTGAGGGTGAAACTTGTGAAAGACAGTTTTATTACACTGTGGATGATTTTAACGAGATAAAGCCCTTAGCAAAAGCACATAGTTGTATTTTTTCAGATGCTACACCCGATATTGTTGCACCAGATGGAGAGAAGCTCGTCACATGTATTATTGAGGACGGCCAATCTGGCACTGTTCTAGCTAGATCGAGGGACTGGTTCGCTTCTCAAACCATTGCCATTTACAATGCCGGCATGATAACCGACATCAACTCATTGGGTGCTGGCTCTCATTATTTATTAGCTGTTGGGGCCCATTTGAGCAAAAAAGATACTAACGATGTCTATATCTCTTACAATGGTTATGATTGGGACAAAGTACATCTCCCAGAAGGGAGCCACTTGTCAAGTGATTTTTCAATTGTTGAAGGTACTGAGTCAGAATTCTTTGTTGATATCAAATATCCTAATTCCAATTTTGGAAGACTGTTTGGCTCTTCTGCTAATGGTTCATATTTTTATAAGGTATTAGATTTTACACATAGGGACGAAGCAGGAAATATCGATTATGAGCATATTGAAAGCTTAGATGGGGTTGTTCTAGCTAACATAGTTGAGAATGCAAGGTACTTTCTAGATGGTGGCTCCCCAGTAGCACCGGCGGTCACATCAAGGATCTCATTTGACCAAGGCAATACTTGGAGTCGCCTTACAGACGATGAAGGTAATGGGATAAGTCTCTTTTCACTTGTTCAAAGAGCTATCATTTATCCAGATGCCCCTGGAAAGTACTTTTCCTCTCCAGTTCCTGGCGTTCTTATGGCTGTTGGGAACAAGGGCGCATTGCAGAACTACTTCACCGGAGATACATATATCTCAGTAGATGCAGGATTAACATGGAAATATACATTGAATGGTCCACATATTTTTGAATTTGGAGATCAGGGCTCCATCATTGTTGCTGTTGAAGACTTCGCTGATACCAACGTGGTCAAGTATTCCACTAACCAAGGTCTCTCTTGGAATCAGATTCAGTTAGATGAGACCTTCCGTGTGAAGTTATTGACAACCACACCTGACTCCACTATTTTTAAGTTCTTGATATCAGGGGAACTTGCCAATGGGAAATACAAGACGTGGTCTTTGAATTTTGAAGGGTTGTACAATCGAAAATGCGCTAGCGGGGACTTCGAAGATTGGTATCTCAAAGGGGTGGGATCCAATGAGCCACTTTGTGTCGACGGTCACAAGCAAAAATTCATAAGAAGAAAAAGAGAGGCCGACTGTAAGGTTGATAATGCCTATAAGGAACCAATTCCAGTTGAAGACAGTTGTCCTTGCACTGAAGCTGATTTTGTCTGTGCTTTCAATTTTGATAAAGATGAGAGTGGGAAATGTATAGCAGCTTCTGATAGTGTGACTACAAAAGGAGCACAGGCTGAGCAATGTGTTGCAAATGCTGAGTATTATTATGAACCATCACCATACGTTCTAAGATATGGTAATAAATGCTCAACTGATAATGGGGTCAACTTGGCAGTGAACGTTCAAGCAAAATGTCCTAACTTTGTTAAAGAGACTGCTAACAACAATCATAAGGTTATCAATTACGATGAAGATGATAAACCTGACGAGACTGAGAAAAGTTCGAACCCAAGTGAGTCTGAAGGTGAGAAGAAGAGCGCTCATGAAGATCTGAATGATGGTAGAGTGAAGATATCTTCCTATGGATTTGATGGTCAGATTATAAAGTATGTCTATTTAGAGAGAGTTCCAGGGTCAAACTTGAAGGACGAAACGCTAGTGATTTTGACTTCTCACAACAAAGCTTATGTTACTCATGATCAAGGTTCGACATGGGAACAGATTGCTCCAGAAGAAGAATTTCTGGATATCATTGTCAACCCTCATAACACTAATCACGTTTACTTACTATCCCCAAATCAAAAGATTGTTTACTCTACAGATAGAGCCGATAACTGGAACTATTTCAGAACTCCAGCTCCACATATTCCAGGTAAAGTTGCATTACAGTTTCATGCCAAGCACTCTGATTGGTTCATATACACTGGACAACTAGGTTGTGAAAGTCTGTCTTTACAAGGTGGATGCAGAACCGTTACATATTACACTAAATCGTATGGAAAAAGATTTGCGAAACTACAGGAACACGTCAAAAGCTGTGAGTACATTGGGCATTTACTCGAGCCTACTGATGAACAACTCATAATATGCTTAAGAGAAGAGAATGAAAACACAATTCATAGTTCTGAGCTTTTAGTCACAAAAGACTTTTTTCAAGAGACCTATGAACCCCTGAGAAATGTTATTGGATTCACACAAGCTGATGATTATTTAGTAGCGGCTACTGAAGAGTTAGATGGTACTATAAAAGCACACGTTTCTGTGGATGGTATGACTTGGACAGATGCTTTGTTTCCTCACAATTTCCGTGTGAACAAGCAACAAGCATACACTGTCTTGAGTGCCGCTTCGAAAGCTATTTTTTTACATGTCACCACTAATGACAAAAGAGGAGCTGAATTTGGCACAATCTTGAAATCAAATTCCAACGGTACTTTTTACTCAATATCAGCCAATTATGTAAACAGAGATGCTGTGGGATACGTTGATTTTGAGCAGATGACTGCTTTAGAAGGTGTTGCCTTTATAAATACTGTCTCAAATTTTGATGACGCCAGAAGAGGTGCGAGAAAGATCTTGAAATCCAAGATATCTCACAATGATGGTGCTCAGTGGGATTATCTCAAACCCCCAAGTGTTGATTCTGAAGGTAAAAAATATCAATGTACGGACGATCGCATCGAGGAATGCTCACTTCATTTACATGGATATACTGAAAGAGCCGATTATAGAGATACTCTGTCTTCAGGTTCTGCCGTTGGTATGATGATCGGTGTCGGTAACGTTGGTAATCACTTAGATTCGTATCTGAACGGAAACACTTATTTGACTAGAGATGGTGGTCTTAGCTGGAAAGAAGTCAAGAAAGGTGTATATCAATGGGAATACGGTGACCAGGGGTCAATCGTTGTCTTAGTTAATGGGCAAGACTCAACTGATACTATTAGTTATTCGTTGGATGAGGGGAAAACATGGAATGATTTCAGATTCGCAAATCATTTAGTTAATGTCAATGATATAGCTACGGTTCCATCTGATGACTCAAGAAAATTTCTCCTTTTCACAAGACTCACATCAAATAAAGGTGACAGATCAACTGTATATCAAATCGACTTTTCACAGCTGCTGAAAAGAAAGTGCTCATTGGATTTGGTACATCCAGATGAGGATGATTTCGAGTTATGGACCCCAAGACATCCTCACCAAAGTGACAATTGTTTGTTTGGTCATGAATCCCAACTTTACAGAAAAATTCCAGGAAAAGAGTGTTATGTTGGCGAAAAAATAACGGAGCCATGGGCAGTTGTCCGTAACTGTGGCTGTTCTAGACAAGATTATGAATGTGACTGGAACTATGAGCTTGACTCCAATGGCGAATGTAAACTGGTTCCAGGATACAATCCGCCAGATCACTCTGCTGTTTGTAGGGAGATGGGAATGGATGAATATTGGTTACCTACTGGGTACAGACGTATTCCTCTGACTACATGCCAAAGAGGTTTTGAATTTGATAAGGTTGAAGCTATTCCATGTCCTGGTAAAGAAAAAGAATTCAAGATTAAGCACAAAGGGTTGACTGGATTGCGCTTATTTTTGGTTATTAGCATCCCCATTCTGGCTGCATTTTGTTTAGTGGTTATTATTTACCAGCATTATGTTGGTAGATATGGACAAATCAGATTAGGGGAAGAAGAGATCGAGTTTGATAACTCATCTCCGCTAAACAAATTCACGTCTATCATAGGGTTTTCCGTTGTTACTGCTGTATCCTATACCTCGGGAGGTTTACTCAGAATGTTGCATGGTGGTGCTTTTATCGTAGATTGGGTCAAATTCAAGTTATTTCGGAGATCAGTGTCTCTGGACAGAGGAGTCATTCATGATCCTGAAGAATCCAGTTCTCTATCGGGTGACCGTGATACTACAATTGACATCGAAGACGATGTTTTAGATGATGGTGATCTTACTGAAGCTGAAGATGAGAGAGTTTAAAATTTGAAAATTTATTGACAAACTCACATCCTGTATTTAGGCAATCTTAATCAATAACTGTTCATAACATAATAATCGCATTAACTTAATAATTCAGCATTATCGTTTGTAGATTTAACGTCTTTTAGATGCTCCTTCCTTTATTTCGCAATCTTTATAATCGCATTTTCTTTTGCTTGAGTCCCCATTGACTTTCTCATCTTCACTCAAATCTAATGGTTCACTAGCATCAGACTCTTCTTCCTCTTCCAGTCCATCTCTCTGCGCCTCCGTGTAGTATTTAACTGCTAATGGAAAAATATCCTCCGCAAATAAAATTGCAAGATCATCACCATGAGGAAACTCTTTACCTGGTTTGAGTCCAGTCCACTTAAACCACCCAAAAAAGCTCTTCATACCTGCTCTATAATTCTTTTTGTTCTCGGGTGACTTTTTCTTGATGATATTCTCTGGGTTTATCGCGTCGTATGTAAGAGGCCATATTATATCAACGCTTTTTGAAACAATTCTTACAGAGTCATTGTCTGTACTATCTTCATCACTCAGATCCAGGTTTCTGCCTTTCAGTTTACCCAACTGCTCTTTTTGATTCACTTTCTGTAGCTTAAATTCCTTGGTAACTACTTGGGGAGGAAAATCACCGTCAATACCTTTGAACTCGAATGTTATTACAAAGTTTCCAGGATCAATGTTTTCATCATCAGTTTGTGAAATGTCCCAAACAACATTAATGTTTGTTATGAGTTCAAGATATTCAAAGTCTCTAGAGCTGACATATTCAGAAAATTCCGGGTGCTGTGATAGAACTATATGCCAGAAACCATCAATCTTCTTGATATATTCACTTCTCTTGCTGTAAATCTTTTGAAGACTTTTCAAGCGGAAAATTTCTAAAGGTAATGAAATCAGCAAATCGATGTCAGATTCAATTAAATTTATGATCAACTAACCTGCAGCTCTCTCTGCTTTCTCCATCTCTTCCTCGACATCTGCTAGTCCGATGAGCGCTTCTTCAATCGTAATGCTTTGTGAATAATCAGTATAAAAACGCAATAAAAACCAAAAGTCCGCTCAGGACTCTGTGCAGCAGGAATCAATCAGTCCATACATACAGATCTCCTTCCGTATTCAACATTTGAAAAGCTTTTGCGATTTCAGCTGCGCTTCCTTGATGTTCTAACCTGTTGGGCCTAAAAAAACTGAAATATTTTTTTCTACACCGCTTATCATCTTAGTAAGTTGATGGAGCATGGCTATATTCGGATAACGCAAAGCTACATTGAAAGGTTTTTATACACTTATACTAAACTCTTCTTCCCCTTTTCGTCATTTGTGGAAGCTTGAAAGGTACTTTCAAGGTGGCGACCTTGTATGAGCTAGCAACAGATTTTGGAATACCGTAAACAGCAGCCTCAGAGGAGGACACAGGCTTGACAGCACATCCCAGGGCCTTCAAAAGTCCAACCAATCTTTGTTGCTTTATAGATAGCTCTTGTGCTAGCGGTGTTACTTCAATGAGAAAGTTGTTGATGTGCAATATAGTTACTAACAGGTAGCAAAGCAGCTTGTCTTCGTGATGTGGATCGATGTTGTAGTTACGAGCTTTTGAGCGGCCGAACTGGCCACCCCTATTGACAGTAAATCTTTCTAGTATTCCGTCAATCAATATCTCTGATGGACTGTTGAGTTGTGTTATCAATGCAGTCTTATTTGAAATACGTCTATTGTGATAGACACCCATTAATAACGAAGCGTAGTACAAAAGCTGCACTTTTTCAGTCTGAGTTTCATTTGTGAATTCTAGAAGCTTGGATTTGATGTATGGCGAGCTTTTGTATGGTAGTTGCTCCAGTTTTTTACTGAGGTCTTGTTCCGTTATGATACCAGAAACACGAATAAATTGATACTCTCTCTTCGGTATCACATAATTGATCGGATAGATCTCAGATACATCTGTCGCATCAGCAAAACACTCAGGGGTAGGTCTATCATCCAAAACTTTCTCCGTGAGTTGTTCCCTTGTTGGCAATGCCTCTGTAGTACTTTTTAAAGTATCAACAATATCTGTCTCAACACCTTTTAATTTCTCAGAATCAATACGGTTCCTTTCCAAACTTTCAATAGCCTTCTTTGCTCTTCTTGTTCCAAATGCCTCACCAAGATTGTTACGCTGAGTGACACTCTTGATATTGGCTTGTCTCACTTTTGGTCCTTTGAGTTTCTTGTGAGCTTTAGATTCAACAGATCCCAAAAGGATCGGTGTATTATATAGCTGAACAGACTTTGTTACGGGATCGAAGACAGCCAAGGCGTATTTATTCTGTTTAACGTCTGATACTGAGCCGTTATATTCTAGTCTACTATTCTCACCATGCAAAATCAGCTCGTTCTTCTTATTTTTGTAAACCTTGAACTCGGTATCAGTAGAGGTTGTGAAGCCATTGTAAAAAGAACCTATCACCACACTCGGGGTCTCAGTGAAAGACGATATTTTTATTTCAGGAGGATTCGTATTATCCCTCTCCCTCTTCTTTCCTGAACTCATCTCAGATGTACTTGTTACAGCTTACTTCTCTTCTTCGTTGCCTTATGTACTTTTTAAAGCTCATCTCTACCAGAAAAAATTTTAAACTTCTACCGGATTTCCCTATTTAGCAGCAAAATTCGGGGAGTTACGAGGAAGAGATAAGTTCTAGAGTAGTGAAGCCCAAATAGAAGTATATAGAAATCACGATATTGAGTGCTTCAACCTATATTGCTATGGAGATAGCAGAACAGACGTATTACGAAATTCTTTGTGTACCGAAAGATGCGACTCTCGAAGAAATTAAGTTAGCATACAAAGAAATGCTTTTGAAAACACACCCTGACAAGACGAAGAAGATTGTACGAACAGATATAATTTCCAAAATCAAAGAGGCATGCACAGTGCTTTCCAGTCCTAGATTAAGACGGGAATACGATGTGGGACTGGAAGAATCTTTTAGAAAAAATGGCCTAATCTCTACGGGTGATGGGCTTGATATTTTCACACTGGATGATTTTAACTCTATTGAGCAAGAAGATGAATCACTACTTTTCACTAAAGACTGTCCAAGATGCACAGGTCAGGAAAGCTTTGCACTCTCTGAAAATGACTTGGATTCAAGTGGTACTCCAGATGGCATGGGTGGCTACGAGATCATAGTTCAATGCAACGCCTGTAGTTTATGGCTGAAAGTGCGATATTTCGATTTACAGGATGAAAAGTGAATGTCATTGATATCTGTATTCATTTAATAGATATGTACAATTAGGTATTATGCTTTGTTAAAATATCAATACAATAATGTGCTCTCGTCTCATTCGTCACTTCTTCTTGCTTTCAGCATGAAGTATGGCTTCCAATGCAGAACCCATCGAATCCATATCCGTCATTAAGGATATGTGACCTACCTCGCTTGCAATTTTGGCAACAACAGGAAACCCTCTTCGTTCAGGCATAAGCCATTTATGGTGTACCACGCCATCACCAGGACCATAATAAAAGTCAGAATAATCACCATCTTTAATACCTTGTAAACCGTCAACTCGTGCACCTCTAACAGTAGGAACCATGTCACCGTAAACAATAGCCATTGGGGGGTATTCCTGTTTCCTTTTAGGGTCATACTCTAGATCATCTAGAAACTTTCTGGTTCTTTTCAGAGTACGCCTCAGATACTTCATACTTTCGTCGTAGGAAACTCTAAATTCATCGTCTTTGCGCGACAATGATGGACTTCTTTTAACTTCTGTGCTCAGTAGATATACATGAGCAGATTTATCGTTATCCAAAGACCTGTTACGTCTTATATCCTTGAGCTGCCTTGCTTTAGAGACAACTGGGGACAATCCATATTCAGCCCAAACATCAGCGTCAAAGAAGTCTAGATCATATCTTTTGTTCGTCTTTCTGTCAACAAAACACCGGCCATCAGGCGGTAAAAAGTAAAAGCTCGATCTCATGAAAAAATTCGCTTCGGCTGTTAAAATTTTGTTACTAAACAAGACAGAATCGCCCAATCTCAATGGACCAAGAATGTTTGGACATTCTGATGGCACGCCTACGTATACGATTCCTCTGAATAGAGATGGATCTTTTAGCATGGCATGGTGTGCAACTAGTCCACCCATAGAATGTGCTATAACAATCACCCCTTTTTTATTGGATGCTTTATTCTTCTCTAAATCTTTAATGAATTTGTAAAGTTTATCAGAGCTGATATCCAGTGACAATCTCCAATCGTATCCGAAGTCCATAACTCGAGTTCTTTCATTAGAGAGCTTTGATATCAATTTTTTAGAAATATCAACAGGTCCAATATGTGTCAACATTCCATCAGGGCGTACCAACTTTTCAGCTTCATATTCATCTTCATCTCGAGGGCCAATATTTAAATCAATCTTACGGATATTGAGGCCAGCTTTGATGGGAATCCAGATCCGTTTTGTAGTCCTTGCATCTCTCAAGACGCTGCCTCTATAACCGCCCAATATGATTATATCGCCTTCCAGCTTGTCCCATACGTGTGTGTGTTTAATTTCTTCATCTCTTAAAATATTCATGGCTTCAATAGCAATGTTGGGAGTCAGGGCTCTTTTAAAAGCCCGTAATCTGGAATTATCAATTCCTTTTGTATTTTTGAAAAGATAACTCTCTTCTTGGCTACTTATGGATTCCTGTCTTCTGATCTTCTCCATAATTGCAGTCTTCGACATATGACTTTCGTTCTCCTCCTCTTCCTCATCAGAATTCCCAACCAATGGCAACCCATTCTTCAAAGATTTGAGAGAAGGAAGCGACATTGACCATAGTGGGTTCCCACCGAGAGGAAGGGCAAAGGAGAACACCTTATGCTCATTTTTGTAATGTTTATGCTTGAGATCACTAGTTGTAAGCTCATTATCTTTGAGCTTCTGTTCTTGGGTCGTGTGTCTTGAAACTACAGATGAGCCACCAATTATTGAGGCAGCTTCTGCAGCACTCATATCACTAGTATTATCGTATTCTCGATCCTGGTCATCCCCGTAATACTGATCATCCTCATCGATTTGATCCTCTATGTTAGACTCATCCATAGTTCGAGAAGGATCTGTCTCTGTAGTAGCAGCTGTCATCTTATTACCAGTCCAATTCTCAGGTGAGCGTACGCTATATGTGATCCAGGCAGCTATTCTCACTCTAATACGAACACCTATCCAGACAAACTCTACTGAAGACGCAAAAAAATTTTATATTCACCAAAGATGCTTAAATTGGGAACTGTGTTCTTCGGATGCAATATGCCTGCTGCCACGGGCAAATAATCAGTAAAAATGAAGATACACACTATTATATGATCACGTGAACAGAATAAAGGTAACTCGGGAAACAGTTTTCAGAGCTATAGGCTGCATATGCAAGCAAATTATCGAATGAACTTATCGTTGGAGAACGCTAAGTTAAGCTTCAGCTCATCCATGTTGACATGAAGTTTTTTTGCTGTGTCTTCTGAAATGTGTTCTGAGATTACAAAGCCTCATAACTGCTTATTGACGTGGTACTTCAAGATAGCGCAATTGGAACGTAAAAAACGATAGGATTTTCAGGTCAAGGGCGTTCTTCCAGTGGAAGTTCTATGTTTCTGGCTTATAGATAGAGTCTTGAAACCTGGAATATTACCAATTAATCTACAAATATATAATATGTGGGTAAGAAGGTTATGATCGCACTACTCTGGGATGATATAGAACTTACGAAAGGCTTCGAATTTAGCTCTGCATCGATACCGATGTTTAAGTATACAAGATGTTCACTCTTTACCCAGTATATCACTAAGATCCTTTGAAACACTTTATTTCTATGAAAAAACGCCATATCTGAAGTTACTTAAATGAATATTGTTTCATAGTTTTGGCCGATATTAAGCATTTTTAGCTGCGTGTAAATGAATTCAATAAGTCATATCTGATTTTATACAGTGTAGTCGCTAAAAGTATTTCTTTGATCACTTGGAGCACCAACCACAAGAAAGCTTGATTTGAAAGACCAATAGACTCAAAACTCTTTCGAATTTCGGATGGATTTGTTGAGTTTCAGAGTTTGAGATCTTAAAATGATTTCAAATAAATCTCGCCTATATCTAAAAGTTTTAAGCACTACTTAAACTTGAACTTGAATGCTTCAAAGAAAGATATAAGTTTCCTCCCTAGAAAGTTTGTAACTTATCAGAGATACATTCAGCGTCCATGGGGCTGGTGGCAATGATAACTTGAGTTACTCTCTTACAAATTCCAGCCTATTGCAATCTTAAAGTTGGCACTTTTCTATGTGACTCGGGATGACCTCTGCTAACAATCAAGATATAGCTATAGTTTTTGGAAGCCTCAAAGATATAGATCGTAGAGGGGTGAAAAGCGATCATTAATTGAGGGATTACAAGCTTATTGGATGAGCAGTTGCGCTTGGCCTGCATTGGGCAGCTGTCACAGTATTTTTGGACCAAAACATGTAGCTTCACCCCTCATCACATAAAATATTTTTTATCGCACGACACAAAAGCAAATTATTTGGAGTTCCAGATCATCAATATTTACAGCAAGAAACTTTTTTAGGTACTCCTATTACAATTGTGGAATTAAGAGCTTACTACTGCCATTGCCTTCCTTCAAAAATTTTTACTCGTTGCTCGAGATGTTCTGATTTCTATCAATATTGTGAAATATGTCAAAAGAGATCAGGACTAAAGTATTTGATTACTCAATATCCCAACCTTTTACTTATTAAAGTGCTGATGAGATAAGGCACATCAAGCAGCAAAAATTCTCCAATCGTGACTTGAGCTGCACTCCTTCTTGGTGTGTTTTTTTTGAACTTAAAAGGAGAGTTTTGCTGATGTGTGCATAAAGATCTTGTACATCACCAAAATCAAAACAAAAAGACGCACTAAAATTAAGAAAGACCCGTAAAATTTGAAAATGCTCTTGAGCAAAATCCTATGAATGCCACCGAATTATCGGACTCCAATACTGAGATTTTTTCAGGAGTTACAGCCATAGTAGGTGGGCATCGTAACTCTCAATATGAAGTACGTTCTTCGCACATTTTATAGTGCCTACTCTTGCGAACCTATTCAAGTTTTTTTTTATCTTATTCCCTCCACACAAACAACCTCTTACTGATTTTTTCGAAGACTATATAGAAAATACATGAGACATTGATTATGTTACAATAATCACGTGATGTCTCAGATTTCAATCACCAGTAATTCGCTATACTCAACTTTTCCTGTATAGCTGATGCATAAAATCAGCTGTGAAGTGCCTATAATGCCCCACCCCGAATGCACACTTGTTTCTTATTAGAAAGAGAAGGATACTATCAAATAATTCAAGACAAGATTAGAAACGAGCGCGGAGACACATGAGGGAGTTTTATGCAGGTGTTGATGTTGGAAGCAGTTCTGTAAGATTGGGGATCGTGAATGAATGTGGAGAGCTCATCAGAAGTGAATGTGAGGCTATAGACTACGTTCAAAGTGCTGTAGATGCTAGGATTGTAACTCAGAGTTCGGCTCAAATTTGGCGCGCATACGAGAAGTGTATGCGCCGAATGAAAGACTTTGTTGGAAAAGATGCTACCATAAAAAGTATAGCCTGTGCTGCCACCTGCTCAATGGCTGTTTTCCGTAGGGAAGGCGAAGAATTGATTCCATACTCAGTAAATAATGGCATTTCGAATGATCAAAATATCATCTTTTGGATGGACCAGAGAGCATTTGACGAAACGAAACAAATAAACTCGAGTCTTGCTGGAAACAAAGTTCTTGAGTACTATGGAGGTGCATTTCTTGAAGAAATGGGTATCCCCAAAGTAAAACACATGATTTCTCACATACCGACGGGTGATCTCCACAATATGACTTTTTTTGCACTTCATGATTATTTAACTTATAGGATAGCCGAAGTTGGTGATGCAAAAATTGAACGATCTCAAACAAAGAGCAAAGGGGAGCATTTGGCTCCCGATGGTGATATTAGAGGCTGGAGTGCACAGTTTTTGAGGGACATTGGACTAAAGAGATTGACTGAGAATAATTTTGAAGCAATTGGAGGGATTAGACATTTCCCAAGTGAACAATATTTCTCATCACTTCCGTTGGCAGGTACAAAACTAGCAATCACGAAAGAATCCACAGCTGTTTGCCAAGGTGTGATTGACTGCTATGCCTCTTGGGTGGCGTCAAGTGGGAAAGAGATGAAAAACACTTTAACTATGGTTGCTGGAACATCAACCTGTTTTATAATTAGTCATAACCTCAACAGAACTGCTCCAGGAGTCTGGGGCCCATTTGATAACCTCATACCAGATATGTTGGTCTCTCAAGCTGGCCAGGCCACAACTGGAAAGCTTCTGGAACATTTACTTGAAACCCATCCTGCAGCGAGGGAGTTGGATAAATGTCGAATATTTGCGATAATGGAGGACAAAATTACTTCAATTGAACAACAAATCGGTGAATCTATCCATTATGCCACAAAACATATGTTTTTATATGGCGATCTTTCTGGAAATAGAAGCCCTTATTGCGATGGCGCAATGAGAGGTGCTTTCATTGGTGAATCAACAGATACTTCAATAACAGACTTGATACTCAAATACATATGTGTCTTAGAATTCATTGCATTATCTACTAAACAAATTCTTTCGGTTCTAAAGGAGCATGATATCAGGAAGATTACATTGTGTGGGAGCCAGGCAAAAAATAAAAGGCTTGTGAAGCTATTAAGTTTAGTAACTAAACTCCCAATAGAAATAAGCAAAGAGGACCCTGATCTTGCGGGCGTAAAAGGTGCTGCATATTTGGGACTATCCGGATTGAAGAATATACCGTTGATACAAGTTGTTGAACAATTCAATACCCCAGGAACTCTTCATCAACCAGAAATCTCCAGTGATGCAACATTAGTGAGGCTACTTGACAAAAAATTTGAGATTATGCTAGATATGGCTAACTCTCAAAGGCATTACAGGAAAATGATAAACCAAGCTATCGATGAATAAATACTCAAAACTATTGATTATTTGTTGTATATAACTACTCTGAAACTTTACTTATATTGACCCATTCAATCTGTGATTTTTGTCGTTCGTTTCTTCTAATTCTATAGAAGTGATCAGTGTACTTGGACGCATTCATATACGACAAGAATTTCTCATCATGAGTAATGACAATTAGCTGAAAGTTTTTCTGTGATCTTCTCAGTTCAATAATATTTCCTAATGATCTAGCTAACGATTCAATATTGTCCGTATCTAGGTTGGTAGTCGGTTCATCTAATGCAATAACACCACAATTAGTACCGAAACACTCTGCCAAAGCTAGTCTGATTATAATAGACGCCAGAACTTTCTGTCCCGCAGAGCATCTGCCCCTCATATCTAGTTCAGCATCTTGTTTCAGCATCACTACTCTGTAATTATAGGTCCTATTACCTTTAGCACCCGTATTATGATCACTTCTTATCATTATGGTATCAATATCGGAACCACTATATGTAGCTCTCCATAGCTCATCGATTATTCTATTTATTTCTTGCATCTTGATACTGTGATACTGCATGATGGCAGAATCTAGAGCTTTTGAATATGTGTTGAGATCATCATTCACAAGGGTTTTGGTCTGTAATTTAACCCATTCCTCTTGATACGCGTTATCGATGTTCCTGAATTCGGTGTTCAGCTCTTTTTGAACTTGTTGGGCCTGATCCTCAAGTTGTTTAATCTCGCCCATTTTGCCTGCAAGTTGTGCATTAAGACTAGAATATCTCTCTCTAAGTGATAAAGACTGTTCTTGATACTTATCCCTTTGATTTTCTGCATTACGCATATCTATTTTTGAAATTTCATCCTCGACAGTTTTGAGCTCCTTCTGTAGTTGTCTGATGTTCAGATTGTTCCTCAAATTCCTTTCAACACTGCTAGAGTCTGCTAGTGTTTTCTCTTTTTCAGAAATATAACTTTTCATTTGATCAATTTCATCCTCCAGTGTCTTGATTTTTGCTTCCAAGTCTTTGACTTCTTTCTCACATCCCTCTAAAAGAGGCTTTTCACTACTAATATATTTATCGATGGAGCTTGTATATGATTGAGCACGCCCAAATATCTTCTTGAGGTGCTCCAATTCGGTTTTCTGAAGTTGCTTTCGTTGTGAATTACTTGCTTTCAAGGAGTCAAGGCTCTGGGTAACACTAGAAATATCGCCTTCGATTTGAGAAATGATCATTTCTGATTTTGCTTCAATTTGTTTCAATTTCCCAATCTTTGACCTACTTTCTTCAACAGCCTTAAGCAAATTCTTTCTTTCGATACTTATTCTTTCCAAACCACTGATTTTTAATCTCTTGTATTTCACATTCCCCTCGAGAATAGTGTACTCTCTTTGCCGAGTGTCTTTATCTTCAAGAAGAGATCCAACCTCTTTGCGTAATGATTTCAGCAGAGATGTTTTGTGATTTTGTGCTTTTTGGAGATCATGTAACGTAATCGAGGATGATCCAAAGTTATCAAACTCTTTATGTTTCTCAGCCAACTGTACTTCGATGTTTTCGAGTTCATTTTTAATACGGCATATCTCACCAATTGGTTTTATTGCAGACTCTAAGTTTGCATGACTGTATTTGACATCATCTAATTCCCTTCTTTTCTCATTGAATTCTACATTCAATTTTCTCAGAATTTCTTCTGATCTATCTTTGGTTTCCGTTAAAAGCGCATATTTTTTTGGCAAGTTTAAAATCCTATTAACGTCTGTTGATAAGGACCTTACTTTCGTAACATAAGTCTTTTGTTGCTCAGCCTGATTCTTCAACTCATCAATAAATTTTGTTTTTGTTTTCATTTTCAGATCTTCAATGAAAATTGATAAGACAGTAGAATCATCAAACCTTCTGGAGCAGAGATAACAACATTTTTCATTCTCAGCAATTTCTAAAGCCTTTTTATTGAATTGCAACGTCGTACTTGTCATTTTCAAATTTTCTAATGAAATTTTATAGTCTTCTTCAGCAGCCTCAAGGATTTCACCATATTCATTGACACTTTCATCTTTTAATTCTTTAGAGAACTTTTGTTGAGACAGCTTCAGTTCTCTTTCAAGCTCATCAATTTCATCCACTTTGAAACTCAACGACAACTCCTCTTGAGCTATCTTTTTTGAAAGTTCACTAACTTCTTCTGCGAGTAAATCGATCTTTCTCTGATCGTTATCTAGTCTTTTGGCTAGGTTTTCTTCTGCATTGTTAGGATCGCCGTCTTCGAGAAATTGTGACGTGGCTTCTCGCAACTTAGCAAACACTTTCTCTTTACGTTGTTTCTCTTCTTTTAGTATAGAAATTTTAGCATTGAACTCTGATTGTCTATGATATCTTGCAATGTCGTTGTTGAGCTGCTCCACTTCATTCTCAAGAGTGATTATTTCTGAATTTTTGAGCTTAATATCTTTGACTAGCTTTTCGACAGATTTTTCTTCTTTGAAGCGCAAGAGCTGTTCCTCCAAATTTTCTAGAGATGTTTTTTCGTATTGAAGGTCTGTCTCATTTGCTTGTATATTGTTGATTTTCTTTTGCAATGACCTGATTTCTTCTGCAAGAGAGACTAAATCTTTCTGCGTATACTCTTTATGTTGAAGTTCCTTTAACCTATTATCGGAAATCGTTCGAAGTTGTTCAGTCAGTGCATTTTCACCTGTGGAGCTCTCTCTCTCTAATTCTGCCAGACACCGTTCTGCCTCAGCGATTTTAGCTAGTAATAGATTATTGAATACTTTTGGTGCATCAGGATCATCGATATCTAACTCAAGGTTCATTTCCTTTTTCGCAGTACGTATATCCTCTTTCCTCAGCTTGATGTTTTCATAGCATTCCGCCTCCTTTGCTTTGAGTTGTCCTTCTTCTCTGATCACAAGATTGTATTTTTGTCTTGTTTCCTTCAAAAGTTGTTGTTTTAATCTGACCTCATCCTTCAATGACAGAACCTCATCTTTCTTCTTTGCTATTGAATCTTGAAAACCTGCCAACTGATATTGAAGATCTTCGTCGTTTTCAGGAAGAATTTGTGTATCAATCTCGAGCCTATTGAGCTGCTCTGTTAAAGATCTTTCCAATTGCTTTGAATTTTCCAGAGAGGATAGCACTTTTTGAAACTCCTGGTTAAATCTGAATAATGCATCACTTTCTTCGGTAATTTCCCTCAGTTTATCCTCTAAGATTCTAGTCTCATCAAGATATTCCTCTATTTGCCCTTTGGTACTCTGAAGCTTTACTTTGGTTCTATCTGCCCTTTGTTTGTCCATTTGCATATGCTTCACAGACTGGTCTAATAGCTTTAATTCTACTGCCAAATCTTTTCTTATAACTTTGATGTTGTCAAGAGCTTTAGTGAATCTCAACGCTTCGAAGATTTCATCGAAACGTTTTTTCAAGATCGAGGGTTCAGACAATGGCCACAAGCTTTCATCTTGGTGACAAAAAATGACATAGTCTAGAATGGCTCTGGAAACACCTAAGAATATGGGAACTTGGCTATCGAGTTCGGCACATTTAGTGCTGATAGTTGTTCTTTCACCCCTATTCATTGCTAACAGTTGACCTTCCAACGTCTTAAACGTAGTAGTAGTTCTCTTTACAAGTAACTGCATTGCTCTTGTACATATCATTGAGACACCAGATGCATTGGTAAAGGCAAGCTTCACCTGAGCTTTGACCTCTTTCTCCCCAGTGATCTTGGGGTCGTGAAGAAAGGCACCGCCTTTGCTGTTTGGAGGTAAATCACCCGTCGTTACGTACTTTAGACATTCGATGATGGTTGTCTTTCCTGTACCATTTTGGCCCACAAGCAATGTCAAAGGCTTGCCAAACTCGATTGTTTCTTGTGATGCTGGATCGAAAGAACGTATTCCTTGGATGGAGAGCTAGAAATATTGTCAAAAAAGTTCAACTATCCAATCTAGTGGGAAGAAAAATTAAAGCATACTTTATAAATTGCAGACCTGTGTTTCAGTTAGTGAGAGCCTGTGACATTAACTGACTACCTTACATTCAAATATCGCCTTCTCTTCTTTGGCGCCGCTAGCGTTGTGTTGAAAGGGAAATTAAACACGCATGTTCGCGATAAAAATTATACCAGATTTTCAATAAAAAAAGCAGAATAGAATCAGCGAAGAAACGAAAAGACGAAGAAAGGCCAAGCTTACTGACATTGTATGTTACGCTCTATCGGAAAGAGTATATTGAGAGTCAGAAGAAACATGACTACTGTCAACAAGAATAGAATACAGCCTGAATGGTACGAACCAGTAACAAAGGTGCCTGAAGAGAAACCGACCTTGAAAGTGTACAACACATTGACGAGAACCAAAGTGGAATTCAAACCAATCACCGAGGGCAAAATTAAATGGTATTGCTGCGGTCCCACAGTTTATGATTCGAGCCATATGGGGCATGCTAGAAACTACGTCTCCACTGATATCAACAGAAGGATTTTGCAAGACTACTTTGGATATGATATAACATTTGTTCAAAACGTAACCGATATTGACGACAAGATAATCATTAGAGCTCGCCAAAATTATCTGTTTGAGCAATTTACCAACGATTTAGCTGATCAGGGTGATATTAATCCTGAGGTGCTCTCAAAAGTCCAATCTGCCTGGGTTACGTTCGTTGAAAAAACCCTACCAGAAGCACCAAGCGATATCCAAAAGTTCGAAGAGTGGACCAAATCGGTCGACGCAGAGCAGAAAAAAGTCTCAAATCCAAAATTTCCAATGTATCTGAAGTCTGCACTTGATGCAAAGTCGGCTATTGTTAATTACTCTACTATATCAAAAGATGAATTTTTGAATAACGTGAAAGACGTTCTAGTATCAGAACTGGACCGGGAACTTGGTGCCACTGTAAATGATCCGGAAGTTTTTCGAAAGCTACCTGCTTACTGGGAGAAAAAGTTTGACGAGGATATGGCTGCTCTGAACGTTCTGCCATCAACTGTTACCACAAGGGTTTCGGAATACATTCCTGAAATTATAGAATTTGTGAAAAAGATAGTGTCAAATGGATATGCATATTCAACTAATGATGGCTCAGTCTACTTTGATACCACTAAATTCGATAGTTGCCCAAACCATGATTATGCTAAATTACAGCCTTGGAATAAAGGACAAGCTGACCTAATTGCAGAAGGGGAAGGGTCTTTAACTACTTCAGTTTCCGGAAAAAAATCTCTAAATGACTTTGCTCTATGGAAAGCATCCAAACCTGGTGAACCTGAGTGGATATCGCCATGGGGGAAGGGCCGCCCTGGTTGGCACATTGAGTGTTCTGTTATGGCTAGTGATATCATTGGGCAGAATATGGATATCCATTCGGGAGGAATAGACCTTGCCTTTCCGCATCATGATAATGAACTGGCACAGTCAGAGGCTTGTTTTGATAATAAACAGTGGGTCAATTATTTCTTACATACCGGGCATTTGCATATTGAAGGCCAAAAGATGAGTAAGAGCCTAAAAAATTTTATTACTATCCAAGAGGCTTTAAAAAGATACACTGGAAGACAGCTGAGGTTAGCATTTGCCCTCACACAGTGGAACAATCAGTTGGATTTCAAAGAGAGCTTGCTAAATGAGGTGAAAGCATTCGAAAACACAATCTCTAATTTTTTCCAAACAGTGAGAGCCTTGAATAATGACTACAAGCACAGATTGGAGAACAACGAGATTATTTCAAAAAAGATTAGCTCATCAGAGAAACAGCTGTTCGCAGACTTGGATGATACCAAGCAGTGTGTTCATATAGCATTCTGTGACAATCTCGCATCACCAGTAGCTATCAAGGCTTTAAGTGATATAGTTACGAAAACAAATCTCTACATTTCAAATTCAGGAGCCAACATCAGAATCGCATCAGTATTATCTGTTGCCACATGGGTCACCAAAATTTTGGAAATTCTTGGTTTTCATGTTCGTCAAGATAAGCTTGGCTGGATCGATAGCAATTCGGTAGGATCCACCGTATCATCAGTTGAGGATGTTGCCATGCCGTTTGTAAAAGCTTTGTCTTCCTTTAGAGACAAAGTTCGTTCTGCTGCTATCAGTAAAGAAAGTTACAGTGTATTTTTACGAGAAACAGATTCTATTCGTGATCATGAGTTATTGAAACTTGGTGTTGCATTAGATGACCGTTCTGATTGTCAACCAGCCTTGATCAAATTCTTAGATGAGAAGGAAAAAGAAGAGCTGATAAGAATTCAAGCAGAGAAGGAAAAGCGTGAACAAGAGAAGATTACTAAAAAGCTAGCCCAGTTGAAATTGAAGGAGCAGGAAGAGAAACAAAGACTTGAGAAGGCTAAATTAGCCCCCTCAGAATTATTCAAGACTCCTGAGTACTTAGAATGGGATGAGAACGGACTACCGATAAAAGACAAAGATGGAAATGAAGTGACCAAGAGCATGCGCAAGAAACTTCAGAAGCTCTATGATCAGCAGAAGAAGCTTCATGAAGATTATAAGAAAAGAATCGTCTCTGATGAATCCAGCAGCTATTCAGCAACTCAATAGAGGGCTCTTTTTCTAATTAGTCCACATTATTTCTATATTATTACCTAATTCGGAAGTCAATGAATTTTCTTTTGTCACCCGGTGTAATTATCAAAATCAAAATTTTCTTTTCCCCCAAAATTCTTCGAACTAATGTTTCTTCACACAAATCCTTCGAAGTGGCAAAGAAGATTAATCAAAGAGGGTGGAGTATTGTGCTCAATTCAAATCGTAAACAAGGTCCAGGTCATTAAACTAAACTTTTCTCAAGACTCAATTGAAATAATCAGACATAATCAAAAAGAAATCGTTTTGTAAACACCTAGAAATAATAGTTTAAAGGATAGGCTGTAAACAATAAAAAGCTTGTAACTAACAATTAACTCAAAAGTCATTAAATTTTCATCATATATCGATTCATAATATGGGTGCAACACAGAACTTTGTAGAGGTTTTGAATGCATTGAATGGTCTCAAATCAGGTATTTCAGGATCTCGTATTAAAAAGTTGACAGAAATCGCTGTGGAAAACGTTCAAGTAAGTATTGGTCCCTTCTGATAATAAGTCAATTTATGTATTAGATATTGGTAGACGAGAGATTTGGCAAGTAAAATTATGTTCCTTCTGGAAGACGTTTTTGTCTATCAAACACCAATATTTTGATGTACCTGTTCGAAGCAATAGTAAACTAACCTTAGATAGCTTGAGCATGAACTGATAAATGCAGCACAAAATCATCTAAAAACCGCGAATGATGCTCACAAGCTGGGTGCCTTGTATGTGATTGACTCTATCTCAAGAGCCTATCATGAGAACGCCAACAGACTGGGAGAGACTGTGGGCCCAAATGCTAAACGTGGCACTTACTCTGGTGCCTTGTATAATTTGAACAACTTAATCCAGGAAGACTTGGAGATTGTTATTGATGCTTCAACTGCCGAACAAAAGGAAAAAATTGGTAAACTACTAGAGATTTGGACTAGATCAGGCACCTTTGATCCGTCCAATATCCAGCCTATTAAGGCAAAGTATTTTGGTGACAGCCAATTAACCACTGCTACTTCCCAGCCTGTTAATCCTCCTCAGAAAGCTTCTGAACCTAATGCAAACGATATCTTAAAGAATCTTGCTGCTTTAGCTGGACAAACACCTGCTGTGGTTGCTCAACCACAGCCTACTTTGCTTCAGCCTCCAATTCCTCCAGCAGGTGTTCCAAATTTAGCGGGTCTCTCTTCTACTGATCCAGCAGTGCAACAGGCAGCCTTGCTTCAAATGTTGTCCAGTTTGCAGGCTAACGGTCAACTACCTCTTCCACCTAATGCCCAGTCACAAGTTCAGCAAGTAAGCCGTCCAATAACCAGCAACAGCGTTTCTCAAGAAGAGGCTTTTAAGAGTTTCAGAAGTCGTTCGGGCGACAGCAGAGACAGAGGCGGAGACAAATCTCAATTTTCCAGGAGAAGAAGAGACAGTAGGTCAAGATCACCAAACAGAAAAAGCAGAGAAAAGCAACCTCCGCCAGGTCACGTTATTGGCGAAAGAAATGTTCCTGGAACACCTCACTACAGAGAGAAATTTGTTTCGTTTGATGACTCATTACCAAGCGGTTCGATCAAAGTATTAAGTCGTACTCTATTCATTGGTGGAGTCCCGAATTATATGGATGAGAGGGAATTGGCTTCTGTATTAAGACCTTTCGCTGAAGTTCAAAGTGTTATCCTCAACAGTGAGCGTAAACATGCTTTCGTCAAAGTTTACTCGAGGGCAGAAGCAGAAAGTGTCATTTCATCTTTCAACAAAAATGGCGCTTTGTCTCTTCGAACTCGTTGGGGTGTTGGATTCGGTCCTCGTGATTGTTGCGATTATCAACATGGTATCAGTATCATCCCAATTGCTAGATTAACTGACGCAGATAGACGTTGGGTTAATGCTGCTGAGTGGGGAGGTGTTGGTCTAGAGAAAGAACTTGTCCCTGGTCTTGTCATGGAGGAGCCAGATATTGAAATTGGTGAAGGTGTTTCCTCTAAGGCTATCTCCAAAAAGATGCCCACCGATGGTTCAAGAAACGGCCCAAGATCTACAAAACCAGGTGAACCTGACGATATTTACACAGATCCGTTAAACAACGCTACTTTGCCATCATTTATGCAAGGAAATTCAGCCAAAGCAAATCCGTTGGCAGGATTATTCTCTCAACAGCAGCAGGTTCAACAACCACAAGTTGCAGCAGCTCCACCACAAACTGGTGCTGCGAATGCTCAACTTTCAAATTTGATGGCTTTTTTACAACAGCAGCAACAACAAAAGTGATTTCTCTAATTCCCCCCGTCGCATTACCTGTCTCTATGTACATCATCGCCATTTGTGGATTTAGAAGGTTAATAACGCCTACTGTGCTAGCTTATAATACATTTCGAAGATCCCCTTCTCCAAATCGTAGTTTGATCTTGTTGGACTTACCAATAATTCTTCTTATAGAAGTCACCCGGAAACCCAAACTAATTTTGTACTTTTCAATGAAAAATTCAGAAAGCGAATATTTCGAGATTCAATAGGAACATCAAAGTGATTGTAACAAAGGCAAAGTATAGATTGGTTGTTGTGGGTTTCTCTAATATGCCTTGTACTAAGATTCAACGTAAGTTAGTCTGCTCCATTTGCTCATATCTTCGTCTAATCCTATTATTCAAGCGATAAAAAGATGTCTCTCAACAGTAGCTTCTACAGCTACTGAGGCCCCAGTTATCTCGACTACAATCAGAGCTGCGATCTTACTTTCACGCCAGCCGATTGTTTCAAGGGATCAAAATTTGATAGAGAAAGTCTACCATCATTACCAACAAGAGCTGGAGCGCCGTCTGATGTGGACTTTTCCTCGCTGGTATTATTTCAGAAGAGGTACTCTTTCAGAACGCCGTTTTATATCTGCACAGAAAGGCCCTATTTCCAAGCAATCGAGTGTATGGTTCCCAAGAGGTGCTCCTGATATCAGAGGTAACAGAGATAGAAGAGCCAAGGAAGAATTGGTTATACCAAAACAAGAAGCAGATGAAAATAATGAAAATGATATATCGAGACCTGTTGTTCCAAATCCAAGAAGAACAGAGGCTGACGATAAAAACGATACAAAAAGCCTAGAACGTGCATTACCAAACACCTTGTACTTATTGGTAAAGGATATTAAGTATGGGTGGAAATTTCCTTCATTCCCAGTCATAGGTACAAAGGATCTACACGTAACTGCAGAAGAAGGTTTGAGATTACTGGGCGGCCAGGCTATAAATACTTGGACAATTTCGAATACACCTAGTGCTGTTATAAAATACAGCGGGAAACAGGTTGTTGATAGCACGGAAACTACGGATAATTTAGAGAGAGAATATGTCATCAAGTCTCGTATACTATCCGGAGTCTTCAGACCATCCTCAAAAGAAGTTGAAGATTTTGCATGGTTAACGAGAGA
This sequence comes from Liangdongia quercuum, assembly GCA_030579675.1. NCBI lineage: Eukaryota > Fungi > Ascomycota > Saccharomycetes > Phaffomycetales > Wickerhamomycetaceae > Liangdongia > Liangdongia quercuum. Next base: position 164,361 of record JAKTRK010000021.1, on the reverse strand, counting down.
AGAAATTCCAAAATATGTCAGCAAAGATTATTACAAAAGGATCCATTCCTTATTATATGAGGTTTAAGGAAAGGAGCCGTTAAAATATTCTAGACTATTAGGAGAGACTTTGTAATATAAAAAAGATCGCTTTTCATTAACCGCTATCGTGTACATAAGAGATACAAGTGAAATCACAAATATAATCAATCTAAGTTGTTTAGAACAGCACAATATATGGAAGGTTTCATCAATTATTTTTTCAACGCCATAACAATCTCGCCTTCTTGTGAGCTATAAGCAAAAGTCGACCTCAAAGGGCAAAATTTGAATTGAGGAGATGTCTCTTTACCAGTTTTACATTTACTAAAAGAGGCCACAAGCTCTTGCGTCTGAGTAGAATATATTTTACCAGGCTCACCGTCTCCATATGTCACCGCTATGTAAGCACCATCCCTGGTGACATCGATGCTGGAAACAGTTTCATCAGTGTCACTTATAACTTTTATGGCAATCAGGGTTTTGAGATCCCAAATTGATACAACACCTTCATTGCTTCCTGCAAACAGATACCTTGCTCTCGGTTCAAACCTCAAGCATTTAATCCCCGATCTATGCCCTCGCAAAGTAGTCACGAGACCCCATTCAGAAGAGTTTTCATCTCTACTGTAAATGTTTATTGACCCATTACTCAATCCGACGAAGAAGAAAGAAGAAGTATTGCTCCATGTTATGGAGTAAACTTGCTCGTCAAGTTTCATCGTCTGCACGATTTTGGATCTATCAGGATCTGCTATCGTCACATAATTAAGTCTGCTTGCGCAAGCAACGTATTTTGAGTCACCTGAAAAGGCAACAGCAATATTATCAGTTACTCCTGTATCAATTTCAGTAACTTTAGTACCTCGGACAGTATTCCATAGCTTGATAAAAGGGTCTCTACCAACGGACGCTACTATGAGTTCTGTGTTAGGCTTCCAAGCAATATCCTCGACTTGACCCTCATGACATTCGTCAAGAATTAGAGGAATATTAGTGGTTGGTTCTCCATTTGTATGTAGCTTCCAAATCCTTATAGAACGATCAGTTCTGGAGTACGCTATTCTTGTTGCCGTGCTATTCCATTCCAAGGCAATCACCTCTAGCGAAGGTTTGTACCTCGATTGTTTGGAAGAAGTCGTATCTGGGAATACTATGGTTTGAAGTTCCTTGAAATATGAGCCTGAATTACCTGACATTGTAGTTGCTCAGATTGAATTGGTGACTAGAAAACTGTTTCAATATTCTGTGTGCTGTTTTCCAGTTAAAGCTTGGTAAAAATTACCCATAGTGTTAACATTTTACCACAAAAAGATTTCGAACTAAGGGAGTCAGCTTGATATTTCAAGACACGAAGAAAATGTAAACAAATAAAGCTAAGTAAATTGTTCAAGTTAAGACTAAACACAGAAGATACCCGGGGAATTCAAAGGTGCCTTCATGGACTCATCAACACATAAATAAGAACTGAAGTGTTTCTTTGATTATAGCGATGAACAATGGGACTCAAGATATGCAGTCTTTCCACTCTAGTGATCAGACGCCAAATGAAAGTAACATTCTGGTACAGAGGACGGCAGCACCAAAGTTTCAGTCCTGGACAGCCTTCAAGAATAGCTTTAGTGGTGATCCCATTAAGCCTGCAAGAATAAAAGAGTTTAGTGATGACGAATTCGATGTCAAACCTAGCACAGAATACAAGGATAGTAGATGTAGAAAGCAAAATTTTGATGGAAAGATAAGAAAAAAGTCAAACAAGACTCCTGAAAGAGTCTCGAGAGATGACAGACTGATTCCAAAAAAAGGCTCTCCTAGAGTTTGCGAAATAAGGAATCTTGGGAATAATGGGAACCAAGTCAATTCAAAAGGTGTCAGACGAAAGATTGAGCAGTTGAACCTGAACAAGAGGAGTGAGAGAAAACCGGTTAATTTCAAAAGAATAAATGAAAAGATACCCCAGACCACAAAGACATATTCGCCCAGTACAGAAATACGACAAAAGAAGTTGACTCCAGTCCTCTATCTCCAAAAGAAAAATAGTGACTCGCTCTCTTCAAAATTCTCGAAAGGCTCAAAGTTTGAGTCTTGTCAACGAAGGATCAATCAATCTAAGAGACCAGAGCTCACTGAAGAGGAAATGAAATTGACAAATGACAGTAGTACACTAATGAGAAATATTGGTAAAAAACTAGCGGAAAGTGACGGAAACGATTCATTCTTGGAAAAATTGAAACAGAATAAAGTGACATCTGAGTTCTTGAAATCTGATGAAGATCATAGCGATTTGGACCTTGATGCTGACTTCAATATAGGATTAAGAAACAATTACGAAGAAATTGATGAGCGTCAGAATTACAAAAAACAGAGAAGGATCGTTGAACTAAAGTATCAAGGCAGAAAGCTCCCAGGGTCTTTAAACAGAATGCAGTTGAAAGAGAAAGCTTCCAAACATCTTGTCACTATCCCGAAGATTCTTAGTGGTGAAATTGCCTCTCCATACTATGGTTCTGCTGTAGAAGTGGTGAAATCCTCCTCATCAGCATTTTTGTCCTCCACAGAGTTTTTGAGATTACCTATGGAAGAATTCACAGTTGGCTTTTACGGTATGAAAAGACAATCATATATTGCATCTCTCATTAAGGAAGCATATCTTACTTCTCTACGAAACGCTATCAAGATCAATAAGACAATCAAGTTTTGGTCCATAGACTCTTTTGTATTGTACATTTTAGCTTGTGATATAGCCATGAGAATTGCCGCTGAGGACTTGGGTGTTACCAAAGGTGAAGCCTATGATATCTTATACGAAACAGGAGATTATGGAAAGTATATCACAGACTCAGATCCACTTTGAAGCTCATAAATTGTTAAGGTTACTTCTCAGCTTCATTTTATAAACTCTGTAGCAAGTATATCTAGAAAGGCGATTAGAGTAGCTGCAGATAAAGTGCGTATGCAATAACATCATGCAAATATATGCATATCATCACATTTCAAAAGCTCATCCCATCGGGTAACAATTTTCGGAGTTGAATTAGCTTTTTTTTTTTCTTGAAAACTTTTCTACTAGATAATCAAAAAAGTTTTTGAAGATATCGAATACTGTTCTCACTGTGAAGTGAAGGTGCTTTGAATATATCTTTAACAAGTTTTTTTTAAAAATGGCTGCCGTTTTCCCTAGAACCTGCTACAAATGTGGTGAAGTTGGCCACTTTGCGGAAGTTTGTACTCAAGAAGAACGCCTATGCTACAATTGCCGTTTGCCAGGACATGAATCTACCGAATGTCCTGAACCTCGTCAAAATGCTCAAAAGCAGTGCTATATTTGTGGTGGTGTTGGACATGTTCAGGCGGACTGTACTGAACAAGCTAATGGTACTCGCTGTTTCAACTGCGGTCAATTTGGTCATATCTCAAGAAATTGTACCGAAGAAAGTAATGCCAATGCTCCAAGACCTCAAAAGTCCTTCGGACCATCAAAAGGTTCCAAGACTACATGTTACAAATGTGGTGGACCAAATCATTTTGCTCGCGATTGTCAGGTTGGTCTAGTCAAGTGTTATGCTTGTGGTAAGACTGGTCACATCTCCAAAGACTGTGACTCTGCTTCCGGTGGTGAAAATACTAGCACTAAAACTTGCTATAACTGTGGTGGTGTTGGTCATATTTCTCGTGCCTGTCCACAAGAAGCATGAAGAGGTAATGGAATTTATCGGTTGATGTGGTGTAAATTCATCGTCTGAGGTGCTCATAATTGTTCTGTGTTGTCTATGGGTTTTATCATTCTAGTCATTTCATCTTTTCTCCATTTAGTCTCTATATTTCGGTCTATAGGTTTTTTTTCTGCTTATCGGGTTACAGCTATTCTTCTCTATATGACTTCGTGTTACCGGTGTATCTTACTGACATTCGATGCCTAAATTTGTCACAATTGTAATAAGTTCAAAATGCTATCAAAACTGAATTATTGTACTTGGGAGACGAAAGTTACTATTTTACGTGTCTACAACTCAAACTCAAACTCAAACTTGTTATTAGATCATTGATTCTGTAACAACCCTTTATACAAAGCATCACCAATTGCGGTGACTTTCTTCACTTCCTCGACATCATGCACTCTCACAATATCTGCTTTGTAGCCAATACATGACATAATAACGGCACCTGTGCTTAGTACACGATCTGCAGGATTTTTCTCATTGGTTAAGTGTCCAATGAACTTCTTTCTTGAAGGACCCAGTAGTATTGGTAATCCGTCAAGACTATTATATCTGTTAGAGTTTTTGCTGAAATTCGAATAAGATTTGATGATCGGAGTTCCTCTGATAATTGCTAAATTTTGCTCCAGGTTTTTGGCAAATCCAATACCTGGATCAGTTATTATCTGCCATCTTTTGACACCTGCATCAACAGCCTTTTCGTACTGAGAACTCAGCTCTCGTGAAACCGCATGAAGCAAAACTTCATCATCACTCTGAAGATCGTAACTTCTATCCCGAACGTATTCACTTAATGATTCATCTTGGTTGTCTTGGTATTGGTTGAGTGATGACATTGTATCGGGAGTACCTCTAGTATGATTCAAAACATAAGGAACACCAGTATCAGCGATCACTTCAAACATTTTACTATCATACAAACCGCCACTAATATCATTGATAATATCAGCACCTTCTTTTATTGATTCCAGAGCGATATTGGCCCTATAGGTATCAATACTGATCACCACATTTCTCAGTTTATCATGCTCATGACTTCTAATGGCTCTTACTATTGGAACTATGCGTTTCCATTCCTCTTCCTCAGATGGTGCAATAGAACCTGGTCTGGTGGAGACACCTCCTATATCAATTATATCCACACCTGCTTTGATCATCTCTAGAGCGTTCATAACTGCAATTTCAACGGAAGCATTCTTACCACCATCGCTGAATGAATCTGGTGTCGTATTCAATATTCCCATTATCAAAGTTTTATGCTCATTGTTTACTAAATCAAATGTGAAGGCCCTTGATGTTTGAAACTTATCATAATACTTATTGTTTAATGGAAGAACAGTTTTTAATAGGTTACTTTTTTGCTTGACAGGATCTTGTGGAGATTGATACAATTGTTGTAAGTGGTTGTGAAAGGGTTCAGCAGTTACGGGGTGTATGGCTGATGGGGGAACTAATTCACAAAGAGGATGCAGAACGAAGGTTCTTTCAATCATACTGATGTGAGGAATCGTCAAGTCAGGTTCATTGAGTACCAAGTCATCGTACAGTAAGATATCCAAATCTATCGATCGAGGACCGTTCTCAATCACTTTGACTCTCCCTAATGCTTCATACTCAATGCGCTTCAAAACAATCAACAGTTCTCTTGGTTCAAGTCTTGTTTTGATTCTGAGGACGCCGTTCAAGAATTTGGGTTGGTTTAAATGATACATCGGCTCACTGGAATATAAAGAAGATGTTTCAATAACTTGGATCTTTTGATTCAGATTAAGCAGGTCTATAGCCGTGAGGATGCTGTGAAGCTGATCCCCTGTGTTTGATCCAAATGCAATATATACATCGTGCTCTTCATCTTTAATGATTGAGGATTCTGCTGGAAGATTAAAGTTTCTATCTCCAGTCTTTTGTATATTACGCTCAAAAGCGATAGGAGGTTTCCCGATATAATGGTGTGGAGTTCTAGTAACTTGTACTCCAACTCCTTCAGCAAACATTATTGCATTCGGTTTTCGAACCTTTGCAGTAACTTCGACTATTGGATGTTGTACAACAATTTGCGCGACATTTTCAATAAGGGCTTCAACAGTCTTGAAATTTGCATTCTCAACATATGATGTCACCTCATCTAAGATTTTGTGATACTGTATTTGATGATCAGAATCAAATTTTAGAACCAGATCAAGTTCCACTATCTGCTTTTGTAGTCTTTCGAAAGTGAACACACCAATCAGTGTAAGTAGCTTCAGTGATGAAATTACGATCAGATCTTCAGTACCTGCAGTAGTTCCTATGATCCCATTCTTCTTTTCCCTGTTTACTATCAACTTAATATTGTTTGCTCTAATTTCACTTTTAGAATTAGTGATAGTCACTTGTGCGCTGAAGCCACCACCCTTTTTCTCATCTAGAACGACTTCAGTTATCTCATGAGCTATCGTTGCTAGAGTTTTGAAGTTTCTCCTCTTATTTTTCTCAAAAAATTCCTGAATATTCCTCGAAATAACCGCGTAGTTTAATGAATATTTCAGGTCATCGCACTCACTTGCTTTGTTGAAATCAGTTTTTAGATCAACAGAGATACTAATTGGTTGCAAAGAAGGTCTTCCCCAAAAATCCTTCCCTGTTATAGCAGCAACCTGAAGATTGTCTATCAAAACGACATCATACTTCCCCATTGTAGTATATAGTCTTCGTCCAGTGTTAGTCTGTCAGAAGTGAAATATTCTATCACAGAACTCACCTAGAAATGCCTTTAGCAGCCGGAAACCTCTCCGGTTTGAAAATTCGAGAGAATAGGAACAGTTTGGAAACCTAAAGGCCTTCGATATATACGCCTGGTTGCGAAGTGCTGGATCAAGCTTGAGCATTTCGGCCTTAACTATTTTTTCAATTTTTAGTAGTACTACAAAAAAGTCAATCAACGAAACCAAGCTGAATGAAATTTTTTAAAATTGTTATAGGGATGGGAAAAACAAGATGGGAACCAGTGATACTGCTTCCCAGCAACATCATAGTATACATATACAAGAAATATATTTGTAGGCTATACAGGCGGTATAGCATTTAATTCATAAATTGCAGCGTATGGCGGCTTCAGTTTTAGATCACGTGACATCATCAACTACGAGCACTGCTTTTTCTTCTTTCTCGGTGTACGAATACTTATAGTGCCCTAGTATCATCGACAACTTTGAAGCACCAGGTAATATCACTTCAAAGCTTACAGTTCCCTTGGAATGTCGATACTTTTCAAAAGAGCTCTTGCTACTGCTTCTGAAAGTGTATCCCAGTTGGTAGATGTTTTGATTGTGGGTGGTGGACCTGCAGGATTGACTCTATCTGCTGCCTTGAAGAATTCCCCAATTACCAGAGATCTCAAGGTCGCACTGGTTGAGGGCTTCGACTTGAGTGCAGTTAAGACATACCCTGAAACACATTTTGAGAATTTCACGAACAGGGTTAGCAGCTTGACTCCACAATCCATAGAGTATTTAGAGAAAATTGGAAGCTGGAAATTTGTTGATCAAGCGAAAATACAACCTTACGATCAGATAATAGTTACAGAAGGGATTAGCGACGCACGTCTGGACTTTGGAATGCCCTCAATGGCAACAATGTGTGAGAATATCAATCTGCAATCGTCATTATATCAAAGAATTAAGGAATTGGAGACAGAAGGAAATAGTAGCTCAGTCGAGATTATTGACAAGACTAGAGTGACGGCAATAACAAATGATCCGCTCAACAATTGGCCAATTGTCCATCTCTCAAATGACCGTTCAATTAAAACAAGACTACTCGTGGGCGCTGATGGGTTCAATTCACCGGTACGTAAATTTTCAGGAATAGAATCCAGAGGCTGGTTTTATGAAAGATTTGGGGTTGTTGCGACAATGAAATTAAAACATCCACCTTTCACTTCAACTGCATACCAGAGATTCTTGCCTACGGGACCAATCGCAATGCTGCCTCTTCCAGATGGCTATGCCACGCTTGTATGGTCACAGTCCATTGAGAATTCAAAGCTATTGACAGAAGTTGATGAAGTTCTTTTCAAGAATCTCGTGAACGCTGCATTCATTTTGGGTGATGAAGATCTACAGTACTATTACAAGACCATCAAAAATGGCAACACTCAAGGCCTAAATAATGACATTGAATGGAGGATCGAACATGCCACTCAGAGATTCTCAGAAGAGCAACTTGAAGAAAAATTTCCTGGTGAAGTAGTATCAGTATCTTCTAACTCAAGGGCAAGATTTCCTTTAAGATTATCTCATGCAGACACTTATGTCGGCGAGAGAATAGCTTTGGTTGGCGATGCTGCCCACACTACTCATCCGTTGGCTGGTCAAGGACTCAATATGGGCCAAGGAGATGTCCAGGCGTTAGTGAAAGCACTAGAAATTGGAGTCAAGAGAGGATTGGACATTGGGAATCCGCTTGTTCTGGAACCATACTGGGCAGATAGATACCCTGAGAACAATCTTCTTCTTGGTGTTGTTGACAAACTGCACAAGCTGTATTCAACTAAATTGGAGCCTTTTGTAACCCTAAGATCGATAGGCGTCAACCTTCTCAATGACTTTGGATTTTTGAAAGATGCTATGGTAAAGAGAGTCTCTGGGAAATAATGATGACGTTTAGTTAACACACATAATCATTATATCTATGCTGATACAGCGAAGTGTTGTAGAAGGGGTTATGTACGATGGTGCTTTGGAAGAAATCAAAATAGCGCGTAGAACAGCTAAACTCAGTCTGAGAATTCAATCGGGCTATAAAGGTGTAAAAACATGAGCGTGATACTTCAGACAACTTTGGGTATGTAGAGCTTGAATCGTATTCATCCTCATAAATATCTACTAATTGCATTAGGAAATATTGTTATTGACGTTTCGTTAAAAGAAGCCCCTCTGGAGTCGAAGAACTTCATTAAGCTGTGCAAGGCAAAATATTACAACTTTGCGCCCTTATTCAATATCCAGAAAGATTATCTTGTTGAATGTGGGGCCCCACTATACCCTCAAACACTAGAAGGAAGCTCTGCTTGGGGTTTGGTAAATTCTGAAGCGAAATTCTTCAAGACAAGCAAGAACAACAAGCTCAAAAAAAATTCATTGGGAGAGGTTTCCTTTTTAACACAGAAATCAGGGATTAACAATGACGATTATTTCGCAACATCTCTGTTTGTCATTCTTTTAAAAGATTTAGAGGGTCCTCAATTGTCATTGAAGACTAACGTGGCGTTTGGTCAGGTAGTTGAAGGGTTAGATGTGCTAGACAAGATAAACAATGCTTTTGTTGACGAAGATTATCGCCCATTGCAAGATATAAGAATACACCATACCTATATATTAGACGATCCCTTCGAAGATATTCCAGGACTAGATTTGCCATCGAGAAGTCCGGAAATTTCTAATCAACAATTATCTACTGTCAGGCTGGAAGATTACAATCTAGTGAGTCCGGATGACTTAGAGAAAGAAGCTGCTCCAGAGGAGCTCAAGGCTCGACGAGAACAAGAAGCAAATTCGAAAGCATTGACACTCGAGATAATAGGAGACTTACCATCAGCAGAAATAAAGCCTATGGAAAATGTATTATTTGTCTGTAAGCTGAATCCTTTGACCACCGATGCAGACCTCGAAATTATTTTTTCAAGATTTGGTAAGATTCTGAACTGTGAAATAATACGGGATCAAGATACTGGTGATTCTTTACAATATGCTTTTATCGAATACCAAGATAAGAAAAGCTGTGAAGCAGCCTATTTCAAAATGGACCAAGTGCTAATTGACGACAGACGAATTCACGTCGATTTCAGCCAGAGTGTCACCAGATTAAGTGAAACTTGGAGATCAAACACCCTTCAAAGGAAAAAAAAGGATTCTGAGACGCAGCGCATCCATCAAGGTCGTGAATATGTAAAAACCAAACCGAATCGAGATGGTTATCATGGTAAAGAAGACTGCCGTCAGGCAAGTAAAAATTGGAGGGGATATAACGATAAGAGTCGTTCACCAGAAACTTCAGATTATGATAAGTATTCTAGTAGGACGACAAAGGACAACAGACAGCGAGTAGGCTACAGACCTGGATAAAGATAAACTGTTTCATGATATACATCCGATTCCGATGTTTAGGTGTTTGATATCATTTTGTGCTCTTACCAACCAGTCACTGTAGCTCATCAGATTGCCAGAAAAACTTAACACTTTTGTACCTGGAGACAGATAAAAACAAACGAGATCATCACTCAAACAAAGCTAAAATCCAGGCAAAGGTTTTATACATCTTTCTGTGAATGTGTAGGGCACTCTTCTTTAAAGTCATATCAACTGCAGCCACAGCTGGGGTTGCTGGGAATCTCCTTTGCAAAGGAGCCATAAGAGCCGATAGCGGTGATGAAGAGCACGACCTTAGCTCGCTGTTCAGTAAAACTTTGGAAGTGTTTAAAAACGAATTCTCATGGCATAAAGTACATACAGAAGTACCGAAGCCTAGAATAATTGATCAGCTGAAGCTCAAGGAAGAATATGAGGCACCTAAATATGTAAGTTCTACTTGCCTAAATAATACTAAAGATGAACGCAACAATAACAAATTGCATTTAGCCTGTTATTCTTTGCCATGGACTTTCTGGATTTGACAAACTTATCTTAATTCCATCTTTTCATGTTTTATCTGAGATGTTGAATGGAAGAAAGGTGAACCATTATCTAGTGACTGAAGATCATGGAGGTCTTGCTATAGAATACTGGGCTGGTATCAAAGATGCATTGGAATCAAAAGGGTCTACTGTAATGGTTGCCAAAGTTCCGGGATTTGGGAGTATAGAAGATAGAGCAAATGTGCTGAATAACTACATTACAACCGCTGTTGGAAGATTGCGGCGTCAATCTAAATCTGAAGTATACAATGTTAATGAGAAGGAAGAAACTGAGCACACATTCAGGGAAAATAATGAAAAAGTAAAAGTGAACTTGATAGCGCATTCTATGGGTGGTTTAGACTGCCGGTATTTAATTTCATCAATTGAGAACAAAAATTTTGAAGTTGTTAGTTTAACTACTGTGACGACGCCGCATAGGGGCTCTGAAGTTGCTGACTATGTAATTAATCTGGTCAATAAAGCTCCTCAAAAGATTCAACTTCCTCCCAGTATATATCAGCTAACCACCGATCACATGAGAGAGTTCAACGAAAAGGTAAAAGATGATCCAAATGTACGATATTTCAGCTATGGTGCCGAATTTAAGCCCCAATGGTACAATGTATTTTTCACAAGTTGGAATATAATTAACAGTAGGGCAGGTCCAAATGATGGAATGGTGAGTGTTGAGTCTGCAAAATGGGGAATTTATTTGGGAACTCTGGTAAATGTTGATCATTTGGATTTGATAAATTGGACAAACTCTTTGAAAAAGATCGCCGGTCAGGTCACCGGGGGAAAACCGCAAATCGATGTACTGGCATTATATCTTGAGATTGCAGACAATCTGGCAAAACAAGGATTATAGTAGCAAATTAGAATTCAATCCAGTAAAATCATAATATAGATGTGTATCAAAAATCATGTATATAGAAGAAAAGTAAAACGTCAAATAAAATAAGGCTATTGTCATTCAAATTCATAAGTAGAGACCCTTAGGACTTTCGATTTCACTTATCTTTTTGAATTCATTAACACAACTAGAACAATAATTGATTAGCTCAGGATCATCAATATGCATATCATCGAGAGAAATTTTACAAAGATTGATCTCGGATAGTAGATAATTCTTCCACCCGCCTGCAACAATCTCCTTCTCCATTTTCTCCAAGATTTTCAGTTCCACTAAGAGTTCGTTTCTCTTCACTGCTATCTTGTGTCTTGACTCTCTAAATCTAATATCAACGGACACACTATGCTCGTCTTTAACATCGCCCTCTAAATACTTGGTGAAGCAGAGAGAAGTGTTATCGAAATCGTAAGAGGCTAAGAGTTCCACATCGTTTAATGACAGTGAGCGTTCCATTCTGTTCAGACCTATTTCCTGGGTAAACTCCTTTACCAAGTGTTCAGCCCTTTTTGCGGTCCAGTATGATACTGAAGATCTTCCGCTCAAGTAGACATTGAAGAGTAAAGAAGCAGACAAGAAAAAAACAAGTATTCTATTAGCAGAAAGTTCACTGATTATGCTGTTTGAAGCTGATATCAATATGTTAATGAACTGGAAAATCACCTTTGCCAGAAGATATAGAAACAGCTTGATATAAAGTTTGATCAATAAATTATATCCAAAAACGAGTATCTCATCATCGGATATGACTGGCTTTTCATCAATTCTACTTAAATTTCCATAAGTCCTGATAGCTTTGACAGCCTTACCATGAGAACCAAGTTTTTCAACACATTTCTCGATGTTGCGTTCCAACATATGAACTTCTTGATTTTTCAAATACATTAAAGTACATTTGTAGATACTATTAATTGATAATGCAGTTGTTCCTTTGGGAAACTGAAGACTATAATAGGTGTAGAGTTTTGAAGACCTTGTGTCATTTTCAATGATCACATATTTCTTGACGCACTGGAATGCATCCGAGAATGGAAGTTTTACTGTTGATTCGACTTCTTGAACTCTGTAGTACTTTGAATCCATATATGCTTCGAGTGTTTGAGTACATCTTTTGGAAATGTTGCCTTGATTACCCTTGAAGTTTAAAATACTGTTAGACAAATATATTTTGTAATCAATCACTCTTTTCAGCTTGCCGTTTTCTGGAAACCATGGAGTGCTATTGAATTCATCATTATCTGCTAAATGTATTGAATTTTTCATCACGGGCGAATGATCGCCAAATAATATGTGGAATATCGCTTTCGCTGGAGCATCAAATGTTTTTACACTTTGTACGCTGAACTCGTTCTTATAGTTTGTTTTCATAGCTTTGACTTCTTGCTCAAATGCTTGAACGTTTTGAAAAGAGTCTGTTTCCAGTTTTCTTTTTGAGCCTTCTGAATCTTTTCTCTGTAATATTGATAAGCTCCTTTGAGCTTTTTTTACTTCTTCAGTTTCCAAATTCTTTATCATTGTAATTAGTTCACTCTGGGGTCTTGGCTTGTCTCTTGCGAGATTGTTGATTATTAGATCCATTTTTTTTTGAATCAACTTACCGTCTTCAAAGAAAAGCCTTCCTCTCATATTCAAACCTTCAATTCCATAAACTTTCAAAACATCCCAATTTTGCTCGCTCGATACATCAACAGCAACTAAATCTTTTATTGGTTTCTTCAGTAGAGAGATAAATCCCATTGTATTCAAATAGAAATAACAGTTCTCCATCGTAATGAAACAGCGCCCTGCTAATTCTTGTTTCATGTTCAGCGAAAACAGACAAGAAAACTGTAGAACCACCAACTCGTCTTCTGGAATAATGGTGTCAAACAATGCCTTCAGCTGAATGTCGTATTTCTTGAGCTGTGATGGATAATATGAAGGATATCTATCTCCTGAGATGATTTTAGTCAAATTGTTTCTTCTCGTGCTTAAATGATGTACGTTACTGTTCATATAATACATTCCCCAATTGACACTTCCCCAGATGTTAGCCGTTACAGCTGTTGGGATAATTGTAGGACACAAAAAGGCTCTGGAGAGAATGGAAACCTTTGTCATTTTGGTAAAGAGCGGAGTATTGAGATCTGGTTCTCGAAATTCACCTGCCGAACTTGATACTCTGAAATCAAGATTTTCGTTACCGCCAACCAAATGTGATAAATGCGAAGAAGTGAGAGTTTCGTGTACATCATTATTCTTTGTATTCTCTACTTTAGAACTAGTTAGCTCAACATCTGCCGAGGTTAGAGAGGTTGAAGCAAATTCATACAGAACCGGAGGATATCGACCAAAAGCATATTCACCAGCCTCTCCATCGGAATTTTCAATCGCCCTCTGTTTTTCGAGAGAAAAAACTCGTAGCCAAGATCTCAAATCTTTCAAAGACTCCGCTTGAAATGTCAACGTAATGTCAATGGTCTTGATTTCAAAACAAAATCTTCTATCTTCGTCAGGCGCGTAGCGAATATTTGATAACAAGACGCCAATTTTATCAGTTTCCTGAACATAATTCTTCGAAGGAGAAAGCGAAAATAAACCAAATATTCCATTCTTTACAAACACCCATCTTCTTACCCAAATCTGTCGTGCTGGTTTTCCAACCGTAGTTTTCATGAACAGCCAACCATGTTTTTCATGAGCATTTATCTGATGAGAGTCATCGATATCAGGATTATAATGCGTTAAAGTGGCAGGATTAATTGAACCAGAGTTATGCTGATTCAAGTCTCTTGTTGGGGTGAACTGGTTTGTTGTAGCCTCCTCTATTTGCTTTTTGGAGTAAATCATATCATCGAGTAAAGACTTGACAGATTTCTCAGTTGCTTCTGACCAAGCCTCAACTTTTGCAAAGTAACCTTCATCAAATGTACCTCTATCTTTGAGAAGGAGTTCAGTTAACTTTATGAGACTCTTATCTAATGTGTGGTGTAGTTTAGCCATCTCAACGCTTAAATCTAAACAAGCCCCTAAATATGACTTTTTAACTTCGAATAGCTGGAAAGCATCTTCTCTCAAAGCGGATGGTTCTTTTGTTTTCGATTGGGAGGCATATTTTGACAACACAGTATCGTATTTGTTCTGGAAGAATTCGTAGTTCTTGCGGACTTCTTTGTAGTACTTGATGTGTGTTTTCGAAATCTCTTTTAGTAACAAGCTGACTTCGGTATCATCTAGATCGAGAAGTTTCAAATTCTCAGACCACAAGCTGCTTAGATTGGTTTTACTTGTATCCAGAACGGCTGCTGTATTTTCCTGGTCAATTATGCCGTCCCTCAAAAATTCAGGAATAAGTTGATTGAGTAAGATATTGTTCACCTCTTTGAAATCAGCAAATTGCTGCGGATATTTTTTGAGAGACTTCAACAGACCATCAATCCAATGCTCGGTTTGATCTATCTGCGAGCTGTAGTAATTACAGCTAGCCCTGAAGCTTGGTGAATCCAAAGCAGCTTCTTTTAAGCATACTGAGATCAGCTTGATTAGCCTTGGGGGTTGAGCTGTCGAGGGATGCTGGTGGCTCGTAAAGGGTGCTTCTGTCTGTGGTGTTCCCTGCTCGGGCTGTTTTGTGCTCAGCATTACACTCTACAAGCTTGATGGGCTCCCAAAAACAACAGATAGTCTGAGGCGGTTCAGATGACAGTTGCTAGATGCAAATGCTAGTAGCTCTCTGCTCTATTGTATTTATCCTCTAGGAATCTCCGCTGTCACTCTTGGCGTGTCATTACAACTCAAATAAGGTAGGGCACACATCAATTGTTACCCTTCCATGTTTTCCTGCGTTGAACTCGAATTCGAAGCTTTTGAAAATATTTTCTCATGCTTGCAAACTCTTCTACTAACACCAACGCCATTAACGTTGACCGAACTGGATATCTGTGAGTATCTCTTTTAGCGCACCAATTACTCTAATTGTCTTAAGTATTGTTGTGATGATAAACTTTCTCAGCTCACTCAGAGCCTTGCTATGCTGATACTATTTTCCTATCCAACATTCATCAAAACTGATCTTACAATACTTACAATCCGAGGTTGGTTTGGTAGCTTGACTACATTCGTGAGGACGTCTAACAATTTTTGAAGAGCGCTTCTCCAAGCTAGATATAAAGAATTAATATATTTCTTCAGTTTTTCACCCTTCTCTGTGTATTGCGTAGACAAGTAGCTTAAAGCAGCTCAACTACATTACTGGCTCGTATAAATTGAATGCTTTTCCTCTTAGAAGCCCGGAGTCAAAGTTTGCTCTATTCTGACTCTGAATTTTCTTTTTTTCTGTGTCTGCACCTATAATAGAGCCTTGACATCAGGACACCGCCAAAAATTACAGCAGCATCAACTCACCAAATCAAACAGCTGTGAATTGTAATTACAATTATCCAAGTACTCCTTTGGCAAAAATCCTTTTTGAAGACAACTTGTTTACTCTCCAGCAGGTGAGTCCACTCTCAGACTCATCCAAGTCCGCTGAAATCACATCCCCAGTTTCTCAAGCTAGAACCGCCATTCACGTCACTTAATTCTCTCATACCTTTGATTGCCAAAGTCGGGATCTTAAACGCGAGAAGCTTTTAGTCGCCAAACTCCAGCAAGAATGTTATCCACCACGAAGATCTTTAACACAAAGGGGTCCTTATCCCAGAGCAATGTTTATCATGCCTACAGATCTCTTGCTTCCTTGTCTCCTGAAGAATCGACTCAGGCCAAACCATCACCTATCCTTGCTGCTAGCACTAATGCTACTACGACCAAAAGAAGAAGACGTATTACAAAATTTTCGGATGCGTTGAATAAAGGACCTTCTTTCGACGACTTTGTATCTGGAAAGGCTGCCGACTTCGTCGTGGACCCAATTGAGGCTGCAAGAGGCTCAAAAAATGAAAGACTACCTAGTTGGCTAAAAGTCCCTATTCCGAAAGGCAAAAGTTTCCACAAATTGAAACAGGACGTAAGAGAGTTGAAATTGGCGACGGTGTGCGAAGAAGCAAAATGTCCAAATATCGGCGAGTGTTGGGGCGGTAAGAAATCAGAAGCGACTGCCACAATTATGCTTCTAGGTGACACCTGTACGAGAGGTTGTAGATTTTGCTCTGTGAAGACCAATAGAAAGCCTGCTGCTCCTGACCCACATGAACCTGAAAACACCGCTGAGGCAATCTCTAGATGGGGACTTGGTTATGTTGTTTTGACTACTGTTGATCGTGATGATTTGCCCGACGGTGGTTCCAACCATTTGGCGGAAACTGTTCGCAGAATAAAAGTCAAAGCGCCCCAAATACTGGTGGAAGTTTTAAGTGGCGACTTCAGAGGAGATTTGGAAATGGTGAGAATATTAGCAAGCTCTGGACTTGATGTCTATGCTCATAACTTGGAAACCGTGGAAGACTTGACACCTCATGTTAGAGATAGAAGAGCTACATTCCGTCAAAGTTTAGCTGTGCTTAAGACTGCAAAAGAAACAAACCCCAATCTGATCACAAAAACCTCTTTGATGTTGGGATTAGGTGAGACCGACGAACAAGTCATAGATGCACTGAAGGAGCTAAGAGCGATTGACTGTGATGTTGTTACATTTGGGCAATATATGAGACCAACTAAGCGTCATATGAAAGTTGCAGAATACATAAAGCCTGAAAAATTTGATCAGTGGAAGGAAACAGCCTTAAAAATGGGGTTCTTATACTGCGCTAGTGGCCCATTGGTTAGATCCTCATATAAAGCTGGTGAGGCATTCATTGAAAATGTTCTGAAAAAGAGAATGAGAGGAACAGCACCAGATATTGCTACTTTGAGCGAGATTTCTACTGGCAATTCCATATAAACTACAACGATATCACAAATCATACATTAGAAACGAAGTTGCTGGATCATATGCAACGCTATGCGTATATTATTTATTTCAAATACAGAAAAGTCATCAAATGACATCTCTTATAAGATCATATTACCTGTACATCAAAACCCCATTACATCATCAGAGCGGTACGAATTGCAAATATCTTCACCTTAAAATGTAGGGATATGAAGATCTAATACTTCACGATCTTCAGCTTTGATGGCGGCTTCGCCCTCGAAAATGCATTTGAAGTCCACCAAGAACGGCGCAATGATCTCGCTGTTGACGTTCAAAGTTGGTGAGAACACAATGCACAAGTTTCTTAAATTCATTTTGTTCGATTCGTGATTCACAACAACTTTATTCAAAAACTTGAATAACACATAAAGTAATGATTGGTTCACAACTGGTAATGATTTTAAAATGATACCAAACTCAAGCGCTATCTGTGCAGGATCATGAATACTAGTTGTAGCTGCTTGAAATACGGGGTATTTCTCTTTAGTCAAAATGGAGCTGGGTAGTTCTCGTAGATATAGCTTCAACAAACCTGCGATAGTATTAATGTCCGGTTTAGGTTCCATTTTATTGAAATCAATATCGAAGTTCTTATCGAAAGCCTCACGCAATTGCTTTATCAATGCAGCAGAGCCATTCAATCGGAAAAGGCCCTCTTGAAATATGGCACCTTGTGTGTCAAGGTAATCCAAGCATCTATACATAATGCTTGGAACTTCATACCCATAAAGCACACTGCTTGAAAGTTTGATAACTTCTGATAATTCGTTGTGGAATATCGATGTAGCTTCTCTAGGTTCATCTAACCGCAACTCTTGTAGTGATTTTTCTATATTAGAAGGACTGTTACCATTGTTTACTTGTTCATCCTGGTCGAATAATATTGGGTCATTATGTTGTGTTGACTGTTCATTACGAAACTGTTGTTGTTGTTGTTGGAGTTGATTTCTAAAGTTTTCAAATTCGTCTGTGACAATCTTCTTGCTGAATGGAAAAAAACTTCTCTTCTTCATCTTTTTGGTTTCTTTCATTATTTCCTCGAGATCTTCCGAGTCATCACTATTCTTTGTAGTTGTGCTGTTGATTGTTCGAGTAGGAGATTGAGTTGAAGGTCCTAGTGGTGAGTTTAGTTCGTGAAAAATAGTTTGAGATGATGACATGCTGGAAAGGTCACCAGGACGTGAATCAGTATGGTTTTGTGTGTAATGGGTATTGGTAAACTGCAAGAGGGCATTAACCCATTGATCTCTATCGTGATCTGTCTCTGCGCAGAAAACATGTTTGATAAATGAATTCGATTTTGAATTCTTTTTGGGCTCCATAATGGCAAATGCGTGGCGGAAAGAATTTTTATCGTCTGAAGGTTTGACATGGTCGGGTTGTCTTCCAATTTGGGCACCTGTTAATTTGATTATTTCCAACAATGATCCACTAAAATTATCAAATACGTTCATAAAGGCACCATCAATTTGACAATATCTAACTTTCCAGTTATTCCCAAGGCCTTTGGCCTTGCGTAACAAATACCCATCTTTCTGAACCTCAGTATTCGATTCATCAACCAAGTTCACAACATCTAGTGATAGGAATCTAGAAATTTTATAGGCGGCTTCAAGAGGTAAGTGCGGAATAGCAAATAGAGTTGTAAAATAGTCCCTCAATCTTTGTCTTCTGACATCAACTTTTATAGGAATGTTCGATAAAAATAAGGCCTTTTCAGGTACTGGTGGTAATGAAAATGAATTTATCAGAGGTCTAATCTGGGTATCTAATAGTAGAATTTTTGATAAAGATTTTTTAATTCTCCAAAGTTCCTTACTGGTTTGACGATCACGTATTTCAATCGTTGCCACTGGATCATCACTTTTCTTGGTGAAATTACCACATATCGTGCTCAAAATCTCCACCTTCACAGTTGAAAGCTCAGTTGGTTCGACAAACAAAGGAACATCTGTTGGGAAATTTTTTGGTTCTATTTCTAAAGATTGGATTCCTGAATCGCGTCTTGGACGGCCATTGATCACATCATTGTTCATTAACATATCTTTTTCATTACTGTTAGTTAGCTCAGCTTCACGAACTTGCTTTCCTCCATATGGGTCGAACAGATTAGCTCTTGACAAAGGCTCCAATCCTTTTGTATCCAAAGGTGACTCAGGAGGATTTTGATGCTCGGTATTTATGATAGGTGGACCTTTCAAAATATTGACGGTTCTTATCAGATTATCTGGGCTTTGCAGTTGCCCTTCTTTGTCTTCTGGATCTCGGTTTTGGTCCAAAAATGCATTGATAGAATTTTCCGCATCATCTTTCTCAACTGTAAAGCTGTTTTTCGTACCAGATGCATTATTTTGTTGGTTTGATGCTAAAGATGTTTTATTTGAAGAGGCGTCGCTGGGCTTGACTGCTTGACTTGAAAAACTAGAATTTACGGGAGAAGTAATATGTAGGATACGTCCCGAAAAAGGGGAAACTTGTGGTTGCCTCGTTATACTTATCGTAGCATTACTGGCGCTGCGTTCACTACCTGTAGTCACAGGTGCAATTGAGTATGATGAGCTATCTCTGGAGATAGTCTTTGGTGTAGTCTCAAACTTGCCTTTAACCTCCTGGATCACTTTATCATCAATTTTTGACAAGGACTGCGGCTCTGTATCCTTTGATTCGCAATGCTGTAGTTCAGGCGTTTCGTCAGCCTTGACAATAGTGGTATTTGCACTTGAGCCAATATCATCTAGTGCTTCATATACCGAATTCTCTTCTGAGGTCTTGAGATGCATTTGCGACTTCTTTCTGTTCGCTGATCGAGGTGGCAATACCAGCTCGACAGGTTGGCTAGCGCTAGATGGAGTTTCAGGTATGTTATTGTGTTTCTTGAGCTCTTGGTGAAGCTCATAAATCTCGTTCTTCAAAGAATTGATCTCCTGAGCCTGTTCTAAAACCTTTGCTTTCAATTCAACATTTTCTCTAGTTAAGCTCTCCACTGACTGGACAGCCTTTGGCGGAGACCTTAGGGCTTCTGGTATAGGTCCAGCGTTCAGAAAAGAATCATCCTTGGTATGCTCAAAGGAGAATTCAGAAAAGCCGGATTGTACAGACCCCCTGTTTGTTTCTGAAGTCATCATGTCGGCTCGATATTCAGGAATTGTGACCTACTGTAAGATTAGCAGCATAAGACAGTTCTTGATCTGTGATTTTTGTGGAGTTTCGACGTTGCAAAATTTTAGTTTGAAAGTTCTTGAAATTGATATTTGAGAGAGCGTTAGAAGGAGCCGATTCAATCAAGATTCTTGGAACTCTAAAACTTATTCCAGATCTATATCCCGGCGTAGTTGAGTAGCAGAAAAATGCAAATCTGTCTGTAGAAAAGACGCGTGCTTTTGAGATCTTCACATCTTTTTCGTGAACATTTCTATACAAATTTTGCCTACTTGCGGACATTTTGGTTTTGAGCATTGCGAGAGCTACACAGCACATTTGGGGAATGAAATGCTTTACGTGAAATATACAACCTGCATATAGATGATGGAAAGTAGTACATGGTGTGCCCCTATATTTCACCAGCAGTACTTTCTGCCTCTTTAAGCTTGTCCCAAAGTTTGATTACTTCACTCTTCTCCTTTTGTTCCGTTTCTAGCTGTGCATTTAACCCATCTATTTCCCTTCTTAACTTTTCATTTTCACCCTCTGCTTTATTGAGCTTAGACTGCCATTTTGTTTCATAGCCTTTCTTCAACACCTGGACTTTTTGCTCATGTTTCTTGCTGTACTGAACGTACAAGTCCTCTGCTAACTGCTGGAGTCTCTTATCCGTTTCCTTTTCCAGTTGAGTATTATCTTTCTTGAGCTTTTCAATAGCAGACTCCAATTCTTGATTCTTAGTTTTGGAGTTTTGGAGCTTTCCCTTCAAATTGCTGATTCGAGTCTCTGAATCCCCAAATTCTTCCCTTAGCGATTGTAGCTCATACTTCAAAAGATCGTGCTCTTTGTTCAATATTTCTTTTTCTTCCTTTAATCTGAACAAATCGTTAGATCTTGAGCTGAGCACGTTTTGAACATTGCTCATTTCCTTGTGGAAGGATTCAAGCTCACTGAGATGCTCAGCTTCCTGAGCTTGAAATGATTCTTCGAGCTCTTGAATTTTGTCATTTTTCTCATCTAATTCCCTAATTTTATTCATTAATGTAGTTTCAAGTTCCTCGATGCGGTCATCCTTACGAGTAACCGCACTTCTAAGCATCTTAATTTCCTCTTTGAAAGTCTTCAATTCAAAGTTCAGTTCATCAACTTCTGCTTTTCTTATTGTCAGTAGCTCTTGTGCTTCTTCCAACTTTTTAGATAGACTGATAATATCAGTTGATGATTTCGAAATTTTATATCTTAGCGAGGTCCGTTCATTCTGTAGAGTTATGATCGCAGCTTTGGAGCCATCAATTATCGCTTTGTCGAGGCTTATTGCTTTTGCCGAATTTTGCAACGCCACCTGATATTTCTTCAACTCTTGGTCTTTTGAGTCAACAAGGTCTTTTAGTACAGCAATATCGATACGCTGCATTTCGGCAGCCTTGTACAATTGAGAACTTTCAGTTTCAATATCAATCAACCTCTGATTGCTTGATTCTAGTCCTTGCTTAGACGCTTCATATTCTTGTGATTTTGCACGAAGATTTTCTTCCATTACGGCCTGGATTCCTTCTAAGGATTCCACCTTTTCTTTCGTGCTCTCAAGTTTGTGAGACAAACTCTTTATCTCTTCTTTTAGTACTGCCTCCGATTCAAGCTGTTTGACTTGCTGCTGTTCAGCATCTTCAGATAAGCATTTAAGTCTCTCAGAGTCCGTTTGTAATGTCATCTCAAGTTCTTTAATACTTATCTGAGAATTCTTAAGCTCAGACTTCAAATCCTCAATTAGATCATTTTTCAGTTTAATATCTCCGCCAAGTTCACGGACCCGTTGCTTGAAGGCATCAATTGCAATATTCTGTCTTGCCAGCTTCTCTTCCTTGACTTTTAGTATCGCCTCAAGTTCATTTATATCATTTTTGAACATGTCATATTCAATTTGAAAAAGTTGATTTCTGTTTTGTAACTGCTTCTTCTCTAATTCCACTGAACTGATCTGGTCTTTGAAAGTGTAAATTCTTTTTTCTTGTTCGTGTATTCTATCATGTAGGCTTAAAATTTCGGATGTCTTTTCTCCAATAGTTGCCTCAAGTCTTTCAGTCTCATTGCTGAATTCGGCTTGGATTTCGTGAACTTGCGAGACAGAGAAGAAAGGTCTTGACTTCGGCCCCAACCCTAAAACATGCTTTGGTAATCCAGTGGCTATTGGGGTTGTACTCTCTTCCTCTTCCGCTTCGTGAAGGCTATCCAAAATATTTGGTTCTTTATCATTCATAGTTGTATTATGTTGGGATAAAGGACTTTGCATTAAGTAGCTGTCGTCAACTATTGGCGATTTGGAGGTATCCAGTAGTAATGCAGATTCATCAACAATTCTTGAGCATTGCTCAGTTTTAGGACTGACGGGTTTAGGTTCGGTTATCCGACATGGTGTGATTGGGTTAAGACTTGTTTCTTGCGCCTTCAGTAAGTTTGTATCATTGATGCTGTTCATCTCAACAGTTTCTATTCTTGATAATCTTTCTGAAGCTTCCCTTGAGTTCACGCTGATACTATCCTCATTACCTCCATTATCAGCTAACGTACTAATGTGCTCGCCTTCAGACATGTTGAACGACTCTTCAAATATACTAGACTCATTGAAAGACATCATAATGTCATTATTTTCAGCAACATCTGTTTCGCATCTCTGGTGTTTACGTGCACTTTCAGCGTAGCTCTCTGCCGATAACCGCTTGATACCAATTTTTGTTTTATACGGTGACATCTCTTCTGCATTTGAAGTCTTAAAATTGAGTGTGCTCTTGACTCCCGATGCAAAATTTTCTTTGCCGTCCTTCAGATTCTCCAGGTCTCTTGTCAGTGACTTTTTAGCATCTTCATAGTTGATTATTGGACGTGCGTTCAAGACATTCGGTCTTGGCGAAGTTAGAGGAAACCTTCTAGGGCTGAATGCTAGAGTCTCATGAAAATGTGAGTGATGATTGAAGCTCTGGCGGCGCTGTTTCTTGCTAGTAAGGCCATGAGGAATCTTCTCAAGAATATCTTCGGCACCTTGAGCTCCTTCAGCACCTTCCGATTCGTCCTCAGCAATTTGGAAAGCAGGCTCCAGCTTCAGTGGAGTGAACATCTCTGATTCTTTTGTAAGTGCGTCCAGCCCCTCAATAAGATTAGAATCCATCGCTATACAGCTTTCAAAGGATGTTTCTGGTACTGTTGTGGATGAGGAGGAGCATGTATTGAATTAGCCAAAAAAAAGTAAACAACCTATGAGTTTCCGAGGCAACGAAACAAATGTTTTGAGAATAACTGTTTTGGAAGGGGCACTCTCAGTGCTTTCATATTTTAGTTCTTTGACAGTAAAGTATTCTACTCTAAGCATTCATAGACCTACCCATCCAGGCAAAAGCTGATATATCCAATACAGCACCTAATAAGTATCATATTGGCATACTGAGCCATTGTCCAATCTCATGTATTCATTTACTAATGGATTTTAAGGTACCTTCCATCACGTGAAATGCTGCTCTTAACAGTTTGCCACTGAAAAAGTATAAAAACCTCGAGAAATTTCTGAGCTTCACCCTTGATACGACAGTGGTAAGCTGAGTATAATCAATCGCAGGGTAGGTTGATTTTAGAAGGGCGAAGTTTCATATATTGGAGGAGTGTGTTATACTGGGTTAATTTTATTATTAATATTTTGAGTGTTTTTTCAAAACTTCAGCGAAAAGGTAGAGAGGATCGAGAGCGAACATAAATCATATCCAAGAATATGTCCAACACAGAGGCGGTAAGTATTCAATCAATCTATTTCTCAATCGATAACGATTTCGTCTAAACAATTTTTCAGGCCCGTATATACGAGTCAATCATTGACGATGTCATTGGTGAATCTAGGCAAGATTTTGAAGATAGTGGGATAGATGAAGCTACATTACAGGACTTGAGGACGGTATGTTTTGTATTTAAGGTCATTTCTTGAGCCAAGTTTTACTGACCTCTTTAAGATATGGCGCCAAAATCTGTCGGCGACCGGAGTTGCTGGTTTTTCCTGGGATCCTTCTCCTTTACAAGATCCAAGCGCAGAAGGGCTAACACAACAGCAGCCGTTGCAGTCTTTGAAACGTGAAGAACAATCGAACTCTGAGGGAGTGTTTTTTCCAAAAGATGAGAATGGAAAACTGGAGAAGGACTTATTGAAGCAAAAGAAGCGAGAGAGAACATTGGCTTCATTGGACTCTGATGACATCAATTCGGATTTGGACGATTCCGATGATGAAGATGCATCTGACGAGGATGCTGAAGGAGAAGGAATGATAATATTGTGCTTGTACGAGAAAGTGATACGAGTGAAGAACAAATGGAAATGCAACTTAAAAGATGGGGTGGCCAATATCAACGGCAAGGACTACGCATTTGCTAAGGCAACAGGTGAATCGGAATGGTGGTAATAATGATTATATAATCCGATGCTAGTTCTCTCTCATAGTACTATTCTATATTAGATAGAATAATTATATATAAAATGGTGTGGGACATATTTGTTGACAAAGTTGAGCTGTAGAGTAAAGAAACATCTTACAGCTATCAAAAATATTAACTGTTTGGAACTCTGCTTTTTAATTGTGTCGCTGGCTGGCTATTTTATTATTGGAATAGCTATTTAGTTGGATTCAAAACTTCCTGCTAGTGGATTCCCTTGGTCATATTTACCCTCTCCTCGACAAGGCAACGCGTGCGTCTGGATTGCATATCAAATGTAAACAAATAGATAATAGACTTTGCTAACTCCAAAAAGTATATATTATATCGAAGCTCGAATCAGTGAATCAATATAAGTATCATGAATGAAGATACAGACTCTCTCTCACAGATCTTGTCCAGGTTGGAAATCAACACAACCCAAAAGAAGAACGATTCATACTCAAATGATGCAGAAGATAATGATTCCTTAGAGCCTTTCAAGAAAGAGTTCATCAACTTTCTTTCGAACAATCCGCACGTCGTTTCCAGCTCTGCTTTTGTTCCAGCGAACTGTAAAAGCTTAATTGTTCTATCACCGCTATCCGTTAAGCATGCTTTTGGAAGGGACTGGGTCTCAAAAAGCTATTTATCCACAATAGTTGAAAGGCCTCAAAGGCTACTTGCTTGCTCAATGGGAATCGCAGCAGCTCTTTCTATGTATCCAGCTCATTTCACACTTTTGTCGTCCACGAAAAGGTCACCATTGACAAGTCCTCATGTTGAAAAGATACACGGTAAGAATTGGCCAGCTGAGATAGATAGAATTTGCTTGGAAAGCGAAGCCAAGTTATCGCAGGGAAAAATAGAGGTACCGGATGATTGGAATAGCGGTGATATCTATTTAACCAAATCTTCTCTTGAGGCTCTAGAAGGAGTAATTGGTGCTATCGAAACTGCTGTTGATACCATTTTCAAATGGGATGAAGAATCCCCAAGGCGTGCTTTTGTTGCCATTAGGCCACCAGGTCACCATGGGCATCCTTGTGTTCCTTCCGGCTTCTGTTTGATAAATAATGTCCAAGTTGCAATTGAATATGCTGCAGTCCATCATGGTGTTACGCATGCTGTTATTCTAGATTTTGATCTTCATCACGGTGACGGTACTCAAGATATCTGCTGGCAAAAAGCAGGATTTGAGCCTGATTTTGGTGAGAAGGCAGCAGGTTATGAAGATGATCACAATCCAGATGATCCACCCAAAAAGGAAGCTTCTAGTCCAAAAGTTGGGTATTTCTCTTTGCACGATATTAACTCCTTCCCCACAGAAACAGGTTTTGCGACTCCAGGAAATATTAAAAACGCTTCTACTTGTATTGAAGCCCATGACTTGAATATTTGGAACATCCATCTACAGCCATATACTACAGAAGAGGAGTTTTATCAGATTTATGAGGAGAAGTATTCGATTTTGCTGAAGAAGGCATATCAGTACTTGGAAAGGTCCAAAAGAGAGTGGGATCTATTTTTGAAGCCTCATGAAAAAAAGTCTAAATCGCCGACAATTTCGAAGAAACCTTTCAAAGCATTAGTTGTTATAAGTGCTGGATTTGACGCCTCAGAATATGAGGTGCAAACTATGCAACGTCATGGTGTTCACGTACCGACTTCTTTTTTTTCCCGGTTTACGTCGGATGCTGTCAAATTGGCAAACCGATATTCCGATGGTGTCTTACTTTCACTATTGGAGGGTGGTTACTCTGATGGGGCTATTTCTTCTGGAGTATTTTCACATTTGATTGGACTCCAAAGGCAAAAATGGGAGAATGATTGGGGAAATCCTGAAATTGTCAAGGAGCTAGTTAAGGGATGTAGGCCTAAATGGACTCCACTAAAAACTCCATCTACCCAAATGAAGCAATGGGCTAATCAGGTTTGTAAATTAGGAAGGTCTATGATGCCAACATCAATAATATTACCGCAGCCCAAAACGCCAACACCTCAACAAGTGTCCAGAACGGAAAGAAACCTAAGATCTAACAATAAACTTCCTGCAGAGAAGATGGTTGCGAGAGGTGATATAAGCATCCTTGCAGACTTGAGTGCTACTCCTGAAGTTGATAGTCCGATTGAGCAATCCACACCAACGGTCGCCGTCAAACATGAAGCTGGCGAATTTAAGCATAGGTTTATCAAAGTCAACGGCGAATGGAAACATAATACATAAGTTGATAAATAGTTCTCAGTTGTGCAATTTGATATTGTTTGAGTTAGAACAATTTTGAAGTTATGTATAATACTTTACTGTACAAAGTTAAGGTCTGAGTTCTTGTTGTGGCTTTCTTGGTACTTTTCTTTGTTATCATTGAAGATTTTTGTCAGTTCTTTCTCGTAAAGTTCATGATAATAAGCGATTTGTTCAGAATTTGCATTTGGTAAATATTCCACAGGAATTGGGTTTCCAGTAACAATGTTGATGGGCTTTCTGTAGGGCAGGAACCCAAAATCATAGTTGAATATTCCTCGAGCATGGAAAAACGGTAAGGTGAATCCAAAATTTTGCTTCAACCATATTTGCAATTTTCTTAGTATAGAGGAATCCCCCGGCTTGAGAACATTATAGACCTCATTTTCGCCAAATGCAAAGCATGGTACCAAAGAGACACCGCCGGTCTCTAGCGCTAATTTTATAAATCCCTTTCTTTTGTTTAGTATCAAATCTGTTGATCCAGGTTTGGCTAACAAAGCCTCTTGTGCCCCTCCAACAACAATAACCACTGAATACCCTCTTTTCAGAATCTCTAATGCATTTTTACGTTCTGCTGAAGTTATTCCCAACGCAAGTAGATAGTCCCTATAGACAGGAATACGGAACTGGTTCAACAATGTGAGCACACAAGCTCGTATACCGGGAAATAAGATTGACCACCTAGCACCTTCAGTTCCAAATGCACCAAATCCACTCAAAGACACAACTCCATGAGGATGAAGTCCGAATATATAGATCGGCCCAGTCTTCTGCGGGATTGAATATGTTTTCTTCTTTATTTTCAGTACATATTTCAGTGGGGCAGGCAGCTCGTAGTAATCATCAGATATCTCACGATCGGTGAACGTAGGCTCCAATGAAGTAGACCTGTGTATAGTCATAGGGAAGTATTCACAAAATCTTTTCCAGAACCACAACTTTCTCAATCTAGGGGAGTATCTTTTCGTGACATTGCCATTTAACGGGGTATTATCCAGTAGCATGTATATTAAGTATGGTACAGTTAATACCCAGAATAGCGGAATAGACATGTATATGAGAAATAGGGTTGAGAATAGTGGGATTGATACTGTATGCCAGAGAACTGCAGCTGTCTGGAGCCTTCTGTGCAGAGGAGTTGACAGGGGAGACATCCTGAAGGACGTCTTCACATCAAGAGTGGAGTTAGTAATACCGCTCTTCTTTACAGGCGACGGAACCTTCTGCTGCAGCTTTTTGGTGCCCTTGTTTCTACTTCTGGTACTGGTGATGTTCGTTTGGTCTTCTCTGGAGGGCATGTGTATTGTAAAGAGCTGCTAGTTGCTGAGCTGCTAGGTTGCTGAGCCTGGAGGTCAAGCGCTTAACGGATTTAATATATAAAAGATAGCGAAGAGAAGAGGAGAGAGAACATTTGAAAAACAAGGCTTTAGATACTAGCTGCGGAGAAAGGCAGTTCTGAAGGAGCATCACATATGTGAATAGAGATAATAAGTTTTAGGTGGAGATATGAATGCTGTAGTTTTAGAGAGTAGAGCTAGTGGGTGTATTGAGAAGCAGGGTGTAATCTACTGCCTCTACGAAATCAGGCTTTAAAAGCAAACTTTAGGACCACAAAAACGAAATAAAGTGAAAACGTTGCATCTACTATTGCTGTATCCTGATGCTGTGCTATGAATCCCAGGCCAAAGGACTGACTAGCAACGTGTGATTATAGTCTTCACTATTCACGCTGCATTCTTCTGAAGATGCCATCATCGAATCTCAGGTACTATCGCTCATTACCATCATCTCCAAATACGCCGATCTCTTCTGCTTATTCCAGTTCTCTCGACACTGCCGAAAGCTCATCAACCTCACTATTCACTCCATTATCCTTCAGGAACGCATCGAATTCCTCACTTACACGCTTTATTAAATTACCCATACGAGTAAGAAGGCTGCTTAGGTTTTTATGTCTTTCGTTAGTGTTACTGATATTATTTGTTCTCTTTGCCAAAAAAATTTCCAGCCCCCTCGATGGGGGAGTTCTCCTTGTTGATACTGATAAAATACAGAGAGTAAATATATCTCCTTCTCCCAAAATTCCCATTGAAGCGTTGGATGCTTCAGTTCATTTTCTTATGGCAGATCAAAAGGCTCGCAATATGGATGAAAAGTCGCAAGATTTATATTCTGCCTCAATGATTCTCAATACTGCTCAAGATCTCTCATCATACCAACTCAATTCTTTCCAAAAGAATTTGAGAGATACATATTCAGTCTACTTATCCTACCTCAAAAATTCAATTGCAGAAGGTGTCAATAATCCAATTTTACCATTTTCTTGGAGTGATTGGTATGATTTCAGCCTGCTTAAGTTAAAAAGTTTGGACTTTTTGTTATCTCAAGAAATTGAATTATTTGATTCTGGTTCAAATTATACTTCCGATGATATATTCTCATTTGATATTGAAGAGAGAGGAGTTTTGAAGGCCATAAGAGGAATGTCCTTTTTAAGTGATTCTTTCCAGAAAGTGGACAAAATAATATTTCTTGATTCTCAGTCCGATTTAAATCATGTCGTAAAGGTTATAAACATACCCGCTAACAAAAGTGCTCTTCATGATCCTGAATTTGGACTTGTGCAGGAGTTAAAAAAGAGGAGAATCAAAACTACGTCAATTGATCTTTTAGAAGAATTGAAACATATAACCAAGCTCCGAGAGGCTGACAGCAGCATTCTATCGTTGCCCACATTAGAAACGAGATCAAATAAGAACTATCTGAGCTCTGACATGACTGGATTATTTATTAATTTACAGCAAGCTGATTTTCGATTCGATATAGATGAAAGAATTGAAGAAATTCACAACACTGTTTATGAAGATACTGTTCCTAAATATATACACTATTTGACTTCAAAGCAGCTACTGTCTTTAGAAAGAATAAAAACGTCAAATTACAGCGAAGTGCCAAAATTTTATCATGAGGTTGCTTTAAGAAATGATCCTCTTTTCTCCGGTTGTCATTATGACTGGAGGTTTTTCAAAAGAGTGTTGAGTGATAAAGAAAAATATTTCACTTTGCATCATTTGGTCAGAACATGGCAAGAATTTGCGAATAAAGAAAATATTATTTATTGGGTTGCTCATGGAAACCTTTTGAGTTGGAAATGGAGCGGAGGTCAATTTTTATGGGATTATGACTGTGACCTGCAAATGCCTATAAAACATTTGGAGTATTTGGCTATCAATTTCAATGGCTCATTAATTATAGAGGACCCCAAATATGGGTTTAACAGGTATTACATCGACATTAATCCGCATTACCTAGAAAGAGACCACAAAAGGGGTTATAACATTATTGATGGTAGGTTTATTGATATATATACTGGGTTATATATAGACTTGACGGCATTAAGTTTTGATGGAACCGAAAATTTAGTTTCTGATAAAAACATTCATCAGTACAAGTTTGACTCATTGACCCCATTGAGAGCTACATTATATGAAGGCGCCAAGTCATGGATACCTTTTGATACTGACCATATCCTTTTGCATGAATATAAAGAAGGATTCAAAAAAGTTAGTCACAGGGACTATAAGTATGTGAATGAATTGAACGCATTTTTAAAGAAGCCAGAAGAATGCTTGAAAATTTCCAGCACAGAAAAAGGGAAATCGTTCGAGATCATAAATCCTAACCCCAAGATTTGTGACCAGTTTGATTCTTACCAATTGGAGTATTTATATCATCTATGGGGTTTGAAGAAGATAGAAAATGATATGATGTGCCTCAATAACATCAAAAATAATGATTGCTATAAAATTCAAGTACCCAATGATCTTACTCTCGCTAAGGTCTCTTCTCAAGAATACAACGCAAGCCTTACAAATTTTGAAAATTGGAAAATACCGAATGCATTTGTTGCTGAATCTTTAGCTAGAGCGATAAGCCATTTCGAGTCTTTGCCAGTTCCGGGGAGTGATCTGTCAACATATGTACAAGTCAGCTTATTGAAAGTATGATGATCATTCAAATGAGCGAAGCATCGTGACTAACTTGAATTTGGCTTACAAGCAGGATCATCTCGTCGATGTCAATTGAAGTATTTTTTTCTAGAAGTATAAACTACTGATTAGCATAAGTGTAGAAATTGTAAAGATATCCCAAAATTTTATGTGTGCCCAAATGCAAGTCAGTATCAAAAAAAAATGCAACTAACAAGCGATTGAATGTCAGAAAGTTAGCAGCAGAAGCAAACTTTTCTTAGAACAGCTAGGGAATATAATCAGCAAGAAATCAAAAAGTAAAAACATATATCTCCGAGAACGATGAGATAATGAATTAAAGCCCCACGCGGGGCTCGAACCCGCAACCGTACGATTAAGAGTCGTATGCGCTACCGATTGCGCCAGCGAGGCAATTAGTGATTTCTTTGTGGTCGTACAGTTGTTACACCTTGCAGTTCTTCTCATCTACTAATATAGCTTACATTACTTATGACCACTATTCATATATTCGATTTAACTGTACTCCAATCCCTTATTTTGCTGAAATAATCTCAAAACATATTATTTTTACACTACTGTAATAAAAGTTTCTTTAACGAGAAAATAGCAAATCAATCTTGGCCAGTACTTCCTCTGATTTAATTTTGAGAACGTAGCTCCAAGATAGAAGAGTCCATACAACAGTGGCTCGCGTTTTATTATTGATCTACTAATGGCACCAGGCTAGATAACAGGGTTGCAGCTTTTGATAGTTACTGAGCTCATTCAAATACATAGTGCTATGGTATATGGGAGTGCTGCTCATTTATTTTTATGCTGCTTGTATATGTAGTACTTTATCGATAAGTCCCAAAACGTCGTCACCTCTTCTGGAAGAAGATGGTAATTTATAGCTTGGGTTTTCCAACTTCTCTTTGATCACTTCATCAAGAAGCAGCCGCAACTCCTTGATAAGAACTGCATTTCTGGACCAGGCTCTAATTGGAAGCCAATTATCCATAATTATGCCTAATGACTGCTTCCTTGATATTCCAACGTTTGAGTCATAGGAGATAGGGCCACCAAATAGTAGAATAGATAATGTAGATGTCGGCGTGAGCTCTCGAAGATATAATTTTGAAGTAAGAGATGACGAGGTATAGGCTATGAATGCCGATTTTAGAGCCTTATTCTTCGCATTTCTCAACGATGGTATAAATTCAACTGGTCTAGACTTTGGATTCTCAAGATCTGCGACACTATTTTGCCTCTCCATTGAAGTTTCATCATGTTGTTTCGGTTTTTCTGGGGCCAGATCCAAAGGAGTGCTTGTGTCGAATAATATAGATGAGGGGTGAACAAAAGCTCTAGTTGCTGGTAGTTCACTTTGGTAGACCTCTGTCGACTCGGCTTTATTCAAATTTGAAATATATTTCTCATTTCTTATCCAGTACTTAGTAGTTTTGGAATCTGGATCAACTTTCACTGAGCCTGAAACTGTATTGAAAAATTTAGGATCTGGTAATTGAACTCTGGCAACTTGTGGGTAAAATGCACCAGCTATTACTGATTTGATTAGATTGAAATTCCTTTGGTTTCTATTCAGGTATTCATCACTTTTTCTGTAAGAGAGCTGTAGAAAACCGATATCTTCCAGAATCGAGAAGTATTGTGTCTTTGCAGACTTAATTTCAGTTAGTTTGACATGTGAAAGATGATTATCATTCATATATTTCCTCTTAGAGTTTGAACACTCTAATTGAAAATAACTTTCAACCAAGAGAGCAGTTGATATCAAATCTCCATATTCGTTTTTGTTAAATTTTAGCAAAAGTCTTTTGATATCTTCCCTTAGTTCCTGACTTCTTATGAACGGTGAACCAACACTTAGTATGGAAGCGATCAAGACTCCAAGATCAACCATACCAAAGACAATTGAGTATATTAACAACTTCCCATGCTTAGGATCAATGGTAGGCAGAAGGGTAACAAGTTTTCCAAGCTCAGTTAGATCATCGTACTCATCAATCAACCCAGAACACTTCAAAATTTCTTCAGACTTCATTAGTGATTCCATAGGCGGTGGGTCCAGCCCAGTTTTGAGAAAAGAAGCCACATTTTTTATTCCCATCGATTTCACTATCAAATACAATGAATCTAGATTTATTCTTTTTATCTCGGGAATTGGACTTTTGATCATTGAGTCGAATGTCTTTTTAGTGAACAGTTTGTAGGAGATACCGTTGGTAACTCGCCCTGCTCTACCTCTCCTTTGGTGAGCTTCTGCTTGTGACTCGAGCTGTTGAATTAAACGTGTTGTATTTTCTGTGGCACTGTATGAAACGCATTTCACCAAGCCTGTATCAATAGTGACAACACAATCATCAATTGTGATGGATGTTTCTGCAATATTTGTCGAAACTATGATTTTTCGCTTACCATTATACCTTTGAAATACTTTGTGTTGGTCCACTGGCGAAAGTGCGGAATGCAACGGTAATATGACCGAGGCATGTTTGAAGTGCTGATTTATGGAACTAATACACTTCTTTATTTCAGAAACACCAGGAAGAAAAATCAAAATAGATCCGTCATTTGCGTCTTCCTTTAGTTCCTCGTGGATCTTAGTCACTAATGATGCGATAAGATCATAGTTAATATTCCCTTGTTGGAAAAATTTAGAATCAGCTCTAGGTGATATCATTTCCCCATTTATTTTGATCTGAAAATCAGTTTTATGCAAAATCTCATCCAAGTAGTAATCTTTAATAGGAAAAGTTCTCCCTCTTATATGGGCTGTTGCTAAATCATCGAAAAACTTTTGAAAAATTTCTAGATCAACAGTGGCACTCATGAGAACAACTTTGAGCTTGGGAAACCTTCTCAGGAGATTCTTAATCAAAATGATGATCAAGTCAGTCTCTATTGATCTTTCATGAACTTCGTCAATAACTAGTATTGTATCATTCAAGAAATCTTCGCCATTCTGTAAAAACTTAACCAGAATACCAGTAGTCAAAAATTTTATTTTCGTGTTCTTGTTTGATTTATTCGACCCTCTAATGATGAAACCAACCTCTTCACCGCACTTGGTGCAGCGTTCAGCAGCTACCCTCTCGGCCAATCCTATTGCAGAAATTCTCCTTGGCTGCGTACATAGAATCTGAGTCTTGAATTCTTTTTTGGAGTATAAATCATCAAGTATAAACTGAACAAGCTGGGTGGACTTTCCCGAACCGGTCTCACCTGTGATTAAGCTAACTCTGTGAGAGTTAATGATTTTTAAGATATTCTCTCTTTCATCCCAAGCTGGCAGCTGTGATCTTTCTTTAATTCGATCCGAGATTTCCTGTGACTTCGTCCTTTTCAAATAATCATTTTCTATCTTTTCGACATCTGGGTTTGATCTAAAGACTTTTTTCTGCTTGAAAATTTGCTCTCTAACTCCAATCTCATCACTTTCCTCTTTCAAATCAATCTCCAACAAAGGACCAGGTTTCTCAATGATTTTTCCAGAACTCTCTTGCAACCATTCTACGACTGAATAAACATAACTCATACCTAACAAGTTTTCTGCGGTATATTTTGCGACCTGTGTAATTATTTGGAGTTTGATATAGTTTGGTAGCTTGTGCTTCGGATCGATGGTGGAAACGATGAA
The DNA here is from genome assembly GCA_030579675.1 of Liangdongia quercuum. NCBI lineage: Eukaryota > Fungi > Ascomycota > Saccharomycetes > Phaffomycetales > Wickerhamomycetaceae > Liangdongia > Liangdongia quercuum. The sequence goes on along the minus strand of JAKTRK010000021.1, from coordinate 129,702 downwards.
GCCTGTCAAATCGTTGGGATAGTGCTGGGATTTGAATACCTCTAGATATAGCAAATTGTTTAACTTAATTTTTATGGAGTCTTTGTCCAGCATTTTGATGGAACCAGGATCATAAATGGAAATTAAACTCTCTGTTTCTTCATTCCACATCTGATATGAATCGTGAGGGTCTAGTTCCTCGGTGCTGGCAATATATTTAGCGAATTTGCGAGTAAGGCTGATGACTGCATCCTTAAAATTTGAATTGTTGTCATTCAATGCCATAATTGCTTCAGATCTTGATACTCCAAACTCCATGATCTTTTTTACAAGGATTTCGTTCTTGTCAGCGATAACAACAGTATCGTTAGCAGCAGTATCTAAGAAAAATGGTGGTAGATCATCCTCAGGAACATTAAATAAAAGGAAGGAAAGAGGATCTTGATATTTCACAGCTTCTTCAATGTGTGAATCCCTAAACCCTAAAGAATGAAGAAGTTCATCTACTGGTGGTGTCTCATGACTTGCAAGTTTCCATTTAATATGCGACTTCATTGTGCTCTGAATTAAGTCCCTTTGCTTTACCGAGAGACTAAAAGATGGTGCATTATCCCAAACTTTTTGAGGAAACTTCACATTAATAAGCCTTTGTTGTAGATGCTTTTTCTGTGATGTAATATCTGCATTTCTCGATGATTTCGCAGATTTCGAGATTTTGCTGTTGACAGAAGTTAAAACAATTGGAATTGTCTGCTGTTTGGCCTGATTATTCACCCTTATTTCCCGTTTCTTCTCTCTGTCATCTTGAGTCTTACGGTCATTCAAAACGACTTTAAAGGGATCATTGTTATAGACTCGATCATGTTTATGGGGATCTGCTTTCAACATAATTTTCCTCTCGTCCTCAAGTTTATTCCATATCTCTTTGAACTCTCTTGGGAGTACAAGGTGAAGATTTTTATTGAAACAAACTCTGTGTAGAGCAACAGTGGCAGCAATGTATCTCGCTTCAATTGGCGTTTCTCTCGGTCCTAAATCATGCCTGATTTTAACAGATATGATTTCCCTAGTCCTCGGTTCTTCCCATGGCAGTATCACGACTGCAATCATGCCACCCTTGACTTTGAGCATATCATACTGGACTTTATTCCACTTGGACTTTTGAGCATGTTCGTGAAGAAGACTTATTGGCGTCTTGCCGCTAGTTGGTCTCTTTATTATGCTAGCAGTTTGCTCTTTCGTCTCTTTGGAACTGCTGTCATTCGAAGATCTCTGGTCTTTTTTAGACTTCTTTACCTTATCATCCGTGACATTGCTCCGTGGCTCTTTGAGTGCTTTATCCTTCTTGGCCATTGCTTCATAGATCGAAAAAGCATTCGATGAGTTTACGCATCAGCTACTCTTTAGATAATTTGAAGCTCGGAAAAAATATATGTTTGTTCACGTGACATAAGTAACAAATATGTATGAAAGGCTAGGTTGCCTTCCAGTTCATAGTCTTGAGAGGTGAAAAAGGGATCTTGTAGAAGGTCTTCAGGAAAAAAAAAAAAAAACAGGAAAAAGGAAAAAGGAAAAATAGATGCTGGGATGTTGGACTCAGAAGGGCGTTTAGTCATAGATCTATGACATCTTTTGTGTAGTTCTTCAAGAAAAAGCCATCCATCGATTTCAGCAGAACCACGGAACAATAAAGTTCATATTGCAGTCTTTGCAAAACTGATGTTACATACATTTTTTTTTTTAGCATAAGGGAATATGACCGAATATTGCCTTACCAGTGGTCCCCATGTCAGCAGTAACGTGTAATTCATAGCAATTTATAAGTATCTATCAAGTTTATACGTCTACGAGTACCATCACCCACCCGGTCACGCAGGAAGTAGTGCTGTGCTCGATTCAGAGCAAGGGCTTGGTCGTTTTGCTCTACAAAACAATCGACGATCAATCTACAGTTTTAGGAGTTTGCGAGAATTTTCAGATGGCACGGCTAAAGCAAAAAACTGAAGCCGTTGCCGACATTGAATCGTCCAGAAACTTTGAGGCACAAGTCGTAAAAGGACTGAAATCCTCATTTAATCGATCTAATGGGCAATACCGGTCTTTATAGACCTGATTCAAAACACTGCATTCAGGTATCTATCGACCGGATTTAAACTAGTGGTCTCTTTGTTGCGCAACATCGGCCGAATTCTGCTGCCACTTCCGAAGGGTACACTCATGCGATTTCAGGCAGTCACCCATCATTCTTATTACTAACTGGACAAGGTTTTAGTAATTACGTGCGAGCGTTATATAACAGAGCCGAATTGGCATCTCTGATGGAGGTTGAGTTGTTCGCATGTAGTATTATGGTGTGTGGATTGTCCAGCTGTTGACTTTTCTTCACCCGATTATATACGATCTATCATCATCTGCTCTCAGCAAGAGCTTTTGTGAGCACTGTTTGCTCAACGCTTTTGAAAGACACCCGCTGTGTGCTTAAACAGTAAAGAGCCAGTAGGACAAGCAGAGGGAGATATACAGCAGTGCAACTTCCAGGTATTTTGGAAGAATATGGCAGATATAGTGCAGGAGGCCATGGATATGCACTCTTCTGTGTCGACTGTGGGCTCCGAACTGGCGGGCACAAGAAAGAGAAGAGTTGGGAAAGCTTGTGATTCTTGTCGTATAAAGAAGACCAAGTGTGATGGAATCAAGCCTTGCTCAAGATGTATTGCAGACAACAAGATATGCATATATTCTGATAGCCGGCGTGCAAAGGAGAAATCGTATCCACCAGGCTATGTCGAACTCTTAGAGACAAGAGTAGACCTCTTATCAAGATCGATGGAGAAGCTGGTGGAGCTTATTTATTCTGACAAAGACCTGGAGTTTCTGAAATCCAAGACAGATGGCAAATACTCCGTTAACGAGGTCATCACTCTGTTGGTTGACAATCAAGGACTTTTGAACAAGTATCCAGTAGTGTGGGATGAAGGTATGAAGCTTGCTTCTCAATTACCTGCCGATCAAGAGGGCATAGCCAAGATTTCATCTAAATTCGCAAAACATTCGAGGGAAATATCAAAGAGCGAAAAGCAAAATGCAAGAGAGGCGAGGGGACTCAAGTCAAAAAAAAGGGGTCGTAAAGCTAAGAATACCCAACCTACTCTCCCCGAAGTTACTGTCAAGCTCGAAACTCCAGAAGACGGTGACTCGAAAAGAAGTTCAGAAGCTTCGGTGAATAGCGCTGATGATCTAAGAGTCGATTTGTTTCCTTTTTCACCAGAAGCGTCTTCTTTAAACGTATTGGCTAACATCACTAGCTTGAGATTCTCAGATTTTGAAAGCGATAACTCTTATCAGTCAGAGCATGAGAAATCTCCTGCTGAAAACTGGCATGCAATTCCATATCTAAATGAGCAATCACAAATCCCCTCATTACAAGAGGTACCACCACTGAATTTCCCTCATAAGCCATCTGAAAGCAACGGCTCACAACAGAGGAGAAGCTCTTCTTTATCAAGACCTTCTCTTGCCACTAGCTCCGTCCACAAACCCAATAATAACTCGAGGAGAGGAAGCTTCAGAGTTTTATCTCCTAAAGCTTCGACCCAAATTTTCCAATTCGGTAATCTTGAAAGCGCTGATGACACATTTTTAGAAAATTTCGATGTTATTAGTCCAAAAAGTATAAACTCCATCGATTTGGGGCTGAATGCAATGTTTTTGAATGAACAAGTTGAAACCAATATAAACGAAACTCTGCCCGATCTGCATTTGAGTGGTTATTATTAATATTCTGTATTTTTTACGTCTCTATTTATTCTTCTTAGTTGTCTTGTTGAGTATTTTGAAACTTTTTAATGCTTTAATTTACGTTTAATGTATCTCAGTTCTGACGTAGATTCTTTTCCGGTATACTACTACGCATTAGGGAAGCGGTGAGTATAAGGCTGCTCTCATTTTCAACTTCATGAGAGAGGTAACAACTAATTTTAGACATATTTGGCTATATCAAGAGTTTATTTGTGCAGACTAAACTTTTGAAAATTCAAAAAATACCAACGATGCATAACCCGAAATCTGGCAATCTAGTACGATTTTCTGCACTATTAATGCTCATATATTGGTATAAGAACTGACAGATGTTACTCTAGATCCAGAGTTTTGAACTCCAAATCGTAATTGCATTCTTCTACTTTTAAGTCAAGATTTTGTTATCCGTCAACTACAATTCAGGTAAACCAGCTGATAACGATTAGGCATTAGCCACAGATAAAATGAACCAAAACTAAAAATATTCAGCTATTGTGTAAGACAATAAATATAGAGACAAGCACAACTCAGGCTTTTAGCAATTTGGCTATAGGTTCTTCCAGAGAGGAAGGTTTTGTCAAAGAAGAATAACGTTCATAAACTTCACCTTTCTTATCGACCAAAAATTTCTCAAAATTCCACTTTATGCCTTTGAACCCTAATAGACCTGATTTTTTCGATTTCAGATATTGATAAACTGGATCGGTATTAGCACCATTGACTTCAACTTTTTTTAAAACAGGGAATGTAACACCATAATTCAATGAACAGAAACTTTGGATTTCTTCTTGAGAACCGCTCTCCTGGTGTCCAAATTGGTTACATGGGAATCCTAAAATAACTAAACCTTGATCTTTATACTTTTCGTAAAGTGATTCGAGTTCAGCATACTGAGGAGTAAACCCACATTTAGAAGCAACGTTCACAATCAAAACAACTTTGCCTTCCAACTGATCGAAAGCAAAAGGCTTGGAATCTTTGTCAAGAGGGGACAGCTTATAAAAATCTGACATGGATGAATCTCTTAGTATGTTATAATAGCTATTTAGAACTTGAAGCTCTTCGTCTCAAAGCGTTTCTCTGTTGAATTTATAATATTTTTAAATTTTGAAGTGCACTATTTTCTGTATCATGCACCCAAGAAATGCAAAGGCCAAAACCAAAAGAAAAGCTGCACTAAAATTTTGGAGATTTTCAGTGCCGAGGCTAAATATTATACAGAGAGTGAAATATTCAGAACCTTCTACGTTCCAGACTCCGTAAGATTATATATTCAAGTACAATCAACTGTAATACTACACATCCTGACTAATTAAATAAATTCACGAACTTATCTTTTATTTTTTAACTCCTATGCCTTTAGTCATCATGTTCGGAATGCAGATGGTATTTTCTTCTTCCCTCCCGAATCACATACATCGGTCATATATTGATTGGTCTTTGCAGTAGATGCCCCATCCTTTCTATTTTAGTTTTCAAGTAGCCATCAACTTCGCTGGAATGAATACCTCTATCATGATTTCTCCAAGCCAGCGGAATCATTGGCACCCTCTCAACGACTCTAACTAGACCTTCTTTACCTTCAACAGCAGCGATCTTGTTAGGGTTGTTGGTCAAGAGTTTGATGTTTTGCAAACCTAGATCCACAAGTATAGCAGTAGCCAATGAGAAAGATCTGGCATCAGCTGGATGTTTTAGCATCAAGTTGGCCTGCACAGTGTCGGCGCCTAGATCTTGTAAATTGTAAGCCTTCAGTTTTTCACCTAGGCCGATTCCGCGGCCTTCTTGTCTTAGATAAACAATACAACCTCTACCTTCTTTAGCCATCAACCTACCAGCTTCATCAAATTGCTCCCCACAATCACATCTTGCACTCCATACATTTTCTCCAGTGTAACATTCTGAGTGAATTCTTACTAAAGTTGGATCCACATCCTTTGGGGTAATTATGAAACCATCTTCATCAAAATGAGCAGTTTCTCCACTGATCTCATCTTTGTCAGCAATAACTCTTCCTGGTCTGAGTTTCCCAACATAAGCGCCTCTGATCATACGATCACTTTGTGTTTCACCTTCTACTCGTCTGTATAATGACCTCGATCTTATATTTTCACCAAAAACGACAGCAAGATGTTCTTTGTTATCGATATCATTTGAATATATATGCAAGAAGATCTCTACACCCTGAGTGGTTGGGATTCTAGCTCTAGCGACACAGTGGACTGTTGGTAATATATCCGGTAGTAGTTGCTTTTGTTCGAAATTTACATCCTCTTCTTTAACAGGAATACCAACGGGTGTAGTGGGGTAGGAGTCAGAAGGTGTTATGGATGGTGATAATAAAGGTATTGCTTTGAAAACAGCATTGGACTCAGAACTTGCAAGTATTGGAGTGGGCTGTTCCATTTTTTTTTAAAAGTTCTTGAAAATACTGAGATTTTGATAGAACCAAGTGATATGAGGCTCTTGTTTGAGCTCAAAGAAGCAATGATTAGATAAAAACGAGTATCTATTATAGAACCCAGCTACCGTTTCAATCTTCTGTAACCGATTCGGAATAATTACCTAGCTGCTAAAGATCTAATGCTTTCTTACTAATGAGACGTTGATGAAAAGTGGGAAATTATATGAGTATATGAGCTTTCCGAGTAAGACTCTCACCGGTAAATAGTGCTCAAAAAGGTTGCTAGCAAATGATATAACGTAGTTGGCGATCTTATAAAAGCGTTGGAAGTGCTCGGTTTAGTACTTTTGATGACACACACTGACCAACTTAAATATCCTACCACTTTAGTAATTGATGATGAATGAGGACCTCCAACAGAATATCACGTGATCCAATATCTCCGGATTCGAGTTCGAAAGCATGGCTCTATTTGGAAATTGGAGCAGAGGAGAACTCTGGTAGGATCGATGAAGGAAGCGTTAAGGCATAGTAGAAGAGTAATGGTAGCTTGAAATACTCTAGAGAGCTTTTAATATAGTGAGTATCTACTAGCGATCATTAAAGTATGTATCATATGGACCACGTACGGTTAATGAGATTAGGGTGTGGCTCGAACTGTGCTTGATGCATTTGATCAGAGTTCGACTCTCGAGATGCCATTGATTATAAGCGATTTCTTTGGATCAGTCAGACATAAGACCTGCAGGTGATGGCCCAGCAATTTTTTACCTACGGATTAGATCGGAGACTAGAGAAGGCAATAGTTGCCAAAAGGATTTGGCTATCTTTGTTGATAAATGGAGTAGCCTGCGTAACGGACTACGGAATCGGTACGACGGTTGAGTGCACCCCTGGCTCGCGCAACCCACCATTACCATTATTGAGTCTCAGTTTCTTTTTACAATAACTCACACTACTGTTCCACTGGAACATGCGCTCTGACATATCCACGCAAAAATACTCAAGTGGTGCAAATAGGCTGGTGTTCGTATTTATATCCAAACCATCACTTATATTATCTTGTTGCTACCCGGCTGTCAATTAACATGAATTGGGGATTCAATGTGAGAGACTGCAGAGTCGCTGATGCCTCAATACAGCTAAAACTGACTTCTTGTATTCTAAAGAGGTAAGCTCCACGACCTAGATCGTCGATACTTCTCAAGGAACACAGCTATTAGCAGAGGGGGTTCGCAAACAACATTAGTAATTGACCACAGCAAAGAACTACCATGATGGTTGCTAGAAGCCGCATATTGCTAGGATCGGGTCTTCTAGTTAGTGCAGCTCTTATTGGAAGCAGAAACTTTTGGTGGACTCAGCGTAAGGTTCTAGATCCTCCAAGCACTACGAAGCAAGGAAACAGAATCTTTTTACCAGTCAGATTCGAAAATGAGCTAGAAAATTTGCTATTAATCAAAAGACCACTATTGCTCAATTTTACAATAAGAGGCGATCCCTATTGCAATAAAGTTACCGGAGCTCTCCAGAGAATCATTGCTTATGAAACTGATAAAAAAATCAATATGGTTGACGTTGAATGCGATGAGCCTGGTACTAGAGATCTACTTCCGAGATTTGGTGTGAAAAACATACCAACAGTTGTAGCAGTACAAAAAACTCTTCCGGTGGATGATTATGTTGACCAGAATCTTTTGAGAGACCCTAGTGGCGAAGTTGACTGGACTAAATTGAAAGAGTGGATAGAGAAAAACGCAGATCCAGAAAACACTTGAGTCATCTCAGTAGGGAACTATAGTTTTGCAATTGTTTTTGTAAAATAATTCGCTGCCCGCTCTAGAAGCTACCTCTTGGTTTACATGAATATATAACAATTCCTTCTAACTATTGATGATTCATCTTGAGCTACATCCTTGCTTTTTTTATCAAGTAAATGTCCAGATAACGATATCAGTTATCATCAACTGTCTCATCTGGGGACCACAACTGAACTGTGCAGTCATAGAAACTACATGTAGAGACTACTTCACCTTTAACTGCACTCCAGTCGCATCCATAAACCATACTCTCATGCGCTCCTTTGTAATATCTTTCCACACTTGGGTCCCCCTTTGGACCTTCACTTCCAATTATCCTGGCACCATCATACATACAGCAGGTGAGTAATCTATCGTCATCCTTTTTTGAGCTGGGCACAAATCTCCATACGCCTCCACCTAGTTTAACTTTTTCTATAACTCGAGGCAAGACTCCGTTAATTATCCCAACATTTGGCACTATTCGCAGATCTATACTTCGTAGGTTATCATCATATGATCCTGTCCATAAGGCGTATGGTCTAGATAGTTGCCATTCGCCTATACCTCGACTGTTACCAGAAGTGCTGGTCTGAATTGCAATAACACCAGCCTCATGCAACCTTCTCGATTGGAATACTGGCAAAATTGGCGAAGTTCTGGTATCATGTGCATTCAGACAACCATCATCACCACCAGTGAATACTACATCACTTAACTCATTCATTTCTCCAAATGCTCCTGTCCAGCACTGCAATTCGTGTGGAGTTTCTAAAAATTGTGGTTCTCCAAAACCTGTATTAGTGAGGTGTAACAGAGCAGCGTTCCCATCTGTCATTGTAACTAGAATTTTCCCTTTATGGGAATTGTGGAATATAAGAGAGGTTATCAGAACTTCTTGTTCAAATAGTTGTGCATGGTGTAGTAGCTCAACATCACAACATGGCTGAAGATCATCGATGAATCTCTTGACTTTCCAAACTCTCAAATCTCCTGTAGAGTGCGCAGAAACTAATAGAGAATCATCATGTGGTGAGAACTTAAGATCCAAAACGGCACTCTCTGTCGGTATTCTTCGTAGTAAGTTCAACTCATCCTTCCAAAATCGATATATATCTATTGAGCCATGTCTTTTGCCAGTTTTTTTTTCTAGTTGATAAGTCCCCAAAAATAGAATTGTGTCATTAAGCGGGTCAAACCTCAGTGCAGATGGTGGGTATTCTGTATTTGCTAGTGCAATACTCCTCGCAGTAGCCATCCTCTATTTATTGAGCGTTTTCATATTCCCATATTCTCTTGACATCTGAAGAGCTTCGTGCACCTCAAAGTTGTACAATGAGATGTGAATTGTGCGGGTAACTATATATTTGTTTAGCAACACGAAATGTAAACAAAAGGCAAATTGATCAACACCAAAGGCTGCTCTGATTACAAGAGATACCAAACAGAAGACAAAGATGGTAAGCAGCGGAAATGTTTTGACGTACAAAATCAGAGATTAACATCCAATCGTTTAGTCGACCAATACAAAGACTTACAAAGACGCGTTTTCTCTATTCGACAAAAAAGGCACAGGCAAAGTATCACCAGAAGCTCTTGGTGATCTCTTGAGAGCCGTTGGCCAAAACCCGACGTTAGCGGAGATCAAGGACTTGCAGTCTCAAGTTCCAGGAGAGCTTGACTTTGACACTTATGTCAAGATCATCAACAGACCTGATGGATTCAAGCCTTTGGGGGAGCCTGAAGACTACATCAAGGGCTTTCAAGTGTTCGACAAAGAGGGAACAGGCTACATAGGCGTTGGAGAATTAAGATACATCTTGACCTCTATTGGTGAAAAGTTATCGGATAGCGAGGTTGATGAACTACTCAAAGGTGTCAATGTTACAAAGGATGGGAATGTTGACTACGTTGAATTTGTCAAATCTATCTTAGCCCAATAGAGTAATCAGCTAATTAAGCTATTCGTTGAAGCAGACCGTTTTTTTGGAAATTTTCATTTGAACTTGGGAGAACATTCCGTAAATTATTACCACTTTTTATAAAGGATTAGGATATATATGTAAATTTTTTGAACTCCAACCATCTTGTACGTGATAAACGACTTCACACGCAGCTATCCGAGAATAGGCAAAAAATTTCCAATTATCATCATTGGAATGCCGAATACATCTCTTTTGAGAGTCCACATGCAAGCAGTTTTTATAGTTTCTTCGGTCGGTGTTAGCAATGTGCATCCTGTCATAGTAGCACCTCTGAAGTCCCCATATGCAATGGTGGAGAACAAGTCAAAATATTCAATCACTGAGATATCATCCATAAGTTCCACAATGAAAGTGATCTTGTTCAGCAGCTGTTCTCTTGTCCATCCAGTCAAAATACAGAATTCCTCAGAAACGTATGCGATCTGCCCTGTTCTTCTCCAAACAATAGTAGGAGTTCCACTAATGGATATAAATTTGTCATATTCCAACAAAGTCCTCTGGAAACATTGCTCCATAAATATAAGATCTTCCTCCTTCAAAGTATTTGTACATGCTATAAACGAAGGTCTGAAGTTTGAGATGCTTTTAGCCATTTTCACTAGCTGTACTTTAGTAAATCTATTTCTCAAGTAGGTAAACAATGCATGAAATCCAGGAGTATAACTGAATGGGCGATTTATTCTAGCATAAATCTCTTCAGGTTCCTTGTATCTTAATCCCCAGGGGCTTTGTGACGAGGTGGAATAAGTGGTGTCGTTGGAAGCACTATCTGTGATACCAATAGTAAAACTCAGCATTGAGTGATGACTAGGGGTATCATCGGAATCCATTCTGTTTCTGCCTTCTATAAGTTTCATAACTTCAGGAAAAGTTATTAGTTGGTCTTGCACAATTCCTAACGAATATTGATTTATTTCTTTGTCGCCCTGCCTGTATGTGTTGTAGATATCATGACTCTGTATAGGTGTCGACTGTGAAGTGGATCCAGTCGATGAAGTCGAGTTTTCTCGTAAATGTGTGTGTTCATAAGCTCTGGGTTGAGTTCCATGCGAATACTGGTGATTCTGGCGCTGAGCCTGATGATGAAGGTGCTGGTGATTGTAAACGGAGGGAGGAGACTGGGTATCATTATTTGAAGAATTATACTCCATATTGATGCTTTTAAATCCATCTTGTTTGATGATATCACTCAGGATCGAATACTCTGAATTAGCAGCGCTTGACATGAATTTAGTCTTTGGGTTTAAATGTGTTGTATAGAATGCTATGGGTTCATTGGGTATAACAGTTGGCCTGCTGGGGAAGGGCTGACTGTGCAAAGATGAGTTATGAAGTTGGATATGCTCAGGAATAGGAGCGCTATGACGGATGTCTTTATTGTGTTCGATTTTGGGAGTGAAAGAGTTCAACCCCGTCTCTATACCAGGTGCATCCATAAGGTACTTCTTTTTTTTTCTTGGAGCATCGACACAAGTATTCGCAAGTCCTCGTGCAATACATCTATTACATGGGCGAGCCTCATCACAGGTCATATGGGCCTTGTGACAATGGACGCATGCCCTTGAGGTTTTCTTTCTCGCCTGCTTCTTCTGTATCGTAGAATTGCTTGGCTAGAGAAATGATTAGTATAAAAGTCTAGTTGAATAATGATACTGATCAGCATACCTTCATAATATGCGAGGCACCTATGCATGCAGCAAACAACTCTTTGAACTTGGACTTTATGAACACAGTTCTGGAACTGGCTGTAAAGCTATTTGTCTCCAGGCCTGTAGTATACTCTCAAACAGTGGAGTAATCAATGAAACTCTTATTATTTTCGCATTTGGGATTACGGAAACTTGCCTATTATGGAAATAACCCCGATCAGGAAAGAAAAGAAGCTTTGACAGTTGAGAAGTGGTTGGGAGAACCAAACAGACAGATAACTGACGCTGCTGAATACATCCCACTATATGCAAGAACGTGAACTTTATCAATTGATCTCACTCGCTATAGCTATATAAGTTTGATTCCAACTCACTTGAAGTTAATGCGGCATATCTCCTGCTGGGCTTGTGAAGTTGATAGAACGCTCTGATGCTTAACGAGCTTCAAGTTCAAGAGGTTTGATAAGGGACACAATCCTTGCAGATACAGTAGACATATACTGGAATCACTGCAAAACTCGTACCTCCGAAAGAAGATGATGTGAGATGAAAGAGGACAAAAGAGGGAAAGTGTGTGACGAAAAAGAGGGACGGGATCCCTTCCTACCGTGTGTAGACTTGTCCTATGGAGTGTCTCGTTAGGGCTAATACAATTTCTAAAGGGCTCCATTAGGGTAACAAGTGCTTAATAATCATATACTTTTGCAATGCTACTTGAAAAAATTTGAGTTTACGCACTGAAGACATACATCAAAGAATTCAATTGTAACAGAAACGAAATGACTGATCTTGTTTCATCTTTTCAAAAGCTATCGTTAGCCGAAGCTGAAAATGTATGTTGAGAGCTGCTTCTCGTTTCACAGTTTTCTAACCCCTCTTCAATAGACTGATGCTACAAAATTTGCACCACTGAACAACGAGGAGAAAGCTCTCGAATCACAATGGCTGACTCTTTCAAAAAGATTTCCAGACTCTATTGCAGAGCTCAACAAGAACTTACAATACAAAACATTCATACTGGGTAACCACCCATCTGCTGCTGATGTAATCGTTTTCTCCAGGGTGTTACCATTTGTTCAAAGTTGGACCTCTAAAGACTATGCCAGTAATCGTCATACTTTGCGTTGGGCTGACCTCGTTCAGAATACTCTTGTTCAAGTTCCAGAAGAGTTATTATTGAAGATCGACACAACCATTGAAGTGCCACGAGAAATTAAGGAGAAGAAGGAGAAGAAGAAAGAAAGTATCGAAACAGCATCTCCAGCACCAGCATCTGCTGAGGACTCCAAGCAGAGTAAGAAAGACAAGAAAGAAAAAAAGCAAAAGGGTGGTAAACCTGATGAAGAGACATTGAAGAAGCTGAGAGAAGAAGCTGCCAAAGCTAAGAAGGAAAAAAAAGCCAAAGCCGCAGCAGAAGCTGATGCCAAAGCCGCCTCTACAACAGTCCCACCAAACCCCTCCTTGATTGATTTCAAAATTGGGTTCATTCAAAAGGCAGTCAAACATCCAGATGCGGACTCTCTATATGTCTCCACCATTGACTGTGGGGAAGATGAGCCTCGTACCGTGTGCTCAGGTCTCGTTAAGTACGTTCCAATTGAGCAAATGCAGCAACGATATGTTGTCTTGGTCGCTAATTTGAAACCCGTAACAATGAGAGGTATCAAATCTTATGCCATGGTTTTATGTGCTTCAACTAAGAACAGACCAGACGAAGAAGAGAAAGTTGAGTTTATCGAACCTCCAGCAGGGTCTAAACCTGGTGATAAGGTCTTTTTTGAAGGGTTTGATGGCACTCCAGAAAAACAGCTGAATCCAAAGAAAAAGATTTGGGAACAAGTTCAGCCAAGTTTCAGTACTAACGAAAATTTGGAAGTGATCTACAAGCAAGAAGGTAAACCGGATGCGAAGTTATCTAACAAGGAAGGCCAGATATTCAAGGCTTCTTCCATTGTAAGTGCGTACGTTAGCTAGAGTAGACACAAAGTTGCTTGTATCATTTAATTTGGCATCCGTATAAACGAGTTTTTTTCTATTGTATTTTTATGTCATTGTAATTACCTTTTTTTTTGCTCTGAGTGCCTCATGAAAAATAAAATACGTATTACACAGTAAAAAAGAAAGATGTAAACATGGATTATCAGACAGGAAACCTTGAAAATGAAATTGATAAATAGTCACTTTGAGAAAGGTACCGATGGATCAATTACACTAATCGCAGAAGATAAGGAGGACCTATTTACTTTGTACAACCTCATTCAGAAGCACGACGAGATTGAACTAAAAACCCTAAGAAATATCAAAAAAGGTTCAAAAGATGCTGCGAAAGGATCCAAGTCTAAAGTTGAGAAGAAGCTTGTAAAGCTACGCATTAGTGTTGAAGAAATTGATTTCACACCACAAGACGAAGTAATGAGAATAAGGGGTAGAACGACCACAGCCGTGGAAGATGTTCCATCAAGCACGTATCACACAGCTGAGTTGGACTTTAAACATCCCTTCACGTTGCACAAGGATGATTGGGACGAGATTTCGTTGGAACTAGTCAATAAAAGTTGTAGCATTGATGAGAAGGCTGAAGTTGGTGCTGTGGTCCTTCAAGAAGGTGTTGCTCATATATGCTTAATCACAGAGAACATGACAGTGCTAAGGCAAAAAATAGAGAGATCAATTCCAAGAAAAAAGAGAGGTGACTCTCAAGCACATGACAAATCGCTGGAAAAATTTTATGAGCTAGTTGCAGAGACTTTAATTAGAGATTTAGATGTCGTGAAATTGAAAGCCATAGTTTTGGCATCTCCTGGATTTACAGCTAAGGGATTGTATGACAAAATATTTCAAATAGCCATGCTGAAAAATGACAAAGAGACTTTAGCAACAAAGCCGAAATTCATAATTGCTCATTCATCTACAGGATTCTTACAAGGGCTCGAAGAAGTTTTAAAATCTGAGGAAATACTTAACAAATTGGCAACAACCAAATTTGCCAAAGATGTTCTTTTATTAGATGAATTCTTCAAAATTCTGAATAATGATGATGGCAAAGCATGGTATGGTCCAAAAGAAAGCGAGAAAGCGACTGATTTGGGTGCTGTTAAGAATCTATTGATCACAGACTCTTTATTCAGGAGTGATGATGTTGGCGAGCGGAAGCATTACATCGAACTTGCGGATCGAGTAAGAGCAGGGGGTGGTGAAGTCACCATCTTTTCCAGTCTCCACGATTCTGGTATTCAGCTTGATGAGATTACAGGAATTGCAGTTATATTGAATTATCCGATTTTTGACCTGGATGAAGAAGAAGAAGAACAGGAAGATGAGGAAAAGGAGAAGGAGGAAGATAATGTGTAAAAAGAACAGTAAAGAGACCGCGTATACATGAAACCTCGTTCAGAAAAGCGTAATTTTTTTGATTTTTTTTGATTCGTAAGTCTCTCCCATTCATGTGCGATTATCAACGCAGATTACATGAGCCTTGATAAATCAGATCCATGAAACACACAGATGATATATCGGGTGATAAACAAATCAACCACGTCGAACAGTCCACCCATTAAGCAACCCGAAATGGCGAACCAGGTATCAGCATTGAAAAACGATCGTCTATGGAGTTCGCGTCTAGTTCTCACGACTGCCGTTGCATGCATCGCGTCAGCTCAGTTCGGCTATCATATGTCAGAGCTCAATGGACCTGGGCTTGTGTTGTCATGTCAAACAGAAGTTGAAATTCCTGGCCGTAGCTACGAAGATACGTGGTTTTTCAAACATGGTATCGAGAGGTGCATTGAAATGAATGATAAAGGACTAGGTCTTGTCACATCCATCTTTCCAATTGGTGGACTTTTTGGTTCGTTATACGGTGGAACATTGTGTGATTCTCTAGGAAGAAAATTCACGAGTGTCTTCAACGCATTGGTATACATAACTGGGTCGATTATCATGGTTTATGCAAATACCAGAGGGTCTTTTGCTTTTGGAAGATTTATCGCAGGCCTAGGAGCTGGTTGCACCATAGTTGTAACTCCGTTAATGATCAATGAAATCAGTACAGAAGGGCTAAAGGGTGTTTTGGGAAGTATGACACAAGTATCTATCAACCTCGGAATTCTAGGGACACAGATACTGGCTATCAACTGGTCTAATAGCTTACAATGGAGATTTTTACTGGTTGTTGCTGCATTAATTGGTGTCATTAATTTCATCCTATTATTGTTCATTGATGAGAGTCCAAAATGGCTACATTCGAAAGGATATGTTCAGAAATCAAATGAAGTCTTATTGAAGTTACGTAATGGTGACGTGTCAAGTGTCGAGAATGAAATCAGAAGCTGGGATCAAGATCCTAATGATGATCAAGCTGCTAGAACCAGATCGTCATCTACTTCAAACACTATCTCTCTATATGAATACATTAAAGATCCGAAATACAGATCAACTTTGCTTGCTGTGACTGCACTAACTTCAGGACCTCAGTTCTGTGGAATAAATTCAATTGTATTTTACGGGGTCAAGACTATAAGCAAGATTTTACCGGATTATGCTGTGACAATCAACTGTTTGATTTCATTACTGAACGTTATAATAACATGTGTTGCAGCACCACTCATTGATAGGCTGGGACGCAAGCCCTGCCTTCAATCATCGTCTTTAGTCATGGGGATTTCTTCCGCATTGATGTCAATAGGCATTTTAAACAACTTCTCTGCATTGTCAATTCTTACGACTCTCACCTACGTTGGATCCTTCGCTATTGGACTGGGACCTATACCATTCTTAATGATTTCAGAACTCTCACAGGTTGAAGCTAAAGGCGCTGCTCAAAGTTATGGGACTACAATCAGCTGGATTTCAACGTTCTTGATTGGATACCTGTTCCCAATATTGGACAAAACCATTGGTGGCTACGTGTATCTCATTTTTGCCTTTGTATGTGCCTCCTTCTTTTGGCTGATCAAACTATATATTCCAGAGACCAAGGGCCATATATCGTTTGAAGAAATCTGGGGAATGAGAACAGATTGAAATTGATTGGAAATAAAACGCGTATGAAATTCACGTGATAATGATGTAGGAGTAAGAAAAAGTAAATATTTGTGACTGTTACACCTCGACATTGAGTGGCTTTTGCCCCGAACAATTTGGTTCAAGCACACCAAATTTACTGTGATAGAATTTTGTATATTCGGTTTGAGACACACAAGGATTATGGAGTGGGACTCTAATTTTTTTCATTAAAACAAAAAACAACTTTCAGCCTAGTTCATATTACACATTACGACAGATCAATCTACAAGATGCCTACCAGATTAACTAAAACCAGAAAACATAGAGGTAACGTCTCAGGTATGTTATTCACTAGAATCGTTTACGGAAAGAAGCACCCATGAGGACTTAGGTTATGGAAATTGTATTCTACAAAAGTAGTTAGAGATGAAGTTCAGAAAAGAGTAATCAGCAAAATCATATGAATATAACGAGAAATAACCAGTGCTTGCGAATGAAATAAGTGAGGATATTCATGGCTCGGAGGGTATAAGCTTTAGAGATATTTCATTGCGCCCACTGAGCAAAAAAATATTCAGACCAAGGAGCATATACTACTACTTGGAATTCGAGCCAAGGTTTAAAGAAGATTTTTGACTTATTTATGCAACACAATATTCTATTTCTCTCATGGTGTTCCTTCTTGTGACTTTAAATCAGTCAGTTACTAATTTCTTAATAGCCGGTAAGGGTCGTGTCGGTAAACACAGAAAGCATCCAGGTGGTAGAGGTAAAGCTGGTGGTCAACATCATCATCGTATCAACATGGATAAATACCATCCTGGTTACTTTGGTAAAGTTGGTATGAGATACTTCCACAAACAACAAAATCATTTCTGGAGACCAGTCTTGAATTTGGACAAGTTATGGACTTTGGTTCCAGAAGAAAAAAGAGAACAGTACTTGACCTCTTCTTCTACCTCTGCTGCTCCAGTCATTGACACATTAGCTGCTGGTTATGGCAAAGTTTTGGCTAAAGGTCGTTTGCCAAACGTCCCAGTCATTGTCAAGGCTAGATTTGTCTCCAAGTTAGCTGAAGAAAAGATTAGAGCTGCCGGTGGTGTTGTTGAATTAGTGGCCTAAATGTTTTCTTATTTAATAATAATACGGTCATCATCAAACTGGACTATTAAAAGTAAGAAACGGGAAAATGCTTTATCTTTTAATGTATCATTTTTTCATAATTTGTACAATGCTATGGTTTTCATGTAATTAAAGCTGTAATGGAAAGAAGTTTCACAGCCTTCAATATACTCCCTTCTATCACCGTAGATTATATTCCGAGTAATGCTGTTGGTTCCTTTTGACTCAATAAATTCCGACGTGCGTGCCCTAAACGCTTATAGATTCTTTTGGCGATATTGTAAACATCAAATTTTGCCTAGAGGACACCATGAGTGGGAGCTCTAGAAGTTCGAGCTGATCACCCCGATTTCCAGCCGTGAGTGCGCCTTTGAATGATTAGGGTAAAAGCGCTGAATTTGACAAAGACAGGGATCGCATCGAAATCAGGCATTTTCATAGAATCTTCTCCGATATTCAGGCTTAAGTACACTACGATGACATCATCCTGGTTAGTCGAAAACGCTATACCGGCTCATATCAAGCAGATCCTAGCCACCAAGAGCCCTAACAAAAGCAATTACGTGCTAGTATTCTTGCAAATAGTGTCTTTGTTGAAGAGTCAAAAGAGAACAGGTTGGGTTGACCATAATGTTGAAAGCTGCGAGTCCATAGCAGATCATATGTACAGAATGGGAGTCACGTCATTATTGATTAAAAACAGAGAAGTTGATACGAACAAGTGTGTGAAGATTGCCATAATTCATGACATTGCTGAATCATTAGTTGGTGATATAACACCAAACGATGGAGTCACCAAAGAAGAAAAACATCATCGCGAGTATGAGACTATTAAGTACCTCTCAGAACTTGTTAAAGGATATGATCAGGATGCTGGCGAAGAGATTTTAGAGTTTTGGCTTGACTACGAGAATATCCGAACTTTGGAGGCCAGATATGTGAAAGACATTGATAAATTTGAGATGTTGTTACAGTGCTTTGAGTATGAGAAACGATACAATGGCGAGAAAAGACTAGATGAGTTTTGGGGCGCATTATCAAGTATAAAAACTGAAGAAATTGGATCTTGGGCTAAAGAGCTAGTGATTCAACGAGAGGCGTTCTGGAAAGAGCATCAAAATGTTGCTGGTGTAGAAACAAATAATTAGCGCATTTCATTAATAGAATATTGATTTATCGTAAGGCATGCATTTATTTTGTGTTATATAGTGTTACATTAATATTATAAATATGCAGTTCAATTTACTGAACTAGCCATAAATTATCGTAGCCAAAAAGCCAAGGGCCAACGGTATGTCTTCCAACGATTGCACTCAAACCGATGATGAATTGAATAGATAGGATGGTCAAGCATAATTTATCTTCCCTCATTGGACCAAACCATACTAGCATCATATTGATTAAAGTCCAGTTATTAGTCTCAGTGATGATATTTTTTTTCACAACCCTACCATCTTCCTGTGTTTCAATTTCTTCCTCAACTACACTTAATAGATGAAGTTTTGATAGTAGACGCAGCAAACTTTGGACCAAAGGAGAGAGTGGGGTTTCAATCTTTGCAACGGAAGGATACAATAAACCATCTTCAACATTGAATTTAGGGAGTCTATGTCTGGGACAGGGAATTATACCAAACAATTGAGGAACAGAGTAGATAAAGTTAAAAATCTGTGGGATAAAGAACAGCAAGAGCGTCTTTGAGAAATGCCCCAAAATTCCGACAACTGCAAAGACCATACCTGCGAAATAACAGTAGGTATCACCAACAAAGACTTTTGCAGGCCACCAATTGTACTTCAAAAGTCCTAACGAAACGCCTAAGAACGGGATAAGCAAGCAAGCTGAAAACAAATGTGACTCTCTTGCAGGAAATTGACCAGAAACCAAATAACAGGTGTCATTTATTAGCAAAATGATTGCTAGAACGACACTTTGCCCGACCTCCAACCCATTGACGCCTGCTAAGATATTGATCGAATTTGGACAAAAAATTGCAACAGCTCCCATATAGAAGTAATAAAGCCAACCAAGTTGGATTGATGTCGAATGGAAATAGTTCTGCAAGAAAGTTGTAGGAATCAACACATGGGTGACACCAAAATCCACATAGTACACAATCAGTAATGGGATTGCAGCAACAGCAGGAAGAAAGAACTTGTGTCTCCATCGTATATCGAAAAGGTCATCCGCTAAGCCTAGTAACACTGTGCTTTCAAGACAGAGAATAGCGCTCAAGTACTCTGATAACCTCGCATGGGGAAATAATTCATGAAGCTCCCCGTTCAAAGACTTCCCTCCTTCTCTATTCCCACCACCAGTTGTGGAGGTCACGAGGTACTTGTAGAACATGAATGGGATGAAAAAAAACATCACGAAGAGATAAGTGGTCGCAGAAACTGCACCAATAGTCTCCGGAATAATTGGCTTATCTTTCTTGGAAAGATCTTTGCCGAAGAGTCCAATCTTTGTGAAAGACGGTGCTAGCCTTGGAATTAGGTAGTCAGTGCACACATAACCTATGATAGCAAAGCCGACAGCAGCCTGAAGGGCCTGGAAATTGCCCGAAGCGCCCCAGATTAGAAGAAGTGAAACAACAAGAGCAGATAGTTCCTTGACTGACATCTTAGCCCGAACGCTGCCTTCAAATACTCTTATCCTCTTTAGTATGGTCTTCACAGCGCTACAGCTTTGATACGTAGCTTAAACATACGGTTTGGAGACGCTTTTTTAAAAAAACAGATTACATAAGAGATAAGTCAGATTAGGGGAACGCTTATTTTTTTTTTCTTTCAGAACGCGAGCTTCTTTGGAGTGTTATTTAAATGCTACAGCTGTGCTTGCAAACACAACGAGGACCACAGCAGTTTTCGAGGGTGCTCAGCAGCGGCAGGAGAGGGTTTTGGTATTCTTGCTTTACTGCTTGTTCACATTCATTTATATACTGCACCACTGGACCGCAGCTTGAATCATGTCGAGAACGATACCTCAGATTGATCTCAGTGGGATATCCGTTGAGGACAAGAAGGAGAATGAGTTTGGGGCCCTTACGTCGGATGATTATCGATACACTACAGTCTCACGTAATGGTAAAGCACTACCAGATCCAATAGAAGACGAGCCACCATACTACGTTCTTCTGATCACGTACTTCAATTATTTAATACTGATCATATTTGGCCATATAAAAGATTTTTTAGGATTGACATTTACTCCTCAAAGATACAAGGATTTGCTAGAGCATGATGGATTAGCGCCATGGTATTCAAAATTCGAGTCGTTTTATGTGCGCCGTTTGAAACACAAGATCGATGATTGTTTTGCCAGACCCACTTGTGGTGTCCCTGGAAGATTGATAACCTGTATCAACAGAACTCCTCATGACTACAACAGATATTTTACCTACGATGGAACTACTAGAGCTTGTTTGAACTTGTCTTCATACAACTATCTAGGCTTTGCACAGTCAGAAGGTCCATGTACAGATGCGGCTCTAGAGGCTGTGGAGAAATATGGAATCGGTTCAGGAGGGCCAAGGAACCAAATTGGCACTACTGAGTTGTTGCGTGAGACGGAACTAAACATCGCTAACTTTGTTGGAAAAGATGACTCGATTTTATTCTCAATGGGTTATGCCACAAATGCCAGCGTATTTTCCTCGCTTTTGGATAAAAAGAGTTTGGTTGTTTCCGATGAGTTGAATCACGCATCCATTCGAACTGGTGTAAGATTATCCGGATGTTCAGTGAAGACGTTCCCACATAACAATATGCATGCTTTAGAACAGTTACTGAGAGAGCAAATATCTCAAGGTCAGCCAAGATCCCACCGTCCGTGGAAAAAAATAGTCGTTGCTGTCGAGGGACTATATTCCATGGAAGGTACCATGGCAAATTTACCAAGATTGATCGAACTACGTAAAAAGTACAAGTTTTATCTATTTGTTGATGAGGCACACTCCATTGGTGCTATTGGTCCTTCTGGCCGAGGCGTATGCGATTATTTTGGTATCGATCCTAGTAACGTGGACATACTAATGGGAACCCTGACCAAGTCTTTTGGTGCAGCTGGCGGTTACGTTGCAGCTAATAAGGAAATCATGGATCGTTTAAGACTTGATATAAACTCCCAAAATTATTCTGAGGCCATTCCTGCTCCAGTGCTGGCACAAATATTAACGTCTTTCAAGATATTGAAAGGTGAAATCAATCCAGGTGAAGGGCGCGAGAGATTGGATAGAATTGCATTCAATTCTCGTTACATGAGATTAGGCTTACAAAGATTGGGATTCATTGTTTATGGCGTTGATGACTCTCCTGTTATTCCTGTCCTACTTTTCGCACCGTCAAAGATGCCTGCGTTCTCCAGAATGCTATATCAACGTAACATTGCAGTTGTTGTCGTTGGTTATCCAGCTACCCCGTTGACAACATCACGAGTTCGTATATGTCTTTCCTCAGCCTTGACTAAAGAAGACATCGACTATTTCTTGCGTCATGTTTCTGAAATTGGTGATCTACTGTATTTGAAATTCAGTTCAGGTATTGCTGGCGGATCGTTAGATGGGAAGAAACCAAGATGGAACGTTGAAGATGTCATTAGAGAAACACCAAAAGACTGTAAAGATCCTAAATTTTTCGAAACAAGCGCTAATTATGGCAAACCAGGAAATTGATATACACTTAATTTGCTCGTGACAAATATACAACACCGGGTTTGATATAATTCTAATGCATTTCATACTTTTTAATAATACATTGGCTGAACAAGTAGCACTTGGAGCGTGGTCTGTAGAGCTTTTTGACTAGCCTTTAGGAGCGTAGATGCCAAGTTCGCCTCAACGAGACTCCAAGTCCAGTCAGCCTTGGCACTAGGGGTAAGGGTCTCCAGTACTGAAGCATGATATAGCATGATATAGCATGATTATACTTGTCCCACGAGTTTGTCCGCTCATTCATACAAGGTACTTGCAATGGGCAGCAGCAAAAGACCCCTAATTTGTCCCGAGAGATCGAAAATGGTTTCTTCGACCGTACTTTTGCTCCTTCTCAAGCTGGGACTCAATAAGGGTCTCACGTTTTAGGAGGGTGAGAAGGACAGACAGCAGACAGTTCGGGGAAAAAAACCTTTGCGTTCACAATCATAAGAAGACATAGTTCATCAAGCAAAAACTCAAATCGTAAAAAGCACTCGTTTGTTTTGCTTCAGCTGTTGTTGGCTCCTTGGTTCAAACAGCGCGTTTAATTGGCTCGGTGGCAAAATCATCGTTCAGAGAGTGCAGAAGAGTGAACGTGCGCATTGAGTACTCTCGATAGCATATAAGAGACATTCAAAACAGCTCTGAGGCTTATCTTTCAGTTAAGAAACCAGAACCCTTTCAGTTTCTCTTGGGTCTTGTGTATTCTTACTTCTAACACAGCTGATTGGGTGCTTATCACTGTTTTGAACCACCTACGAAAACAAAACTGTTTGACTCTCTACTCATACTCAAGTTTTACAGCGCTGCTTCGAATTTTCAGTGGTCTTGATCGCACGGCAACTGGGTAATGGGAGCCGTAATGCTGAACAAAATGAAGATAAGGCTGCGTCGAGTAGATACTCATCTGTCTCATTCAAGAGCTTATCAAATACTGAAATCAAGAATCATATCAGTTGTTGTAATTGTTGTCATAGTAATAGGTCTCACTAGTCGTTTCAATACTGATCATATCAACACGCTCATAACTTCAGTTGAAAGCAATAATAGCACGCTGTTACCGGGGTCGTTAATCGCAAAATCAGATGGCCAATTTTCCCAGCTTATACGAGGTGAAGAACATATTCAGCAACAAATCAATCCCAAGTTCATTTTTGTAAATAATCAGTACCCATTAGCAGAGGGTTATAAAAATATCATTAACGCATTTGATCCTGATGCTTTCATTCAGCTACCGCGACATAGAAGATGCGAGATGTATTTCAAAGAGCTATATAACAAGACACCAGATTGGGAATTACTCGAGCTGGAGAATAATTATCCTTATAATGGGTATATTTTTGATACAAAAGAGCAGTTTATAAATGATCAAAAAAACAATTTGAAACAAGAGGTGAACCCAGAAATGAGCGATACAGAATTGGATGAGATTATTCACGAAAGAGGCAAGCTTTTCGAATGGGAAGTCAAATACCAGAAGGCATTTGAAGAATCTTATGATGCCGAGACTTATATGTCCAATTCCATTACGAATTTTAGGGCTTTCAGCCAATGCTATATCGATCAAAGTGTGCCCCTGGAAGAGCAGATCTTGATAGACAACATGGATCCGGCTATAACTTGTCTTGAAAACGAAAAGAGACTTTTTAAGTTTTTGACAAGAAAATATCCAATCTATAAAAGATGGAACGAAGAAGAAGTCAAATTCCCTCCAGTGATGGAGAAATACCTCGAAGACGTGAACTATAGATCGCCTAAAAGCAATACAGGGACCAAGTGTTTCACCAGAGATTTGATGAATTCCTATAACGGAAAAGGAATCATAGTCTCAGCAGCTGATAAACATGTTGATGAATTGTCGAGTTTAATTTTTGTATTGAGAGCTCTAAACAACAAGTTGCCAATTCAGATTGTTCATAGAGGCGATCTAAGTAAGGCTTCACAAGAACGTTTAACAAACGTTTCAAGATCACTCGCTGTGAACTTGGACAAAATAAGTTCCTTTGAAGAATACGTTAAATTACATTATAGCCATCTTTCCCAAATCGACCTTGAAACAATATTTCCTAAACAGGAAATTTGGTATGTTGATATTACTCCAGCGATCAACCCAGAAGATAAAAGATTCATTTCTTATGGAAATAAGCTGCTGACATTGCTTTTGAGTTCATTCGAAGATTCTGTTTTGATTGATACCGATACTGTTCCATTCGTGGACATTGAACAAATGATTTTAGGGTCAGAAGTTTACAAAGCAAAAGAGGCCTTTTTTTTTAAAGATCGTCAATTATATGATCGCATAACTGGCCCTGAGTTGACATTTTTCAAAAAGCTGTTACCAACTCGGATGGATTCAGCATTTTTTGATATCCCTGAATTGACAAACTTCACCTTCAACAATCGGTTTTTTGGTGAGCACTATAAACATGTTCAAGAATCCGGTATGGTTGCCATTAATAAAAAAAGACATATGAGATCAGTCCTGAGTATAAATCTTTTACAAATGTGGCATGCAGCAACCACTAGAGTTCATGGTGATAAAGAGCTGTTTTGGCTAGGATTTACAATTGCAGGTGATGAAGATTACTATATGAATAAATATGGTGTTGGAGCAGTTGGACAGATAAATCCGAATTCGAACAGATTATTAGGCGATAAAGATGATTCAAGAAGATCGAAACTCAAATCTCATCAACTATGTACGACACACCCTGCGCATCTATCAGGTATTGATGATCACACGTTATTATGGATGAACTCTGGATTCATCACTTGCAAACGAGCAGACTCTGCTAAGGATGATATAAAGATGGATATTTACAAAAACGTGTTCCATGATGAAGAAGAATTGAGGAAAACATATGTTGGTCCGCTAAAAATAAGCGCCATATTAGTTCCCCCGCCTCAAGAGCGTGTGATCAATAACGAGTTGGGTGAACCTGCATCTGGCTGGGAGGTTATGTTTGGGTGCGGTGGGTACCTATACTGCGCCTACGATGTTATTGGAGCGAGCGATAATCCTTTCTACAGGGGAACATTGGTTGAATATGATCTTGAGCAGCAGTTATTGTACAATTATTTGGGGGAGATTTGGGTCTATTATGATAAGATTCTTGGTGACTTGTAAATAAGGTACTGGCGTATGTATTTGAATAGATTTTGTGTGTCTTGCACTAAAGTGTTGTGATTTAATTACATTTAAGTGATCGTACAGTCGCCTATACCCAAACCATACATCGCCTTTTCAACGTCTCTTTTAACTTTTGGCCAATCAGTTCTCTTTTGGACAAACTCGTAGATCTCTTCCTGCTTGAAGATTCCGTTGAATCTACTTAAATCTCCAATCAGCTTACCCAGCTCTTTTGAATCAGCAGAGTCTATTAGGTAAAGCTGGCCAATTTCCTTCAATGCCACAAACAAAGGTATGATGTTCTTCTGTTTCAGTGTATAAACGACAAAATCGTAGTAAAGGTTTAGATCACTGATAAGAATTATGGCACCGCTTGTGGATATGCTTCTTTTTTTGATATTTTGGGCAATGATTTGAAAGAACCGTTCACCGATTTCTTGTTGAAAGACATCAATCACTCCCTTTTCCGTAGTGCCGTTTAAAAGATTTATATGGTTTGAGAGCATCTCAACAACTTTAACTGCACACTTAGTTGGCCCGGTATTTGTTGTGTCATTTGGGTCAGTATTGAACTCATTGGGGAGCTGAAGCGTATTGTATAGAAATTCAACTTCACACATAAGCTTATCAATACCAATATTTAGCCCATCTGCAACAAAATTATCCAGGACAGACTCGAACTTTTTTTTGGTCTGATTGACAGAGTTTAGAAATTCATTCTTGTTGACGATTTTTTTCAGAACCAATTCATTGTTATAGAAAATTTCAACCATTTGTTGAATCAAGTCACCAACGTTGATGAGCTCCGTAAACTTAACAAGTGGCTCAACGGTGTTCAATGAATCAAGACTTTCAAGAGATTTGAACTCTGTCGGATCGTACTTGTTCAGCAGTTCAATACTCTTCTCAAACCCATATTTGACATGATAATTTGTGATGATTGTGACAAGCTTTATAAAAATGATCTCAATCTGATTATTAATTTTGGTGCTATCGAATATGGAGTTACTGACTTTGTTGAATATTCTGAAGGTTTGAATCGTTTTTCTGGCCTTTTCAATGATTTCAGAGCACAATTCGAAATTTATGAAACTTTTCAAGTCATCCAAGTTCTTATTAACTAGCTCCAATTTGACTTTGAAATTCAGCTCATTTTTATCTTTGTTTGATCTAGTGTTAAAAATGTTGGTGAAACTTGTTAAGAGTTCGAACTTGTTGGATTTTGCCTCCTCATTATTTTTCTCTCCTAACAGAGATTTATAGATATTATCTTTGTCAATTTTTTCTTGTTCGACAAGTTCATTTTCAAACTGTTGAAACTCATTTATTGCTTCGCTTTCAAAATTGTTTATCTCCTCATTAGAAAATCTAATCACCAGTGGTTCGAAGTAAAGATTTATAAAGTTAATGACTAAATTTGGGAAATTTTCGCCTGCATTTTCAGAGGGCCTTAACATAGGTACAAACTCATCAATCAATTTATAGTATACCTCGGGGACTATTCCAATTGATTTGTTACATTGTTGAGTGAGGAAGTCGTTGATAAAATCAATGTGGAGTAATTTTTCTGTATATAATAACATGACAGGTAAATGATCAGCAAAACACTGATCTATGATTTGTGACTTTGTATTGAAAAACTCAGAAAGATCACAGATAACGTTGTCTAAGGACTCTTCTTGTAAAGAACCTTGAACGTCTAATATCGATGAAGGGAAGAAGCCCAAGGGTAATTGGTTTTCTTGTTGGAAAAACTCAACAACAAGGTCTTCTTGGGCTAAAATGTTCAAAGTTTCCACCAGAAGGTTAACTTTGACGTAATTTTGGTCATCGAAACACTTCTGTAATTCATCAAATTTTAGTTTGGTGAAATCTCTAGTTAGTTTTGAGAGTTTGGCTTCAAGTGCATAGTGTACACCTATATCAGCATCATCAATTTCGAGATATCTTTTCAACCCTTTCAAGATGCTAGCTTGCTCTTTATCAATAGAGACAGTTCCAAAAAACTGTTCGACATCATCAACATCGTTAGGGAAGGAATCATCAGATTGGTAGAGCCGCCTTAGGTATTTCGCAAGCTGTTTGCAGAACGAGAGACAGGTTGCCTTTGGGTTTGATGTTTTGTTGGTTTTTTCTAGAAACTGGTCTGACGGGTATTCAATTAGAATGTCCTCAGCATAGGTTGGATCGTAGGAGATATGAATTCGCTGAAGTCTTTCCCTATAGTAATCAAGGTCAGTCTTCTGGAGTGCAGTGTGCGAGCAAGTGTTGACGGAGGAACAGCTGACACGGTCTATGATAGACAGCCATTCTCCAATATTCTGAACTATAGCAGGCTCGTTAAACAGCAGTGACATTGGATCAAAGCTCGAGTCGATTCTGAATGGGAGGAACCTTTTGCTGGAACTTAATTACTAGAGCTGATTGATGCAGATGGATAGTTTATATTACCCGGAAAATCGAAGAAACTCGAATAAAGTAACAGGACAATAAACATCAAGAGCATAAATCAAAGGTTGGATTGAAGGCAGAGACAGATTTCCCCATACTATTCAAAGATTGATACATAATGAAGCCGTTTCCAACGCAGCATGAAGAGCTGATTCACGATGTTGCGTACGATTTTTACGGGAAACAGGTTGCGACATGCTCGTCGGACCAGCATTTGAAGGTGTTCAGCGTAGTGGGCAGTTCCTCGGAGGAGGACACCGGGTGGACACTTAACGACTCCTGGCGTGCGCATGAGGCAGCCGTGGTGGCAATTTCATGGGCATCACCGGAGTTCGGAACTATACTCGCCTCGGCATCTTATGACCGGACAGTGAGAGTTTGGGAAGAAGACCCCGATGAGCCACGAGGAAGTGGCCGGAGATGGAAGCGACTGGCGACACTTTCAGATGCACGCGGCCCGTTGTACGCACTACGGTTTGCTCCAAGTCATCTAGGATTACGTCTCAGTGCCCTGGGTTCTGATGGTGTCCTTCGTGTATACGATGCACTTGAGCCAGCAGACTTGCGCTCGTGGACACTAACGGCTGAAGTCCCCGTGCTAACAGTTCCACCAGCTGCACACCTCCAATCCGATTTTGCGCTCGATTGGTGTCCTTCACGGTTTTCTCCAGAGAAGCTTGTGGTGTGTGCGCTAGATCAGGGCTTCGTCTATAGCCGTGGCGCCTCAGGCAAGCTCGTCCGTGCCGCCGCCCTCCCAGACCATCATGGACTCATCCGTTCAGTGGCTTGGGCACCTTCCATGGGAAGATACTACCAACTGCTTGCCACCGGTTGTAAAGATGGCAAGGTGCGTATCTTCAAGCTAACTGAACGACTACAAAAAGAATCTTCGAGAGAATTGCAGCTGAATAATAATGGTGATGCATTGAACAGCGACGACGAATCCAATTCCAACATAAACGATAGCAACGTTGAGATCATAATAGAGCTGGTAAGCGAACATGACCATCATCAAGGAGAGGTTTGGTCTGTATCTTGGAATCTAACAGGCACGCTACTCAGCAGCTCTGGTGACGATGGTAAAGTGAGACTTTGGAAGGCATCTTATTCGAACGAGTTTCAATGTCTCTCGGTAATATCAGCTGAACAGAGAGAATAACGCCTCCAGAAGTGGTAGTCCTCAATAGTGCGCTCAAATCGTCGTTTTGGTAGCACACAGTTTGTAGAGTTCTATCCTTACCTTAATAGATATCCCCCCTAGAGCTCTCTCAAGTATCTCCCCGAGTAGCTCATCGCGCACTGTGCTCGTAACAGAAAAAAATTTATATGAATCCAGCTCTAATATTCAGTGGATATAAGACAACAAGGTGACCCCCAAGGCAAAAAAAAAAATCAACTGCAATGAGGATTTTGGCCGCAGCTGATGACAGTGGTTCATTGAAAGGTAAGAAAATAACTACTAGCTAGAATTGGGGAAAAGTCGCTAATCACTTTTTCTAGACATCAAATGCTCAAGAGGGACAGATACATCTTCACAGTCAGCACAGCAACCAGAAAGTATTGAAACTTTCGTCTCCCAAGACTTGAACTCCCGCATACAGAAGCTGCTTGTTATACAGGATGACCCACTAATAGTTGCTGCTAGGGCAAACGGTGAGATCTGCATATACAAGCCTAATACCTACGAGCTAGTAACATCCATCAGTAAGTGCTTCGTCAGCGGTGGTAAAGATGAGTTCGTTTCTTTGTTTGAGAGCAAAAGTAATATATACGCGGTATCAGAGCAAGGTAAGATCACCGTTGTGTCAATACATGATAATTTTGGACACAGATTTGTTGATATTGCAGCTCCAATATCCTCATTCGTCGCTCACCCAACGCAACAAAATATCTTCGCATACGGGGGTAAAGAGAACGATTTAAAAATAATAAAATTGTCCAAAGAATCAGTCAAGATTTTGTTTCAAGCTAAGAATGTCAAGAACGATAAACTCGATTTGAGGGTTCCAATATGGATCACTAATATCGCTTTTATCGATATCAAATCGCATACCGAATCCTCATGGGCATTAATCACCACTACAAAATACGGCCAAATCCGTAAATATGTGACATCTCATGGCCGTAAACCGATTTTTGATAAGAAAATATCAGAAGCTCCATTGAACACACTTGCTCTCACCGCAAACGATGATGAAGTCATTTGCTCAGACTCAAAAGTTACAACCGCATTGTTCAATGTAGAGAAAGGGACATTAGTAGCAAAGTATAAGGGTGCAGTAGGGTCAGTACGAGCGCTTCATGCTTCAAAAGGATTGCTAGTATCAGGTGCACTTGACAGATATGTGCGTGTGTTTGACATTACTACAAGGGAACAGGTTGCGAAAGTATTCATTGGGACCAAAATAAGTGCTGTGCAGTTGATCGATGATAGAGACGAATCAAAAGAACAAGAACAGCTGACTGATAACTATCAAGAGAAACGAAAAAAACATTCACGCAAACATGAAGATAAAGATGCTGATGAGGTCTGGGAAGAATTAGAAAAGCTAGAAGGCCCAGTCAAGAAAAAAAAGATATAGACTAATAAAAAAAGTACAATTACAACAGACTGATTTTGTATTAGTTTGCTCGTGCCAATTTCTTATCATGACCCCGTTTCCTGTTATGATTGGCTCGGGAAGCTTTGTTTTTCTCATTTTTAGCAAAAGTTTTCTTCGTTGTAGCAGTAACTTTGGCGTTAGGACCTTTAGCTTTATCACTAGACAATTCTTCTGACTCAACCTTCTCCTGTTCTTTTTTCAGATTGTTATATACATATGTGTCCATGAAAAGTTGGATTCTTTCCGGATTACGCTCCAGCATCCGTGCCCAGCCCTCGATTTGCTCATCAGACATCTTAGCCTCAACCTTAAGCTCAGCTCTTTGAGCGGTCTTCCTTGCTGTTCTTGCAAAGACAGAGGTATCTACAATATAACGATTGAACAGTATTTTTTCAGCATGGTCTAATGTGAAAGCTGTAGTGTTACTGGCCGTTTCAGCATCGTCATATGTATCATCGTGCTCATCTTCGTCAGCCTCATACATTTGTCTTAAAACAGCGGCCATCGTGCGATTTTTGTGCTCATCTGGAACATGCGTTGAGAGTGAATATTGTTTACTCAAAACAAACTCAGGTAACTTAGCATCCAAGACGTGGCGTTTGTGTGAAGATTTAGGCTCTTCTTTCTCTTCAATGGAATCCGGGTTTTCCAATAAAAAGTTCGTCACGTCTTCCACAGATATGTATTTTCTCAAAAGTTTTTTGGCTCGAGCAACTGACAAGCTTGGAAACATTTCAGTCAGAGTAGATACATGTTCTTTACTGGCATGAGAAGGTTGAGATCTCTTCAAAAATGGAAGTCGTTGATCTAACGTGGGTTTGAATTGCTTGAACTTCTCAGATCTTAAAATACTAGAGAAAAGAGGATAAAGCCTTAGGCTGTGCTTAGATGTGATTCCAAGTTCCGTGGCAATGAAAGCCAATCTTTCAATTGAAAGCGGTAGTAGCGACAAAATCATTATATCTTTGACAAGTTTAGCAAATATACCTTCGCCATTGGAGTATAATTCCTCGAGACTTTCAATCCATGGAATAGATATGAACTTTTCAGAGAAACCATTTTTATCTAGCTTGCTATCCAGAAGAATGGACAAGATTTCCAAATCATACTTATCGAACTTAGAATTAGTTATCAAACTGATCAGATATTTATGCACAAGGTTCGAAGAATTTATTGATTTCCCATCTCTAGGCTTACAAGTTCCCACAATTATTTCTCTAACAACCAACGGATTATTCCACGAGTATATCCTTGCTAAATCCCATAAGGAATCACCACCGAGCTTGAGACTCAGCGCCCCTAGTTCTCTAACTAGTTCTAAAGCCCAACGCTTTAAAACCTCAAGGTTTTCCACAATCTGCACGTTGATTACCCCTAAGGATAAGATTCTTCCTTGCTCATCAGAAGTTTCATGTAGAAATGTTTTCACAAATAAGCATAGCTGCTGTTCAGATTTTGGAGTTAAAGACATTTTCAACTGTAAGATAGTCTCAATATATCGGATGTAAATTTCTATCAAATGTGCCCAAATAACGGGATCTTTGTCTACCATCGAGGACCTTAGTTTGAAAGGGGGAAATGATACCACTGGAAGTTCCACCTTCTCCTCTTCATCGATCACCAACATGATATCATTGACTTTTTGCAGTACGATTACTAGTGTAATGTAGTATTAAAATCAACTTAAATGAAGTATTACATAATCATAAAATGTCAATTACCCTGATAATCTAGTCACATGACTGATGTAGACAACATAACGTGATCTTATCTTATCACCCTTAGCATAACTCATCAAAAATAAATGACGGTTTTGATTGTTATGCAAAAACTGCGTGCATTTACCATACACCCAAACTGAGTGATAGGATATAAAACGCTCAACATTGCCACCCTTCATAAATTATCCTTATCACACCTCAACAACAGGGATATTCTTTGTGTCTCTTCTTGTTACAGTACTACTTTAAATATCATGAAATCTTCTACTTTACTTCCTTTGACTGTTCTAGTCTCCTTAGCGAGTGCTTTAGTCATTCCAGAGGTCTCTATTGAACAGGTGTTTGCTATTCAGAGCTCGCAAGAGGAAGCAGCAACCCCAGATTTAGTTGAACACGTCCTCAGAAGTGGATTGCTACCAGAAAATGAGGCTGCTCAACTCATTTCTTCTGAAACTGATGGACGTAATATCATTCCTCATCGTTACATCATTGTTTTCAAGGATGGAGTCAAGCCACAAGAAGTTGACTTCCATTACTCATGGGTCAACGATGAACAACTCAAGGCTGCTGGAGCCTTATTTAAGTCTAATCCAACCAGTGAATTTTTTGCTGATGTCTCAGCTGAAGGTGTTGGCGAAGCTTTTGGAGGTATTCTAGATTCTTTCCATATTGATGGCTCATTGTCAGGATACTTTGGCTACTTCCTTGATGACACTATTGAACTCATTCGTCGTAACCCATTGGTTCAGTTTGTTGAAAAGGACTCAAGAGTGTTCACATCTGAGTTTGATACACAAAATGGTGCACCATGGGGATTGTCTAGAATTTCACACCGTGACGCTTTAACTCTAGGCTCATTCAACAAATATCTCTATGACAATGAAGCTGGTGAAGGTGTTACTTCATACGTGATTGATACTGGTATTAACGTTAAACATGTTCAATTTGAGGGCCGTGCTAAGTGGGGTTCCACCATTCCAGAAAACGACGAAGATGTTGATGGTAATGGCCATGGTACCCACTGCGCTGGTACTATTGCATCAAAAGATTATGGTGTTGCCAAGAAGGCTAACGTTGTTGCTGTTAAGGTTTTGAGATCTAATGGATCAGGTAGTATGTCTGATGTCATCAAGGGTGTCGAATTTGCTGCTAAATCACATCAAAAAGCTGTCAATGAGAACAAGAAAGGATTCAAGGGTTCTACAGCCAACATGTCTTTAGGTGGTGGTAAATCGCCAGCATTAGACCTAGCAGTCAATGCTGCAGTTGCTGCAGGTATTCACTTTGCAGTTGCTGCAGGTAATGATAATGCCGATGCTTGTAACTACTCCCCAGCAGCTGCTGAAAAAGCTGTAACTGTTGGTGCATCCACTTTATCGGATGACAGGGCATACTTCTCCAACTATGGTAAGTGTGTTGATATATTCGGTCCAGGTTTGAACATTTTGTCCACCTACATCGGTTCGGAAACTGCTACTGCGACCTTATCTGGTACGTCGATGGCTTCACCTCATGTTGCTGGTTTGTTGACTTACTATTTGAGTTTACAACCAGGATCTGATTCTGAGTTCTTCACTTCTAAGGGTGGTATTACTCCAGCCCAATTGAAGAAGAAAATCATTGATTACTCCACTAAAAACGCATTAAGCGACATTCCAGAAGACACTCCAAACTACTTGATTTTCAACGGTGCTGGCAAGAATTTGACTTCATTCTGGGGAACAGAAGAGGAATCCATCAACCATGGTGAGTTCAGCATTGCTCAAGGTTTGGATAAAATCGAGGCAATTCTTGACGATGTCAAAGAATTCGTCAGCAACAACTTGTGATCAGGATGTAATGAAGAGCATTTTCAACTAATTATGGTTTTTGGGTTCGATTGATTTCGACTGGTTGTTATCACGGGAGGCTGTTAGCTGCAGCAATATTTTTTTTTCACCACAAGATCTATCTAATATCACATATGAGCTAAGTTCACTTCGTTTTCATACAAATATCAAGGATCGTTTCATCTCTTGCATGTTCGTCCTTTGTATATTTTCAATACATTGCTTAGAAATTTCCTCTTTTCCGTAGATGGCTACACATTGTGAGAAAGGCCCACAATTGTTAGAGAAAGGACGCCCTCCTATTTTAGGCTCACAGGAGCATATATCTGACGAGTGCTCATTTCTCCTTAGTATAGTATGTTTCCCATAACAAAAGCCGGTTCTTTCAGACCTGCAGATTCTGGGTTTGTTGACACGGGAATTAAAGAGCAGATGGATTAGGGGCACATAGTGAAGAGTGCAGCCAGCCATCTTTTAGTTGGTGGTGGGTTTCTTGATGTAATGGCTGCGAAGAGGGAAAAAAGAGCTACTGAAGTAAAGAGCTCGATAGTTCTAAGTGCAATAGTCTGGTAAAGCGGATGATGTCGTCGAATCTAACGTCTTTGTATGATAACCGTCCTTACGAAGAAGATTACGATCATGATATGAGACGATCTAGCTCACAGCAGGTGCTACAGCAAGCTGCACTAAGATCTAGACAAACTCCAAGGAGCTACCAGCAATTTGGTGAAGTTCCGTCCAGAAGGGTTCTATCTTCTCCACCCCGAGAGGTTGAGCAGGACTGCCACGATGGCAGACATAAGAATGTAGGCATGTTTGTTAAGAAACCAAGGTTTAAACTGTTTAAGAAACAACCACCACCACCAACCGCAAAGGAATCCGCAGAACCACAGATGTATAGGTTATCCAATAACTCTGGTGATTCACTTGAGCTGATGCCTACTTTGGCAATGGGCTTTGAAAACAGTGTGAACAAGAAAATGAAGAAAAGCGGTGAGTTGAGGATTACAGGTGATGGATACTATTTCGAAAATGTTGCCTTTGAATCCGAAGATGAAGAGACTGAGGAGGATAAAGGAGAAGAAGCATCACCAAAGGAGCGTGAATTTGTTCATATGAAAGATCTGGATGAGCTGCGAGGATATAGGGAAATTCAACAGGCAAGATTAGAGCAAGTACAGAGAGAGCAAGTACGGAGAGAGCAAATACAGAGAGAACAAATACAGAGAGAACAAATGCAGAGAGAACAAATGCAGAGAGAACAAATGCAATTAGATCAAATGCAACTAGAAGCGCAACATAAAGAACCAAGGGAAACAAGAGCCTCTGAGAAAGAAATAACAAGTGCGGAGAGTAGGCAAATCCAGCACGATGTTGAAAATCAGAAGGATAAGAAAAATCTATTCAGAAGATTCCAAGATAAAAGACTTAGAAGACGGAATCGCGAAAGAGGTCAAGTGTCAGCTCCGCTGGCATTTCCTGTCGCTACAGCTTCTCTCCTACCTGCTAGTAATTCTGCTCCTTGCTCTATTGCAAAAGATCCTTCAACTACTTTAAACCAAGAACAACTACCTGAAGATAGAGCAGCAGCAGATGTATCACTAGAAAATCCATCTCTGGTAGGTGTATTAGGAAGCGTGCCTGTATTGGGAATGGTCTTTCGGGGAATTGACTCCAGTGATACACTTTCTGCACAGAACAAGCTTCTTCTAAAGGCCGCAATCCTATTCTGGGTACTCTACGAGATACAAGTCATCTTTGAAACAATTGGCACTTACTGTTCCCTAGGATTCTAGCATTAGAGACCTGCTCAAGATATAGGAAACATCATACATATTAAAAACCTCATGATCGGTTTAAATCGCCATTCTATTTTTTTCAAGTAGAGCCAAACCCGGTTAAAACCGAATCTGTAGTGGGACAATCAAAAAAATTATGAAACGCAATGCTGCATCAAGAGAATCAGCTAGCAACAAGAGTGTACCTTTGAAAATAGCCGAAATTGTTGACACATGACAGATACGGTCCAGCACGAGAATTTGATGATGCCTGCCACCGCTAATGCGGCTGCTAAGATCAAAGATTTGAAGAGGCATCAAAGGAAAAAGCACAAGAATTCTAGACTTGGTAAGTGTTGGCAATAGCAGAGAGAAAATAGATTTGAAAAGCTAACGATTTTATCCAGGATGTTCACAATGCAAGCAGAGACGTATCAAATGTGATGAAACGCTTCCGTCCTGCAAGAAGTGCGAGACCCGCTCGATTCGATGTAGCTATCTCAATCTTTCCCCCTCAGAAATACAAACCATCCACCAGGCGCATCTTGAGAACGACGAGCACGTCCGTCCTGGGACCCACTCTATGGGCCAGCTCTATCCGGATGATGAGCTTATTTTTTACCAGGAGACTGCAGCTCTTGAGCAGCCTTTGAATCCACATCTTCAGCTCTCCAATATCCAACGCCAACCAGAGAATCAGCTGCAGCACCATCAGCCCAACATTGCTTATAGTTTTCCACAGCTGCCAAGTTCTATACCAGGATCTACACTAAATATGGATCAAGTAAGGGATGAAGCAATTCAATCTTTCAGCACGCCACCTTCTTCGACTGCTGCACTCACTCCACAAGTACCAAGGTCAGCCAGACATGCTATTCAGTCTATTGTCCTGGAGCATCGTCTATCATCCCAGGTAAAAGAAAAGTTGCCCGGATTCTCAGTCAACAAGATATCCCCAGCATCTACATATCGGACATCTTCCAATTCACCATCCTTCAGAAGTAGCACGACCGTCAAACTAATCAGGCACCCCTCCTGTAAGACTCTCACCAAAAATTTTCCCTTTAAGGAGTTTTATGACGATACAATATTCGCAGCAGCAGGAAGAATGTTCATATATCAGCAGAATAACACCAGATTTGTTAACTCTGTCATGAGCTTGAACGTCTTCTACAGCATGATACTACAAGGCGTGGGGAAATTGTCTGATTTGTTTCCCGATTTGAAACCCATTTACTACAGATACCGTGGCTACTGCATCGAAAACACAAGGTATAATCTAGCCAATATCACGGACGAAAATGCATATGAGACAGTGATAATGTCAACAACCCTGAGCACTACTGCACTTCATTCTCCAAATATGAATGTTAAAGAGTTCTTTGCTTTAGCCTCAGGCCCATCAATCGTAATACAGAAGGCTTATGAAAACCCGGATGCTTTCCCTAAGAGTTTTTTAAAGTTACAAAGCTATGCAAATAGCTTGCTACATACGGCGAAAAGCATTTGGTACCCGCTTTACAACCATCACGTACTCTATGAATTTCTGGAAGTTTTAAAATCGTTTGGCACTGACTACATCAATAATGAGAATCATGTAAATTACGATGACAACATCAGAAAATGTTTCAGATCTCTGGTAGAATTTACAGAATTCACGTTGAACTTGTTAGTCAACGACAGGTCAAACAAGCATATGCTAAGATATCCGATTGATAAACTGATGAGGCTTTTGCAGAAATGGTATTTGATAGTTCCATCAGATATTTACACATTTGGAAGCAGTGCACCTCCCATTAATAAGGTTCTCTACTCAGCCTGGTTCGCTCTTAGTCAAATCTTGGAACAGACATTAGCTGGGTGTAGGTATATCTTCACTTTCCTGTTTCATGGCTGGGTTTTAACTGCAATTTTCGATAAAGAGACAGTTTCAAAGGGCTTGGATGATCCGAACTTGCGCAGGTACTCAAGCTATTTTTCGAGGATTATGGCATTTTTAACAAGAAGAATGAGCTACATTTCACGAAATACAGTATTGAATGAACCAATACCAGTATTTTTTGATCCACAGAGTCGATTCAAGCCGAGATCTTTAAACATCCATGAAAGATGCATTATAAATTTCAAGGACACTTTGATCAAGCCCTACCATTATCCAATGGAGGCTGCCACGAGTACAAATCTCAGCAGTCAGAACAAAAACTATTACAAAATCGCCTCAGAGAACAGGCTTTATGCTAATGATCTGACGAATGGAATAGAGGGGCTTGGGGAGAATGATGATGAGACCCCTGATCTGTTGGACTCAAATCCGAAAACAGGACTTCTCAATAAAGATTTTGATCCTAGATTCACAGATCCTATCTTTGACGCCTTCATCCAATTCCACACTGCTGACTTAGAGTTCTTGAAAAAGTACATTGAGGACAGAAAACTAGTCATTCAATTAGATGTGAGCTGACTGATACCTTGAATAGTGTATACCTGGAACTTAGAGGTAATTCTATGCACATAATTGTACCGAAAACAGAAATCCGAGCATCATCTAATCATAATCGTTTCCGGAACATCCATTTAAGGCAAATTGTAAACAAATAAAGTTTCATTTGAATTTGATCTGAAATCGAGGCTGAAAGCATAAGGTTCCGGCTCAATAAACAAATGATTTTTCAAGCTTTCAACACTATAAGTTGAGTATACATACCAAGTAACTGAAGTAAATCCCTACTACATTCGCTTACAGGGGCACATATACATCTATAGCATATAATCCTGATTAACGTCATTTGTGGTAGTCCCCCTGAAAAACACACAGGAACAAGATGGCTACCTTATCTAAACCATTCTACAATGCATCGACGGTGAACTCACCCACGTTCACAGAATCGACAAAAGGTAATAACAGCTCTACTGAAAGTTTTGAGTCGGCTTTTGATACCCCATATGATGCAGCAAAAAAAAGACAGTCGAGGTTAATGGTGCAACAAACTAATGCAACAAGCATTTTGGATAGAACTATAACGGAAGTTCCAGATTATCAAATTGATGGATCCAGAAAAAAAACTGATTATCATGTTAAGGTTGTCGTTGTTGGCGATGGTGGGTGTGGAAAGACGTGTCTTTTGATATCCTACTCTCAAGGAGAGTTTCCAACTGTTTACGTCCCAACCATATTTGAAAACTACGTCACACAGATAAAGAGTCCTAATGGTAAATATATTGAACTGGCATTATGGGACACTGCTGGTCAGGAGGAGTACGATCGTTTACGCCCATTATCATATCCAGATACCAACGTGTTATTGATTTGCTATGCTATTAACAACCCAACAACGTTACATAACGTTAAAGAAACTTGGGCACCAGAAGTTCGACATTTCTGCCCCGGCGTACCAGTCATTTTGGTTGGAACTAAAAGTGATCTTTTGAAAGAGGGTGTCATTAGTAACTGTGTCACCCAAATGCAAGGGCGTGCTGTAGCCCAACAAATTGGAGCTTCTGCTCATATAAGATGCTCAGCCAAAACTACAAACAACGTAAATCAAGTCTTTAATGTTGCTGTGAATTTAGCACTGAACAACATGGATCAGTATGTCCAAGATGTACAGCAAAAGACGCTGAAAAATAGAATATCCAAGCAGTTTAGAAGGAGCCAAGTACAGGAGAAGGATAACCACAAAGAGCACGAAGCTATTGTTTCTGATTATTACAAGAATTCTGAGTACGGTATCGATCAATCGACTAAGACTAAGAAGAAAAAATCGAAGAAGTGTATCATTTTATGATCAAGAGAGGATATCATTGTATATTAGAACAAAAATGATAATCGTAATACCTGACAATAGCTTCCAGCTAACACAAGAAAAGCAATATTGTAGGAAAAGAACGTATGACTTTACACTAGTTAAGGTATCTATGAATTCCCATTTCGACGTCAAGTATATTCACGGCGGGGTCAAAAGGAGTTTGAAAAGCAGGAAAGGTAGCTTCAAAGGCAGCAAATATGTTACTTATTTCAGAATTCGATTTTGTATTATTTCCCAGAAAGCCCTGAAACATTATCTAAAAAATTATTGGTTACCATTTGTGTACAAGAACTCGCATCATTCCATGCTCATCTTTTTGAGGTCAACTTATTGATTTGAAGTAAATTAATGACACTTTTGTATTCTGAGAGAGCTGATGTTTTTTGCCCAGTAGCGTTGAATTTCACACTTATTTCGATTATTACAGAGAAAAACTATATGTTTCAAATAGTGAGTCAGCCCACTGTTCAAATAAATAGAAAAACAGAAGGCAACAGAATACTCCATAAAGATCATGTCTATACGTTGCAAAAAGAAAATGGAAAAATTCGAGCCTCAAAAGTTTACATGTTTTATATGGTATCACTTTGTCTCCCAATAACCTTCAATCCTTGCCTTATAGTTGCTTTTGATGTACATCGATTATTACCATAACAGTCAATGACTTTGAGCTGTGGACAGTTTTCTCCCAGAAGTTGTAGGACAATATCGTCACAACTTCGAACAAATCCGACATCCAGGTACGTTAAATTTGGGCATTTCATTATTTGGAATGAAGATATCGTTAAATCTTTGACGGAATTGATCGATAATTCTACAAGTGACTGGTTCGAGTGCAACAACAGCTCAATGATACCTTCATCGCCCAACGAGTAACATTTTGTCAGATATACCTCATTCAGTCCTAAATTAGTAGTCCATTCGTTAAATAACCACACAAACCCTTCGCTAGTTATCTGATCCAATAAGCATAATGATAGCTTGCGAAGACTTGAGCAGAATGGTCGTATACCGTTCACTAGAAATTCATCGGTCAATCCAGCGGATCCATCCAAGATTAAAGTGTGAAGATTCTGGCCATTAATACTCAATAGATTTATCATTAACGTGTTATCCACCAGATTCTCATGATGAGGATATGTGATTTCTAAGGATTCCAGATTTGTTAAGAAAATGGGCATAGAATCATAAGAATCCTTGTT
The DNA here is from genome assembly GCA_030579675.1 of Liangdongia quercuum. NCBI lineage: Eukaryota > Fungi > Ascomycota > Saccharomycetes > Phaffomycetales > Wickerhamomycetaceae > Liangdongia > Liangdongia quercuum. The sequence continues at coordinate 88,749 of JAKTRK010000021.1, read as the reverse complement.
TTTTATTCCATCTAGTCTCGAGAGCTTCAATTCTGTCAAACTCTGTCCACAGCTCTCCATTAAGGTAAGAAAAGTATCATCAGAGAATCGATGCGTATTCGAAACCTTGAATGTCTTTAGTTTTTTGCCAACTGTTTTGAAAAAATTCTGCCATATCGAATCATTTATTAGAAAGGGCCCGTCAAGTTCAAGCTTAGTTAAATGCTTCAGATTTGAGCCAAATAAATTCAGATTGTCATTGTGAAATCTCCCACACATCAGCAGACTTAATTCCTTTAGATTTGGGCAAAATGCTGCAAGTTTATCATATGACTCTTTGGTTAAACCAGAACAGTCCCAAAATTCTAGTTTCTCCAGTTTCGCATCCAAGAAGAGTTGCAATGTATTATCAGTTAACGAGCGATTTTTGCAAAGAATTTTTGCTATCTTTCTCATGTTTATGAAGCCTATATCCCCGAATTGGTCAACATACTCGATTTTCTCACTGACTTTTTTTATAGCCAAGTCCTGTAAAGATGGTAACCTAACTTCTTGTCTATCAAGTAATGCCATAGCCAACTGTTGTCTTTTCTTCCTCGATAACAGTTGATTTTTCTTCAGAGCACGGTCTTTTGCAATCTGCTTCTGGGTGCAATCTTGACACAAGTACCCACCAGTTTGAGCATTTTTAGAATAAACGCTAATAGTGAACTTTCTGAAACATTGGGCACAGGTTTCGTCATCGCCTAATTTTTTTTGCCGTCTTGGGCCTGTTGTATCAACTTCTTCTTCATCCGAGTCCGTGTATTCATCGCTGTCATTCTTCGCAGCTCGTCTTTTCCTTCTAGCTGCCATTTTCATCTGTAATTCTTCCTCTTCCTCTTCCTCTTGAACAGCAACAGCAGAAACATTAACCGTAGTAGTTTCAGCTTCAGCTACACCATTTTCTTGCTGAGTGACTCCATCCTCTATCATACTCTGTTCTTCTTCATCTTCACCTCCGTCCTGGCCATTTGTCCGTTGCAGATGTCTTCTTCTGATCTCTTCAGCACTAATTCCCTGCTGTCTCAAGAATTCAGTTAAGGCCGAGTTTGGTCCCCTGATTCTGGTAGGTTCGACACTGCTTTCATCAGAAGTCCGATCCCCGTTCGTCCTGTATTTCAGCGGTCGTCTGCTCATCCTTAGGTTTGCGATATTTGTTCAGCGCTTTGATGCTTCTTTCTTTCTTTCTACATCATTATCACTGCTCGAAATTTCCCGATTTGTTCAATTTTTCTTGATCTCCCAGCTTTCATTTGCCACTTCCAACAAAACAACGAGCCCAGAAACTCGAAACAATCCAGCCAATACGCCTCAAAATGCAGATCATCTTCAAGGATTTCAAGAAAGAGAAGATTCCTATTGAGTTGGAACCTTCTGATACCGTGAGTGGCCTTTTCTTCGCATATCGTTTCAGCCCCATTACATCAACTAACCAAACTCTTCGTGAAAGGTGCTCACTGCAAAGGAAAAACTAGCAGTGATCAAGAAAATTGAACCCAAACAGTTGAAGTTTGTATATTCAGGTACGTGAACTATTTGAATAAATTTTCTGTTGTCAGGTCTCAAGAAGGTTTTGTATTTTAACCAATTTTAAGGAAAGGTACTTCAAGATGATAAAACTATCGAAAGTACGAAGATCAAGCAAGATGATCAAGTGATCTTTATGATATCAGTAAGTTGAAACACATTACTCTAGCAAGTAGAGCATATTTAACATTACTTTAGAAGGCGCCTGTCAAGAAAGCTGCACCAGTTGCTGTCTCCAAGGCACCAACATCCACTGCTCCAGTTCCAGCTTCATCGACGCCTACCGCTGACGCAGCAGCAGTGCCATCAGCAGTAGGTGCAGCAACTAGTGCAGCACCACCTAGCGGATCACAATCGGAAGTGGACTTCGATGCTTCTACGTTTGCTGTGGGTAGTGCCAGGGAGCAGGCAATTGAAAACATCATAGCCATGGGATACGAGCGCGAATTGGTTGAAAGAGCTATGAGGGCTGCTTACAACAATCCTGATCGTGCAGTTGAGTATCTTCTTACTGGTATACCAGAGACTCCGATACCAGCAGCAGCTCCTTCGGGGGGTAACAATGCAGCTGAACTAAGTTCAGCTCCAGCTGCACCAACTGCGTTAGCATCTGCATCAGAGGGCCAAGAAGTCAGAACGCCATTGGAAACGGATGAAGCAGATGAGGAGACTGGCGATTTGTTTGCAGCAGCCGCTAGAGCACAAGGTACACCAGGAGGGGAGCCGGCAGCAGCAGGATCCATAGCAGGATTGTCTCAATTGAGAGAGATGATCCGCACTAACCCTGAAATGATCGAGCCTATATTGGAGCAGATATCTCAACAGTACCCACAACTCAGCTCTTTAATTCAACAAAATCCTGAGGAGTTCATTACTTTGGTACTAAATGGACTGAACGATGAGATTGAATCAGGTATAGAAGGAGGTGAAACAGCCAACACTGGAGAATATGGAAGAACTATTCCAATTGAGCTGAGTGAAGCGGATCAAGGTGCCGTACACAGATTGGTGGAACTGGGATTCGAAACCGAGTTAGTCATTCAGGTATATTTTGCTTGTGATAAGAATGAGGAAGTCGCTGCTAATATGTTGTTCAATGATTACGCAGATCAGTAAGTAGAGTGGATCTATTTGTTATATTACGAAAAAGCAAGTCAATGTAAGCTTTTGGATTTAACTAGATGTCTAATTGATCAAATGTTTCGATTATTTCGAACCTTGATTTATCCTCTGAAGTTAATTCCGCATTACCTGGTCTCTTAACAACCATTGAATGTAACCCCGCCTCGAGTGCAGCTCTAACTTCTCTTACATTGTCGCTCAAAAACATGACGTGTGAACCTTTTGCTCCGATACTGTGCAAAATCTTTTCGTAGCTACTTTTCTCAAACTTATACCCGGAAGTTTGGATATCAAAATACCCACTAATGTGCGAATTTAGATCTGAACTGACTCCTTTTACATCTACATGCCCGAACAGTAATTTCTGAGCCTTGACACTTCCACTGGAGTAAATGTACACACTCTTCTCTTTACTCCAGTGCTCTATAGCCTTCAATGCATCCGGGTACACCGGTGCCTTGATAGTACCATTTTCATACCCGTTTTGCCAAATATAGCCTTGAAGCGATTTTAAAGTAGAATCCTTCACGTCGCGAGTAACCAAATCTTTGACGTAAGCAATAAGCGTGTCTTTAGAAATAGTTACATCTTCAGGGAATTGAGATATAATGGAGGAGAGTGGGTCTACTGCGTTGGCACTGATAGGGAACTTGTATGATGCAACCACCGATGAAAATTTCTCTAGGAAGTAAGGGAACAACGTGTCCTTGACAAAGGAGATTGGAGCCAATGTACCCTCGATATCAAGGATAACAGCGCTGATCGACGGCAAAGTGATTGTCATTCTCTGAAAATATCAGCAGTGAGAGACTCAGATTTTTCAAATAGTTCAATTTAGCTCGAGCTTCGATTTACGATGGTGATAATATTAAAACGGTGAATGTTAAAGGACACACAATATTTATATGGCATGGCTGAGACAAATTGTAATATTGAACTCTACCACCATGACCTTCTTCGAGTAGGTAATGTTTGCTTGGATTTCTTGTGAAGCTCTTGTGGTTTTTCGCTGTCATAATTAGCGTCCTCAGAGCCTTGTTTATCATCAAAGCCTTCATTCTCATCAAAATCTTCGTCATCATCAGAATCGTCATCATCATCAGAACCTTCGACATCGAATTTGACCTGATAGGATAATTCATTGATAGCTGTATCGAGAGTGTAGTCCCTAGGTTTATTTTTGTGGCCAAAATCATCATCAGAGTCACTGGATATCAAGGTTTCCTTGGCAATGTTGATCTCTCTCGACTTCTGTTGTCTGTTCATATTCCGTACTTCTTTTTTATATTTCTTGAGTCCTTTTTCTATGGTCCTCTCTATGTTTAGTCTATGTTTTATAAACAAAAGTTTTGGATACGTTGACAGCTCACCAGACCTTATCATTCCAGCCAGTCTCTCTCTTGAGGGATCGCTTAAAATATACCAAAAATCTTTAAGCTTTGTCTTGGGCCATATGGTGATCGTGCCGCTGAATTTCTGGAGCCAAACATTGGACCAATCCTGATCCATGAAATGAGGCATCAAATCTAATGACTTTATGAATTTGAGCCATTTGTTGTTTTCGAGTTTGATAAAATTTTCAAGCCCAGCAGCAATAAACCCTCCCCTCAAACCAACTGATTTTCTTGACACTGGCCGCCCAACTGAACCTTTTGGAGCAAAGAAAAAAAGCGAAATATGTGGATTAACTTGGCTCACTATCGAAAACTTGACGTTGTAATAGGTGTTGAGCGCTTCAACTGGAATATCTGTTCGCAGACTACCATCTTTGTATCTGACACTGTAACTATATGGCTTTAACTCGTTGGTTTTCGGATCTTTCATCATCAAGACAACAGGGTTGAGAATTCCGGGTACGGCTGATGATGCTAGCAAAGTAGACCAGATAACACAATCTGGTGATGTGATATGGTTGCAAAGAATCACAGGAGAATGCGGATCAGAAGGAACTGTAGATATGTTTAAGATCTTACCAGTTCTTTCATAGGCTTCTTTGAAAGTTGTCGAACCCATTGTAAACCACATCGACTTAGAAGCCCAATCCACTGAGTCAAATCTAGCACCAGTCCGCAGTAGTCTTTTAAACCACACGGAGAAAGAGTCACAAGAACATGCAGTAATTTTATCAGCCAGTTCTGGAACGATGAGTTGCTTTAATTCTTCATTCGTTCTTGTAGTAGCTAGTGCAGCGACAAGTCCACCTCCTGAAGTGCCGCTTATGATATTCGGTAGTAGATCGTTCTCTACTAGGGCTTTTATAACACCAAAATGGTTATATGCAAAGCAGGCACCACCAGAAAGACAAAGAGCTGTTTTCCCAAAATTCTTGTTCAGTATCTTAAAAAACTGCAACTTCAGTATTGGAGATAGCGATTTGTCGTTAATTATCATCTCCAAAGACTTCAAAACCTCAGAATTATACTCCTCCACGATCTCTTTTGTTCCATAATATGTTCTCGAGTACAATATAGGATTCTCTGTACCGGCGAAGTTTGCCTTGATACAGGTTGGAAGAAAATGAAGAAGCTCTTCATAGGAAGACGCAGCTTGCAACTGCTTAAGTTTGTTGACGGTTATTTTCAGAGTGGTGTAGTCATAATAATAGAAATTAGGTTGACTTCTCCAAGCGTTGAGATGAAGGAATTCATCCAGCTTTTTGGCATTCTTCACCCAGTCTGAGTAAGTTTTTGACTGCCTCAAGTATTTACGGATCTCTCGTCTGCGGCCCGTCCATGTAAACAAGTACTCGTAAAGAGCGATGTACGCCCGAACAAAGAGATAGAGCACCACGAGAAATGAGCACCAAAGCAATATCAGAATCAGCATTGGGAATCGCAAGATTCTATATGATCGGCTTTGGAAATAGTCGTTGTGCTTTGTGGCAGCCAGTTTGGTGTGCACCGGCCCCCAGTCATTTCTGGAGGTTATCTTCGAATCACTGTTGGGCTCGCTCAGTGCAGCACGGAAAGCCGCGAGGTCTGTTCCAAAGGATAGTGTTAGGAAATCGAGCCTGTACTTGGCGTTTGCCAATATAGCTGCTCATACATACGTGCTTCATTCGTGTAATCTATATCCATTAGGTGGTGTTGTGAAGGTTTATGTGGTTTGCATTTGTCTGCCGGTATTAACTACTTCAAAAGAATAAGCCATGGGCGGTGTCAAAATCAAAAAGTCACAATCAACAAACAATAAATAGCAAGTGCTGCGCTGTAAAGCAACTTTGGAGAGGAACCTCTGCACAGTAGCTCTACAGGAAGCAGTGCCAGAAAACACAAGAACTGCTACAAGGAGATTGGAAAACTCTGAACAAGGCTGGCAAATGTTTCCTAGATTTTTCTTCAAACGCACACGGGCTCTGAAGACGGTAGTACTCTTCGTGCTGGTGGTACTTCTCAACCTCACTCTACTTGGAATACTCAACTATGGAGATGAGCAGACCACTGCACTTACAGAGAAATTAAGCTCTCCTGGAACCGGTGATATCCACTCGTTTGAGGAGCCTTCCAAACACTCGGCGCAGCATCCGGCCAACGAACAGACACCGGCAGAGTACACGACCGGGGACCCACGCCGGTTTGAGATCCCGCACCATTTTACTCTCTCCAGAGAGATGGCCACCAACAAATACCACACTTACGACTATGACCCGCGTCTCACGACAGCGGCAATCCTACGACGCATTGCTACTCTTTACTCGCGCGATGGCAGTGGTGCCAGTATTAAACTACCGTTCAGCTGGTACGACTTCACCGACCTCAGCTCCCTTAACAGTATCATCAACCTGCCCGCAGAATGGAAACCAGACTGCGACTTCATCTCTGTTAATGGTTTTCGCGTTACAATATGGGCAGACCTTCAGTCGAAGATCGCAGGCACCTACGATCCGCAGAAGTCGTCTGCCAACAAGGAGAAAGAGATCAAGCGAGCACGCGCCATGAATCGAGTGTCAAAATTTAAGACACATCAATCAGAGTATTGCCGAAGCGACAGCTCTTCACTACAGCCAGGCTTTCGTATATTCGAGAACATGTTCAAGTCCAAGCCTAACGTGAAAGCTATGCAAGCAAAGTCCTATCTCTACAGCGAAGCGCCTGCACCTTTATCGCTAGTCATTGTCACAGAAAACGGGAATATCGAGGTTGAGTTACTAGAGAACTCTGGTGAAGAGAAACAGGAATATAATCTACTCAATAGTGGAATCCTTGAGTCGATAATTGTCGATGCTGATTCAGCTTTAGACGCAGTTCAACTAAACGTGTGGGAGGAATTTGAGAATTTCAAGCAGATTGTCCCGGTGAAGGAAGTTGAGAGACGCATTACCCATGACACCTACGAATATCACTTGAACTCGTCGCTGTTTGAATTTGACGGGCGTGAGATTTTGAAGTTGGAACCCTCAACAAGAAAAGAACGACAGTTCTATGATAGCTTATCTCATTCAATTTCCACGCCTGACATGTATCTCCAAAAATATTTTCAAGAAGCATTACTGAGTCGTTCTAAGGAAAAGATAAGAGGGGGGCATTTTGACTGGAGATTTTTTTCGGCTGACATCAATACGCTACAACGTCAAAAAGTGCTTCATAGACTGATAAGAACATGGTTTGACTTTTCTTTCAACGCTGGATACATCAGCTGGATTGCGCATGGCAACTTGTTAGCGTATAATTTCAATGGGTTGAATTTTCCATGGGATGATGATATAGATGTTCAAATGCCAATTGCAGAACTTGCAAAACTAGCTCGTGAATTCAACCATTCAATCATCCTTGAAAATCCAAAGCAAGGGTATGGAAGGTACCTTCTAGATATAAACGACTCTTTGACTCATAGAACCAAAGGGAACACTAACAACTTGATAGATGGGAGATTCATTGATGTTGAAACAGGAATGTTCATCGATATAACTGGTCTAAGTGTTAGTCCTACAGATTTACCGGTGAAATATAGAGAAAGATATGACTTGTTGAGACAAGACCCAAAATTCGACCTGATTGAGCATGAAGATCCCAACTATAAGGACGGAATTTATGACCAAGTCTCAAAGGAAGATTTGAAAAAAATTATGAAGACCGATCCTGCTTTGTACAAGCAACTGAAAAATTATGTAAGGTCAAAAGGAAAAGGTTTCCTCACTTTTGATAAATCACTAGCTCAGAGGTATGATATAAATCATAAATTAAAGATCTATAATTGCAGGAATAATCACTTCAGCTCGTTAGAGGAATTATCGCCTTTGAGATTATCCTACTTCGAACGAGTGCCGGTTTACGTTCCAAACAACTATACAGGGATGATCCGTGGAGAATATAAGGCACAATTCAAATTTGCAACTAGTTATGATGATTATATATACCTCGCACAATTGAGAATATGGGTTAGTAAGGCAGCTTATAATGAGATGATCAAAGATGAAGAAAAGCTAGCAAATCCAAACCTTTTGACAGAAGAAGATGTTTTGACGCTATTAAATCACGATGAGATATTAAGAGATTTCTATAAAACATGGGATTCTACCATTATTAGAGAAAAAGAAAAGGAATTAGAAGACGTTCCGAATCGATATGAACTGTTGTCGAAGCTCATCAGAAACAAATCCTTCACTCCATTACATACCGATTACACGATAGACAAATTATTGATGAAAGATCAACCTGTGAAATTTGATAGAAGTTCAATTCTCAAAAAGATGACAAAAGAGATAAAACTAGAGTATCAAAGGCAAGTTGATTACAACATGCTTGGTGGAGGTAATGGTGAGATTGATTATAACAAATACGGTAGGCTTTATAAAGACGAGTTGGATCGAATTGTTTCAAGTAACGGCTCATATGACCCTGATTATGAACTAAAGAAAAGTGACTTAGAGAAGCAGATCACGTCATTGAAGAGTAGCAATTTGAAAAAGGCCAAAGAAGAAAAACTCACGGAGTTAATGCTAAAAACTGGGCACATTGATGAAAATGGCAAACCTATTTTAAAAGTCCAGGATGCTCCTGTACAGAAGCCAGGAGGACTCGAAGGACTTAACAAACAGAGAGAACAGAAAGAACTCAACCGAGAGCTCCTAGAAGAGGAGATAAACCTGATGAAGGCAGAAGCTTGATTTTTTTGATAGACCTTTAGATTTGGTATAGTATTTTAAATGTACATAAACGTTAGTAACTCTTCGCATCTTCGTTCGCGATCTCGTAAATGTGAAATATATGTTTCAAAATACAGCACAATCTAATACAAGAAGCAGGTGATGGAATTTCTTGATGACTCGTCTAAGGATTGCCACACTACAGCTCAATCCTCTCATAGGAAATATTGAGGAGAATATTAAGAGGGCGAACCGCATTCTGAGCACAGCATTCCCGTCGAAGACACCCGATCTATTAGTGCTTCCTGAGCTTGCATTGACTGGGTACAACTTTAGCAACAAAGAAGCCATACGTTCATCTCTAGAAGTGCTGAGCGAACCCGGGCGTTGTATAAATTGGGCCAAAGATGTCTCTAGAAAGTATAAATGCTTCACGGTTTTGGGATATCCTGAGCTCTATAATTCAAAAGTATTCAATTCGGCTGTGGTAATAAATTCAAAAGGTGATATAATTCATAATTACCACAAATCATTTTTATATGAGACCGATGAGAAATGGGGGTGTAATGAAGGTGAAGGGTTTAATACATTCAAAATCAGTGGGATCAAAAGCAGTATAGGTATATGTATGGATTTAAATCCATATAAATTCGAAGCACCTTTTGAGAAGTTTGAATTCTCTAATTACTGTTTGCATAACAATGTGAAATTGCTCATCTGTCCAATGGCTTGGTTATCTTCCAAATCCCCTTCCATACTGGAGAATCAGGATCCCTATGAGAAGTCAATCAGAATCAAAATGTGGAACAAGATGTTCGAAAAGTTAACTGAGTTTAAGATCAACACAAGACAAGATGATACTATAACTTCTGCTGCTGGTTGTGATGAGGTGGATGAATACTTTCCAGATTTAAGAACCCCAGACCTTCAGAATTTGGACTATTGGATATTGAGGTTTTTCCCGTTTTTGAACCATAACTTGAAGACGACCAACTTCACAGATCGTGCTACTCTCATCATATCCAATAGATGTGGTATTGAGAGTGATGCCTTGTACGCAGGAACAAGCTCTATTATCCAATTCAATGGCTCCACTCCTAGTAATAACAAGGCTGGATACGATGTTCTCACCAAAGAGAACAAGAGTGTAGATGTATTGGGTTCACTAAGTCGAGGCGAGGAAGGTTTGCTGCTACGCGAAGTAGATATTTAATTAACGCGTGTCTTCAGATTATAACGGTTACGCTCTAATATACAATACAATACAATACAATACAATACAATACCATTTGATTCAATGCAGCACTCTCAATAAGCTATTTTTCTTTACTGGAGCAGGCTTTCTTCCAATGTTCAACCTCTCTATAAGCCCTTTCCAGCTCAGCTTTAAGTTTATCGTTGGAAGAAGTCAATTCAGCAACTGCCTGATCGGTGAGCAGTTTCTCAAGAGTCCATTTCTCAATGTTGTTGTTTTCGTTCTCTTTAAGTCTTCTAATGTATTCAATGGCTCTTTGCAAAATTTGAGATTTGTTCGTATCTTGTGTTGGCAGTAAACTAGCCAACTCCTTGATACCAGCGTTGATGTTTTCCCGTCTACGTCTCTCCACCTCTTTATGGTTATCCTTTCTAATGCGATGCCATTCATCAGTACCGGCTAATGGTTTCTCAGAGCTTTGATGCAGTACTTGTTGTTGTGCAAGTTGCTGTGCATGCTGCTGTGCATGCTGCTGTATCGAAGGAGACACTGACGACGACGACGTAGCAGAGGCCTGCTGAGGGTTTGTTGACTCCATTATCTCATACCGTCTAATCTCCTCATTAACACTTGGCTCGCCAGCTTCCTGGGTGAAAGCTGGCTGATTATGCGAGAGAAGTTCAGAGTCTATAGCAATGTCTTTGCCGTTATCGTGCTCGTCTTTGTTGTGCTTCTTCGACTTCGAGCCGGAACCGTTGTCGAACTTCAGCGCTGCCTCTGCAACGTCTGATGCATCTGTCTTGAACCTCTTCGTACGGTTCTTGATCTCAGTCGCGCTGTCCGTTGATCTCTTGTTCACTTGCATTTTCCTGTCTCTTCTGTTTTCTTTTCGCCTTGCCCTCTGTTTTGGTTTGCTGTTCTCATATGATTAAAATCGTGATATCCACGTGAAATCCGCAAAATTTATATGAAACAGCAAAAATAAACCAAAAAAAAAAATAGGAATAAAGTTCCTACTTAGGAAACTTTCCGAAAATGTAACCATCACGTGATTCACTATTTACAGAAGCGGATAATTTCCTCATTGAGAATTTATCATATAGATCTTTAGCACTAATGATATGAACTAGCAAATTATCGATGCTGAAGATTGACTTTGAGGCTGCTGGTGTACTACTCTACGGGGAGAGGGTTATAGAATATAAATGATTAACGGATCTGCTGGTTCGAAAAGGAAAGAGTCTGGGTCGCCCAGCTCTACAGAATTCACGGTCCCCAAAGGCCCGAATTCTGGGCATGCTAAGAGACAGAAGATTACACTATCTTGTACCGAATGTCGAAGAAGAAAAGTGAAGTGTGACCATGGGAAGCCAATCTGCAACAACTGCATCAAGAAGAATCTTCAGGACTCATGCACATACTCAACCTCCCCATGGATAGAGATAATTTCGAACGAAAACCAGATTTATGAAGAGATAGAGTATCTGAAACGTGAAAATGATTTATTAACGAAAAACATCGCCCTGCTGAAAGAGCAAACCAATGCATTCAAGGTTCAGGGGCCTCAAGGAGTGGCTAAGGGTACACCGAAGAAGGACTTTCTGAGACTGAATACCGATTTAATCAGGTCTTTGGATGCTGAACTGATTGAGTTTCCCCCAAAGTATAGGTCCCCGTTGAGTCCAATGATGACTCTGAAAGTCAACACTGATGAGAAATACAAGGGACTGTTCATCAATAAGCTCCTCAGAGAGTTCCTACCCAGCTGCGAGGTTATTGAATATCATATTCGGTTTTACTTTCAGTCAAATTACCATAAAGCTTTGAACCTCGCAGTAGAGCAAGAAGTGTTTAACGACTTCCACAAGATATTCAACCCTACCAAGAACACTATCCGAATCGATCCTAAGAACGAAATACACGACTATCTGAAACTCGCAACAATTCTCTCCATTCTGAAGATCACATCTGTTTACAAAGATACACCTTTCAAAGACCCACAGAACAAACTCCTTCTATATATCGATGCTGCGCTGGGATTTGGCGCTGTAATCTCAAGATCATCCATACCTTCACTACAGGCAATTGTCCTACTCAACTCTTACAAACTATTTGTAAACGACGCCAATGAAATGGACCTATACTTTTTAACACAGTTGACGCAGGACTTCGCAATTGCCCTGGGACTACACAAGAACGTTGATATTCTTTACCACGATAAGAGCGATCAGGAGAGGGAAGTGCTGAAGGTACTGTGGGAGTGTGTACAGACCGAGTAGAATGGTTCTGGTTATATAGTTCATACCAATAGACGTAGTAACTAAAGACTAGATGCTGTTCGTATTATTTGACAATAATTCTCCAAGGGGCGAGGAGGGGTTATCGTACATTATTACAACTATCAAACATGCAAACCAAAAAAACCGAGAAAAGTGATAATAGCCCTGTGAGAACATTTTCGCAGCATCCAAATGCAACGATTGAATTGCTACAGTAGCTTCAGGAGGAAACTCTCACTCAGCAGTTTATATAGTCTGACAGAGGAGTGCCCTCCACCTACCATAACAACTGGGGAAACACACTGCGAATGTACGTTCCCACTATTTAAGCGGCTCGATAAGACCAAGTCTCTCAAAGGAACTGCAGCATCACTCTATAAGCATGTCTTAGTCTATACCGGTCAACCCGCAGAAGACTGGGCCTCGAGAATCGAGCTCGTTAGTGGTTCCATGGCGGCTGAATTTGCAAGATTCAAGCGAGCAACACTGTCACCAATCCATCCGGTTGCACTGTCGAACATCGACCTTGAGTCTCCTTTCAAGCAACCCGAGGATACGCATTGTGTCCACGTATATCCAGACAATAAGCTCTATTTACTGGCTACAACTGATGTGGAAAAGTTCATGAAAGAACAACTTACTCCAGACGGACAGAGAAATGAGTCAAAATTTGAAGCTGTACAAAACGACAATGAGCTTATTTTGATATGTGGTCATACGAAGCGGGACGTGAGATGTGGATTGATAGCTCCGATGCTCGTGCGGGAGTTTAAGGCTGTGCTGGCATCCAAGGGCCTTCTATACGATAGACAAACTAATAGTAATGGAATCAAAGTTGGTATGGTCTCCCATATCGGCGGCCATGCGTATGCTGGAAACGTTATTTATTTTGATAAGAATGGACTAGCTATTTGGTACGGCCGTGTCAAAAACTCGCTGGTTGATGGAATTGTTGAGGAAACAGTTATCAACAAACGAATAATTGAGCGGCTGTTCAGAGGAAGATATTAGATCGACCGCTAGTAAGCCGGTTGTGCATTAGTCTGTTTTGTATTTATATATATATATATATATATATGTACTATTTTTTTTTTTCATACAGACAGGGATCTTATCTCATAGATTTTCTTTGCAACCTCTCTTGGTGTTTTATCGATCTCATTTGCAATCTTGATCTGCACCTCTATAGCTAAGGAGTTGAAAAGTTCAATCAAGTCCCCATCAATAAAGTCTTTAACAGGTGAATAATACCCCCTGAACACAACATTTATCCTCTCGGTCAAGTCCTTGACATTTGATCTCATAGCCCTCTGTAAATTATGGAAAAATTTGATATCAGCTCTGGTGATTAAGGGAATTAAAACTCCAATGGTACCTTGAATGCCGGTGTATAAGATAATATCTTTGCCACCAACGGTGAATGAACCCTTTTGTAATGACATTGGAATATCCTCAATATAAAAATTACACAGGTTACTTAATTTATACGGCGCACCATTCAAAACCTTCTCCTGTGTGCTGAGAAATGTAGAATTTTTGGCTATCTCAGAGGTTTCTTCATCAATCCTCAACAGTGATAAATTGCCGAATTTATCTCCAGTAATAACGGTGTTGTAATCGACCATTTTTAAAGAAGTTATATGACGTTGCACAAAATCATCAACGAACAATAGAAATTCATTAGTGGAAGGCTTGTAAACAACAAATGTAACACTCTCTCTAATATCACCGACAACAACTCTTAGACCTTGAGTATCAAGTCTAACGATCTGATTAAGGCTTTCTATTTTAGTGGTGGCTTTGCTCAAAAGTTGCTTGAGCCCAATATCAAACATTCTCAAACAATTTTTCATACCTATAAGCAGACGACCTTGAAACTCAACCATCGCATGAGATGAAGCAGGAATTTTAGTTTGATGAATGAAATTCAGCTTTAAATCGAAAACCTTCAAAGAAAACACGTCATCTGTTGATGCTGTAGAAACAATGAGTAATATTTGATCTTTAGATCTGAAATTAACAATTTGTATTGCTAGAATTTTCTCATCAATCTGTATACTTGACTGTATTTCTCCATTTTCTGAGTTTACCTCCTGTATAAAATTCCCATCAGATGAAGATTCTGCAACAAAGATAGACTTCTCAAATGTAACAAGATGTCTTGGTGTTGTTTGCAATTTAATTGAATCTATTTGAAAATCATGTTCCAAATCACCAATGCTGAAAATTTTGAGCTTTCTCTTATAAACACCAACGATTCCATTAGTACACTCATCACTGTTGAATATTGCAGAAGATCTAAGTGGATCAACTAATAGGGAGTTAATTTTGAACCCATTTTTTGTTTCTGTGATTACCCAAGTCTTGTTCGAAAATGCTAAGACAACATTTTCATTTCCAATGATAATTTTGCTCAATTTGATAGGCTTGTTACCTAAATATTTCGTTCTTGTATCGGAGAGTTGCCCTGTTTGTTCATCCAATAAGGTTCGAACATATACACCATTTTCTAATCCAATGTTTACAAATAGTTGATTATTCATGGACAATATTAATAAATCTGTAGGAACAGAGCTCAGAGCTTGCAGTGATAACGACTCTAGTGGAGAATCCAGATTTAACGACAACACTCTTATAGTGGAGTCTTGACATCCAACAACCAGGAAATCAGATCTAAGTCGCCCTTCAGGAATGTCACCTAAGGATAAGGAAACAATTTTATCTTGTATCTCTTTTCTAGAGCTGTATTCAACCATTCTATCAGAACTATCAACTTCGAAATATACCAATTCGTTGTTTGACAGTCCAACAGCAATCTGTCTATTTGTTGCCGAAGAGGTCAAGATTTTGATCCCCGCAGGTGGTAGCCATTCAGTGACGAATTGGCCATTTTTCACTTGTCTTATTCCATCCGCCATGATTTGGACTATCGAGCCTTCTCCAATTTGTTGAACATTTAATGTTTTTTGGTCTGCTGATAATCCGGAGTCAGTAACTTCTTCAACACTTTCACCAATGGACAATACCAATGTTGAGTCCATGAACGCTATGATCAGGTATTTATCAAGATCGTCCTCTTTACGTATCTTACACGTCCAAACATCCGAAGCAACGCCAGGAAGATCACTCTCTACAATCTCTGATATTGACAATCCATATTGTAGCACTCTCAAAGCTGCTGATTCTTTATAGTTTGCTAAAGCGTAAATCTTAGTGAATGCATCATCGTTTACTAGTTTAGCATCCAGTATTGGATTCAATGACTCGATAACATCAACCAGTAGTAAATTATTCAACTCCTCATTTACGCTGAAGCTCAATTCCTTGATTGGATTATCAACGGTAGAAGTAAACGGATCCTCCGATCCTAGTTTTTCAAACTGAAAGAACTGTTTATCCCCATATTCTGTATCAGCGTAAAGAAATCCAGATTTCAAAATAATCAGCGAAGAGCACGTAGGAAGTGTATCAAAATAGCTTATGGCTATTTGACCATCTTCTAATTCGACTTTGAAAACATCGCCCAAATTCGTCTGTATCAAAAAGAAATACTGGTTCTTCATCTTATGAACAACCCCTGTTATTACAAAAGCATCCTGATTGGAGCCCTGTCGTTTAGGTATAGCGATTGACAGCTTATCTCCCTGTAAGTTTCTGTAAGACACAACATTTTTTGCACATACGATCACACCAGACGGGCCATCTGCTCCACCAGGAACTTGTAACAGGTAATTCGCAGTACTATCGACTTTTTCATAATGCTTCCTTAGAACGTTGTTTAGCCCCAAATCGAGTTCATAGTAGGTCAAAACCCTGTCGTACTGAGTAGTATCATCATATTCATATTCAGAATAATCGGTCTCAATAGCAGCAAACAAAGGGTTTTCATACCCAACATCCAGACCGACAATTGCGAACGTTAGAATCTTGGATCTGTTGGCTTCCAATGGCGATGATATAGTAAGATTGTTATCGAGATCTCTGTTAAAGACGTAGACGAGCTTATTTCTCTCGATGGCATTGGCCAGCAGTGCACGGCCTTTGGGATCAACTGCAAGCTCTGCTCCAGGTGATAGTCTCCTTATCCCGCTTTTGAAGTATGGCTCGTTGAAAAGTGGAATGAACTTGCCACTAGTGAGGTCAAGCTCAAGGATAGACAAATTCCCAGCATCAGAGGTCAGCGCTAGATAATCCTTTCCAGAACCAGCTATCTTGAAATTGGCAATACTTCTGACAATCGCAAAAATCTGGACTGTCAAAATGCTAGCAAGCTTCCCCGTAGAGGTATCAGCCTTGTAAACAGTCAATGAGTTGGAGGTCGCTGTAATAATTTCCTGTGCTTTCTTACCGCTAAAGTTTCCTATACAGGACTTGAGCGAGGCAGTCTGCCTTTGGAGAGTGAGGTGGTAGAGACAAACTGTCGGATCCGTCGACATCTCTTCCCAATATTTCCTCTTCTAAATGCCTGCTGTTCTATCGTTCTCTTCAACCGCCATCTACCGTAGTTGATGTAAACAGCAGCTCTTCGCCTGAAAATTTCACACACCGGGTAAGAAGCCGAGCTGAAGAGTTCTAGCCGGCTTAGTAACAGGGAGTTTACCACCGCGAGACTCCGGACAGGCAAAAAAAAAAGACACCACAGCATTTCCCCACCACACACTGTCAAGCCAAAAAAAAAAAACGTAAGAGTCGTCTTCGACCTTCCCGCCTTCCAACACTAGCAATAGCAACAGTAATCTAAACAGTAACAAGAAGGGAAATTCTTAACAATGGCTGAATTGCTAGAGGAGACGGAGCCACAAAGTGCTCGCTTTGAGATCTATGTTCGTATGAACGATGATCCGGAGAAGGACTATTGCTTTAACGTTGGTATTGAGGATACTTTTGATGCACTTTTACCCATATTCAGGACATTGTCATTGAGTCTTAGACCAAGCGTATTCTATGAACAGTTTCCTATCGGGTTCAGAGTTTCTGAAGATCCTGGATACTTGACTGCAAATGGTGGTGTACTCTTCACAGACAGGGCTGGAAGACTCTCGAGAAACGTTAAGCTCACCGACACGATCAGCGACCATGTGTGGCCTGGGCAGTTGATATTGCCAGTTTGGAAAGAGGCGAGCTTCAACTTCTACTCAATCACTCTAGGACTATTGGCCTGGTTGTATACCGATTTGCCGGATTTCATTAGCCCTACTCCAGGGATTTGTTTCACGAATCAAGTCAGCAGACTGTTTGCGCTACTTGCTAGGTCTGCTGGTCGTCATGAACTAGCTGCTGATTTGCTGTCAGAAACAGTTGTTAACAAAACTTCTACTGTTTTACAGTGTGTATTTTTCGCTTTCCACATAGTAAAAGTGCTTATCATCTTCTTCACATTCTGGTCAGGTCTGTTTAACCCTTATAGTCTAAATCCACTCGTTACACGCCGTTTGGAGGTCAAAATTGATGATGATAAGAAACAGGAACTGCTCAAACTTGGTTGGACTGGCTCAAGAAAAGCAACTATTGAGGAATTCAAGGAATACAATAGAAACTATCAAATTGAAAAAGTTGGCGGCATTGTCAAGGCTAGCAAATTGAAACTTTTCGATCAGTTGAGAGAACCGGGTATTAAACTGCACGTTGGGGAAGGATTTCAGTCGCCATTGGATAACAAAACCACTTTGAAAGATTTGGAGAAAAATCCAATCCCTCTCATTTTCAATTACGAGTGGTTCACAGAGATTGGCGAATCTTTTGAAAGACAACTCCAAAGTAAGCCAGCCAATGTCAACAAGCAAATCAAAGAATATCGTAAATATGGTCCACTAGACACAAGTGAACGTATCAAGAAAATCATCCAGGAAAGAAAAGCGAGGGAATTGTCCACCACCGGAGCTAAAGACACTACTACAGCAGCAGCTGGAAAGGCTGATAAGAAGGAAGATTAATGAATTTTATTAAAGTTAAATCACTATTTGACTTTTGACTTGATGCATGGCACAGGTATCAGCAATATTTTGTCAGTGAAAAGCAGACATTATTAGTTAATGAGTACATAAAATAAAACATAGGGATCATTATTGCAACGTAGATGGAGCAGCTCAAGCAAGAATCAGTACTTCAATATGATGTATAGTGCATGTAGAATTCCAGGGATATAACCCAATATGGTCAAGACGATGTTGATCAGTAAATCCTTTCCAATTCCTCTCTCAAGGAACACACCTATAGGTGGTAAAAAGACTGCAACGATGATTTTGATGATATCTGAACAAGTGAAAGCCATTGAGTAATATTTCTGTAATGGGTTTGTACCTATGTGGATATTTAAATGCCTGCTGTTTTTTCGAGAGCGGGCAGATTGCGGTTTTATATGTTGATCAAAATGGCAATTTCACCAATAGCCATTGCTTGCTGCAGAAACTCGGATTGTGCTTAAAATAAAAAAAATATGTGAGATTTAGAATGACCAAATTAGCAACAATCTCTAGGCTGTGCAGATCCAGCCAGTGCATGATTGCCAATGCGCTGGATTTCACAATCTTGCTAAAGCTAAAGTCATGACCTCGGTTGCCAGCACTACTTGGACTTCGATACAGTTTACATCAACGTGGTAGTCGTGCCTTAGCTGAGTTACTATATCTGCACTAGCTAAGTTCATCAGGTACCATTTTATTCTGTAAACCCTTTATTATATACACACTTCAATAACTTCCAGCATCCATGCAATCAGCAATTATAAACAGGGTCATTTCTTCTCAGTAGCACCACCTTTGGAATGCTTGAACAACTTAAGTCCAACCCACGCTATATACGCCCACACCCATAGACCAACAGGTATAAGCATTAGAGCATAGCTGTAGTAATTCGTCACTGGGAAATCACTATCCTTAGGGTTGGGTATCTCCCAAAGTCCAAATAGTGCACCCATTCCGACAATAAAAACTATCCAAGTTGAGGCCAAAAGCAAGTACCCATTTCTTCGTATATTTGGCTTGATGAATCGCTGGACGTACTGCTTCTTGATCTGTATCGGTAGTAGAGGCTGTATCTCTATATGATTCATTGCCCTGAATGATTTTTTTTCTTGTCCTATGGGTGGGACGCAGCTGTCTTGGACCCTGTTTTCTTTCGCATATAGCTTACTATGTGGCTATTCACTTTTGTTAAGCTGTCATCTACTCGCGGTCAACAAATTGCTCAACTTCCGTTCTGGGAAGTAAGTTGCTACAATTATAACTTCTTGTTAAAGGCTGTATTTATTATATGCTTATTTTAGCTAATGCAATCATCGCACCGTCCTCAATTCGAGTTCCAGACGGTATGAAGACTTCTCCGTCAAGGAACTCCTTTGCACTTTCGACTCCTTCGAGATTCTTGGAGTCTTTCTTGAATGCGTACTCTAAGTCTTGCCATTTGCAAACAATCAACAACAGGTTATTCTGCACTGAAAGATCGCGCTTATACTCTTTTAAAGAAATATCACTATGGTGGAAATAATCAGCACTCTTGGCCCATAAGCTTTGTGTATATCCTTCCTTGTAACTAGATTCAGTGAAGATGGAGGTGAAAGTGTTCGCAATTCGAACATGATATCCGTACGAAGATTTGGCACCAACATGCAGTCTATATGCTTCTGCTGGAGAGACGACCTTTTTTGTCTCAGTGTCCACTGTCACTCTGACATTTGTTGGAACTTGCTGGCCCTGTAGTTCAAGGCACTTATCGTAGCCAATGTTGACATATTTTGTGCTTTTCAAGGACTGGTGTTTCTTGGACTTACGCAGGGGCTTAGAAACCTTCCCCATCTGAATGGTTAGTCCCTCACGGTATTTGGAATCAATTCCTGGGTTCATGAATGGCAATGTGGATAATTTAGGAAGATCTTTAGCGTATTGTAACTTTTTGAGAAACTCCTTCCGGAAGGTACTTTTGATCAGATATGGAGGAGTCACAAAATATTGTAGTATTGTGGCTATGAGCATTGCATCCTCCGAGACTTTGGCGCTCTTTTCGTCGGAACTTTCTGCATTGTCATCATCATCAAATTTGATTTTTTTCGAATTCTTCTCGAGATCAACTGTGGGCTCTTTTACGCTTCCCAGTGTGTCCATTACTATGATTTCACTGACTTTGAATATAGTGGCTACTCTCGCTATTTGGTAAAGGACAGATGTTGCCTGTTGTAGATTCTTAGCGTTAGATCGACTTATAATGCTGGTTGGGATGCATAGAGAGTAGTTTGTGGCCTTTAAAGGCTTCTGAAAATTAATTGTCAATCACAGTGGCCAAATAATAAAGGTTTGGTGATTCACAGTGTAACTTACATCTTGCGCCATTACCAGTACCGTAAGTTGTCAACTCAATGAGCTATTCCATTTGTACTTGTAAGTCAAGATTATAAAATTTTCAGTAATATGTATGTACTTTGAGCCCTGAACCAGATAGGAAGATTGTTACTTATATTCTACACTAAGAGAAAGTAGTAAGTTGGTTTGTATGTATGTGTATATAGTTTCAACTCACGGGTCCCTAGGCCTTTCTGAAGAGTCAGTATAAGGACTTAATCTATTCTTCCAGAACGTTTGCTGACCCAGTTTTGTAGTGGGCTGCATTTTTATAGGATATGGATCATCATTACCGTCATCATCCGTATCATTTTTGGACTGCTTCATTTTGACAGTAAATCCATCTTTACTATGATCAACAGTGTAGGCAGACCCAGCAATTAGATCCTTTGCCACGATCTCTCTAGTTCTACCAAGACTCTCTATTTCTGCAATACGTTCCAACGTCTCATCTAGAAGCTGCCAGAACCCAGGCTGTGATGCGATTTCTAAGAACCCTCTCATCATGGGTACAGAATCTGCCCTGACAAAAGAGTTTGCAGCGTCTATTGTGAAAATATTCAGATTGTCATAATGCTGAATGAAATCATTCCTTGTCATAATTTGTCTTGCTCTCCAAAGCGGTAATTCTGGTAATTTATGATCTTGCTGACCCTTACCAGTTTGAGAGTCCTCAGCATTGTATAGATCCACAAACTTCTTCATCAAGAGCATGGCAGATGTTGAAAATTTCCCACTTTGGTTAACGTCATCATCCATTTCTTCACCTAATAACCCACATTGGTTCAAAAACCATGTCTTTTCCCGATCAATGAGTTTATGGCATGCTTTAATGATATCAATTTGTTTAGCAACTTCAGATAAATGTTGTGGTCTACCTCCTATTAAATCATAAACTTGATTAGCAATGTGTGCATCTAAGTTTTCATTGAAAAATTTCCTTCTTGAAATAATCAAAGCTTTAATGGACTGCTCTCTAGTGAAATCATGAACGTTAATGACTTCCAGTCTTGTTCCTAACCTTTTCAATCTTTCGTAGAGCCAATAATCATCAGAATTGAAAATCATAGTTACTAGTCCTGCACCACTCAAAGCTTCAGCTTTTTGTTGGAGAAGCTCAACCAACTTGACACCTTCTTCATCGTCCTTGATCAGATGGACATTGTTGATGATGAAAACCAACGGCTTCCCTGACTTTTTAACCCTTCGCACCGCTACCTCTTCTAGTTTATTGAATGCTCGTTCGATGTCTAAGAGTGCTGTGGTATCCCTTGGACCTCTAATCGAGAATAAGGATCCTATATAATCCTCATGATACTCGAATTTGAGTGCTTTCCCCAGTCTTAATCTGAATATCTCTGGGTCGCTATGAGCATCGAAAAACGTACAGTCAAAGCTATCAATTTTCTTCATAGAGTCCAATATCATTGAACTTTTTCCACAACCTTTCTCACCAGTGACCAAGAAATAACGGCCCACAACATTCCCTGAAATAATCTCATCCAGCAATTTCTGTTCCGGTCGCTCAACCCAATCACCTTCAACTTGCGTTGTTCTCTTGTGCATGATCAAGTCAAATGCGTCGTCTCCTTTCTCAAAGGCTGTGCTCATCTTGTCAATGACATGGCTATTGTAGAACTCATGATACGAAATACCAGCAGCCCCAAGAACAAGCAGCGACGCAAAAGTTATACCAGAAGTTTCAAAGCACTTGAAGAGAAATGATTGAAATTTAGACCATGCCTCGTTCTTTGGAGGGTCGTAATGGTGATAGTTATCATCGCCATGATTGTCATTGTCATTGTCATTGTCATTGTCATTGTCATTGTCATTGTTGTTGTTATTGCCACCGCTACCTTGACCATCCTTGTTCCTTCTCTGACGTACGCCTGTAGCGCTTATAAAATTATCGCTTGACGTAGGGATCAGCACTTTTGGCTGCCTTTTTGCATTACGTTCCTTCTGTATCTTCCTCTTAAGCTCATCGTTATCCAGTTCTTCGAGTATGCTATCCACAGGAAGTAGTGGATTTATCCCACGCACCGCAGTAGTCCTAAAGCCTCTTGAGACTTGCCTCAGATATTGCAGTCTATTCATTTCTAGATGTTTTTATGTGTATATCTTCTATGATTGCTGCAGTATAAAAATATCAAATGTAAAGTAATTGACGTTCACAAGAAAGAAACTTGAAACGGAAGCCAAGAAGTAGAAGTAGAAGAGCCCAACAAATGTCAGTAATCCCGAGAGGATTAATGCTCTCGCTGCTTTCGCTAGTTTTAGTGAGTCATACTGCACAGAAAGAGTGAACCATAACGTTTCTCTACTAACATTTCAGAACCACATCCCACCTTCACTGTGGACCATCATTGACTTTATCTTTGACATCAGTACCTTCTGGATAAGGGTATGTCTACACAGAATACGATACTTTTTCTGGAGCAACTAATGTCTGTCTAGAAAGCTGTACAGCTATGGCGTAGAAAGAACCCAGTGAACGTTGCGAAGCAGAACCTTCTCAAGGCAGAAACTTATGAAGAGTGGCAGGTAACAGCATTTTACATTGATAGACTCACTGGTTCAGATATCTGGCGACACAACTTTACAAGCACCAAGTACGACTATAGATTAGTATCTGAAAGGCTCATATCACTACAAGAGGCGCGCGCGAATGGCGATGTTGCGTTGCTTCTCAAGCTTTTCAGAACTGGTGGATTTCTCCGCAACTTTGGAGGAATATGTAATAAAGAGCTGTTCAGCAGATCATATTCAGGAACAAAAGTGTTGATCGAAGACTATATAAGCGAGGTTTTAGAATGCTTGCGCTTCCTAGATAATGTTGAAGTGCGTAATGAGTATCCGCTGTCTACAAATCAGTTTAAGCTAGATTTCTTTCATGATGGGAGACAGTCATATGGAAGCACCGCCCTCATTCTTCAAGGCGGCTCACTTTTCGGATTGTGTCATCTAGGTGTTGTGAAAGCATTGTATTTTAAGGCATTACTACCACGGATTATTTCGGGAAGTGCTATTGGAGCTGCAGTAGCGTCATTAGTATGCTCCTTGAGCAATGAAGAGCTGGGTGATGAGCTTGTTTCAATCACAGAAAGACTTTCGAAGATTGACAGGCTCAACAATGATGTCGACGAGAGATATGGCTCAGTCATTGAAAATGTTATTACCAAAGGCTATTCTCAGGATATCTTGATCTTTATGAAGTACGTCCGTGATGTAATTGGAGATTTGACGTTTGAAGAAGCATACATTAAGACAGAAAAAATATTAAACATTATAGTGCATCCTTCTGATAAATCGATTCCGTCTTTGTTGAACTACGTCACGACTCCTAACGTTGCTATCTGGTCAGCGGTATACGCGTCCACTGGTACTGGTGTGCTATCTGATAACATTCAACTTTATATGAAGACTCTTGATAATGAGTTTATGCCTATGCAGAAAGAAAAAGAGATTATTTTCCTCACCCCTCAAAAAGCAAATGAAAGAGGAAACCCTGTGAGCCCTTACACCCGTGTTACTGAATTATTCAACGTTAATAATTTCATTGTATCACTAGCTAGACCGTACTTAGCGCCATTGATCATCAACGATATCAAACACAACACCGGCTGGAAACCAAAAAGATTATTACAACGGCTATTTGGGTTAGAGTTACAACATCGTGTACAGCTACTGGATAGATTAGGTCTGTTGTTCAACTTTATCAAAAGAATGGCGGTCGATGAACAAACTCCAAAATCCTCTAGTGATATCACCATTGTTCCAGAACTGCGGGCTCTTGTCAAGGATTTTAAAAGAGTGTTTGATGTTCATAGAACTATTGAAAATATTCCGTACTGGATACTGGTTGGAGAAAGAAGTGCCTGGCCTGTGCTACCCATTCTTTGGACTCGCTGTGTTGTTGAGTTCACTTTAGATGATCTATACGATCGTAGGAAAAGATCACACGTTAAATGATTACGAAACGTTCATGACTGGCCATGATATATTTATTTTTATCTAAAGAAAAGCTTTGTAGAGTCTTTGGTAACAAAATATAAATACTCCTTTTCTGACACTTGCGAATTTTGAAATGGTAATGTACCTTTTGTTATTTTGAGGGTTCCAGTTATATCTTTAGCTCGTCCTGTTTCTAGTGGTTTCAAAACTAAGTAGATATTCGATCTATGTAAGATCCTTGTTAAGAAATCTAGAGTTTTGAACTCAGGTAAATTCGAGTCGTTATGAGTTACTGTTATTAGTTCTTGATCAATTGATGAAATCAAAAATGTTGAAGAGGCAGATAGCGTGATTTTATTGATTTGGCATAATAGTTGCAATGCTGTGATATTCGTAGATGACAGTAAAAATTCAACACCTTCCCAGAACACTATCTTCTTTGTGCTTGGTATTGCTTTAATCTCTGCTGATATTTCGCTGAATCGGTTGATTAACGAGTCAACTGAAGGGAATTTGATAAATAAATCAGTAAATAGATCAAAAAAATGAAAATGATCATTTTCAGTTACATCATAGCCCAGCTTCTTCAAATTCTTCTCATAAAAGTGAGCATCCTGCAAAAATGATATCACTATTACATCACTCCTATTTGAAAATTTGTTCTTGATGGAGTCGTGATTGATCGAACAAGTTCCATACATAGAGTTTTCAATCAGTAAGCTGATAAGCCAACTTGGGTTCGTCCCTTGCTTATAAGACAACAATCCAAACAGATGGGATTCGAAAGCAGTCTCCGGAATTATACTACCATCTGAAAATAAACTCAAATCCTGCTTTTGTGACATAGATGAGTGCAATGTTTTACGTGGCAGCTATGCTGCCATTAGTACTGAATAAAGCACTCTCAATAATCTAATTTTTTTTTTTATATAGCGATTTCGCGAATTTTTTTTAGGTCGATGTTCAGTTTATAAAATTTTTTCAAGAAGCCTGAGAAGAGCAGACGTACAGTATTCAGATAAACGATATTAGAGGACTTGAAACCGAAGAAGAAACATGACTGTTCTAGCCTCTTTGCCTGCTGATTTTGGATCAGAGAATGTCAAAAGCTCGTCCAACTACACTGCACCAGTGCGTCGCCCAATTGAACCTGTTGGACGTTATTTCCTTGCTCACGCTACTCGTACTCTAAGAGGCCATACCTGGTCAGAATATGAGAAGATTGCAGCTGAACAAAACGTTAGCAAAGTTGATGAGAGTAATGAAGATGCTGATTTAGGCGATGAAGAACAGAGTGCTGACTTGTTAGCACATGATCCAAGAGATTGGAAAAGTGCTGATTTGTATGCAGTTTTAGGTATCTCTCATCTACGTTATAGGGCTACTGAGGACCAGATTAGAAGAGCCCATCGCAAACAAGTCTTAAGACATCACCCTGACAAGAAATCAGCTAGTGGAGGATTGGACCAAGACGGGTTTTTCAAAATCATTCAAAAGGCATTTGAAACTCTGTTGGACCCTGTCAAGAGAAGACAGTTTGACTCTGTCGACGAAGGTGCTATTGTTGAGCCACCTCAGCCTAAAACCAAATACGATTTCATTGAAGCATGGGGTCCATTTTTTGAGGCAGAAGCACATTTCTCCAAGAAGCAGCCTGTTCCGCTACTGGGAGACTTGAACTCTACTAAACCTGAAGTCGAAAGTTTCTATAACTTCTGGTTCAAATTCGATTCGTGGAAAAGCTTCGAGTTTCTGGACGAAGACGTTCCAGATGATTCATCTAATAGAGACCACAAGCGTTATGTCGAGCGTAAAAACAAGGCTGCTAGACAAAAGAGAAAAACTGAGGATAATGCTAGATTATTAGAATTGATTGATCGTGCCTTCAAAGAGGATCCACGTATCAAGTCGTTCAAAGAGGCAGAGAAGAAGGAAAAAGAGCGCAAAAAATGGGAAAGAGAAGCTGGCACAAGAGAAGCTGCAGAGGCCAAAGCCAAGAAGGAAGCCGAGGAGGCAAAGGCTAAAGCTGAAGCTGAAGCCAGCGCTGCGAGTGCTAAAGCTGATGCTAAAAAGGCAAAAGAGGCTGCAAAATCTGCGAAAAAGAAAAACAAAAGAGCTGTCAGAAACAGCACTAAAGAGTCGAATTACTTTGGTGATGAAGCTAAGGCTGAAGAGATTGATTCTGACATAAGCTTTCTTCTTGACAGCTTTGACGATTTACAACTGTCTGACATTGCAGGGAAAGTTACTGGTGCAGATGCTACTAGCGTGAAGGAATTCCTTACCGAGGCTGTAAAGCTTCAGGTCAGCGCAGGCAAGGTTCCAGCAGACGTCTTGAAGTACTTCGTTTGAACAATTGCTCTACCTAACTCTGTCTTGTGTCAGATTTATGTTCTTGGCCGTCGTGTTGTGATGGTGGTGTCTTGATTTATTGAAAAACGGCCGTAGTCTCGACCGCCGGACATAACGCATGTTTTCGGCAAACGTATTCCAGTGCTTATACAATTTTAGTAAATAATTTCAGCCATACTTCAGTTTCGAGCGTAGAAGAACACTAGAAACAGAGTGCCAAAGCCACCTTGGGCTTCTTGAGAGCCACACTTCTTTTTTTTTTGTATTCGGCCTTCCCCGTCCTGCTGCGCGTAGTTGGAAAAACTCGATATACTTTTTAAAACTAAGTACGCAGGACCAAAATGACGGGTGTAAGCCTAAAGTGGGAAATACCGAAGACCCAAAGTTCTCATTTTAGAGCTTTTATAAAGAGTAAGAAACTAGACGATGAGAATCAGAGAAGCCTATTTGAGGAACTCAGAGTGTCAGCCAAGAGTCCTAGAAGATAATAAATAGTAAGATCTGATGGTATTTCGGCGCTGGCGGAAGGAGCTGCCCGAGGTTGCGGACAAAGAGAAGGACAAAGAAAGTACAAGCGGTTCAGAGATCGCTGGTTCTGGTGAAAAACCTATTCAAGCCAAGAAGACGACGCCGCTGCTAAGACTTTTGTATGGCACTACACCTGCTCCCATTGTCCAAAACACAGAGGATTATCCTTATCACCATGCCAATGCCTTTGATAGGCTTTTCTTCCGCTGGGTCTATCCAATTATCAAGAAAGGTTACCTAAGGCGACTCGAACAAGAGGACCTGTACCAGCTAGACGATGTGCTCACTTGTGACCACATGACAAGGCTGTTCGAAGAGAATCTGAAGAAGCGTGCCGAACAATATGCTAAAAAGTATCCAGGACAGAAGTATACCAAGTACACTGTCATTCGTGCTCTAAACGACACCTTCTTCAGAGAGTATTGGACGGGAGGAATTGCCAAAGTGCTGACGGACGCATCACAAGTGACGATGTCATTGCCTGTGCGGAAACTCGTGAAACATATTCAAGAAAAAGATGAGCTTCCTGGCGGGAGCTCGAGTCATGCTGGGTTGGGAAAGGCTACTGGGTATGCAGTCTGTATCGCTGCTATGCTAATCGTCAGCTCCCTTCTGATCTCCAAGTTTTTCCACCATTCGATGTTGACAGGTGGGAGTGTCAAGGCGGTCCTTACAAATACAATCTACAGAAAGTCGTTCAGACTGAGTGCCCGTGAGAGGTTGAGATATCCGAACGGGAAGGTGAACAGCATGGTGATGGCAGATCTCTCGAGAGTGGATTTAGCAGTGGGCACATTCCATTTCATCTGGGTCTTCCCAATAACCTTTTCCATTGGTCTTATAATTCTTGTCATCAACTTGAGGGGTCCTGCTATGATTGGGTTAGGACTTATTCTTGTGTTCTTGTGTTTGTTGCTCTACATGGCTCAGAAAATCAAGCAGCTACGAAGATCCTCAATCAAGTTTATTGACAAGAGGGTCGGTGCTATTAACGAAGTCATAAACTCGTTGAAGATGATCAAGTTCTACTCATGGGAGAAACCTTACTATGGAATTGTTTCCAAATTCAGGGAAGAGGAAAAATTGATCATATTGAGACAACAATTGTTGAAGGCAGCGCAAAACTCAGGTGTTTCTTCTATCACAATTCTGGCATCAATGCTGACTTTCCTCTGTATGGTCAGTATCAACTCAGGCTTCCAATCGTACAACATTTTCTCTTCCATAACTTTGTTCAACTCTTTAAGATTCCCTATGAACTTATTACCAATGTCCATCGGGTTCTTGACAGACGCACTACTGG
This sequence comes from Liangdongia quercuum, assembly GCA_030579675.1. Taxonomy (NCBI): domain Eukaryota; kingdom Fungi; phylum Ascomycota; class Saccharomycetes; order Phaffomycetales; family Wickerhamomycetaceae; genus Liangdongia; species Liangdongia quercuum. The sequence continues at coordinate 60,050 of JAKTRK010000021.1, read as the reverse complement.
CGATGGATAGAGTTGCAGATTTTCTACAAGCAGAAGAAGAAGTGGAGGAGATCACAAGAGCACCTAAAGAAGACTCCCCAAATGCTATAGAAATCGTCAATGGGAATTTCCAATGGGATGTAGAAGAACTTGAACTCGAGCAAAAATCAAAGAAAGGGAAAACAGAACTTATTGAACCCGCTATTGATAAAGATGAAAAGGATTTGTCATTCCCTGGACTAATCGATATAAATTTGACTGTTAAACAAAACGAGCTCATCATAATAACTGGGTCCATAGGTACAGGCAAAACATCATTATTGAACGCCATAAACGGTACAATGAAGGAAATTAGCGGTGATTCGAGAATTTATGGATCTTTGACTTTTTGCTCTTATCCATGGGTACAGAACACCACCATTCGAGAAAACATCCTATTCGGATCTGACTACGATTCAGTTAAGTATAACAACGTTATCAAATCATGTGCCCTAGATGTTGACTTCCAAATGTTTCCGGAACATGATCTCACTGAAGTTGGCGAACGTGGTATAACACTTTCTGGTGGTCAGAAGGCTCGAATCAATCTAGCAAGAGCCGTTTATGCAGATCGTGATATCATACTGTTGGATGATGTGTTAAGTGCTGTTGATGCAAGAGTTGGGAAACACATCATGAACGAATGTATATGCGGACTTCTCAAAAGTAAAACTAGAATTTTGGCCACACACCAACTGTCACTAATTGGATTTGCTGATCGCATTATATTTCTAGATGGATCTGGGTCTATAGAGACTGACACTGTCGATGCATTGATTGCTAGAAATCAACTTTTCAAAACGTTGATGGATTTTAGTAAGGAAGATGATGATGAAGAAGATGAAGAAGGTGACAACAATCTGTCTGACGAAGAAGCAGAGCTGGAGATTCAAAAATCTCAAATTTCTAGAATTAAATCGATAAAGGAAGAAACTCATAAAAAGCTAAGTGGAAATACCACTGAAGGTAGAAGTGAGAAATCAATATCTTTTGGCATATACATTGACTATTTCACACTAGGGGCTGGTAAACTAGGAAAGCTTGTGTTCCCTGTTTTTTTCCTTATAGCACTTTCCTGTGGATTCTTACAATTATTTCAGTCAGTTTGGCTTAGTTATTGGTTAAGCGAGGAATTCGACATTTCCGATGGCGCTTATAAAGGTTTGTACGTGATGTTTTGTTTCTTGGCTACTTTCTCATTCTTTGCTTTATTTGGATTCTTAGCTTATGTAAATAACCAAGCTGGTTTACAACTTTTCAAATTGAGTACACAAAGATTGCTGAAGGCCCCCATGTGGTTCATGGATGTCACCCCAATCGGAAGAATCTTAAACAGATTCACGAAAGATGTTGATGTCTTAGACACAGATTTAATGGAGCAGTTGAGACTGTTTTGCAACTCAACTATATTAGTCATAAGTACGTTGATCCTTTGTGCTTGTTACATTCCTTGGTTTCTCATATGTATACCAGTCATTTTTTTCATTTATTACCATTTGTTTGTTTTTTACAAGACATCAGCATTGGATATCAAAAGAATCGAATCTGTGAACAGATCTTTTGTGTTTTCCCATTTCAATGAATCTCTGTCGGGGATGAAGGTGATTAAGTCATATGGATCAACTACTAGATTCTTGGATCGTTTCGGTCTTCTAATCGATGATATGAACCGCGCTTATTTCCTGACATTTGCAAATCAAAGATGGCTAAGTATAAGATTGGACTGTATTGCTGCCTGTGTTTCCTTTTTTGTCAGCATGCTTTGTGCTGGTGGTGTTTTTAATGTTACGAGCTCCTCTTCAGGTTTGTTGGTCTCGTACATTATTCAAGTTTCCTCCTTGACTTCTCTCTTGTTACGATCAATGACGCAATTGGAGAATGACATGAATTCTGTCGAAAGACTATTTGAATATGCAACAAGTTTACCGCAGGAAGGTCCCTTTGAAACATCCAAAGATGTAACTCTAGCAGAAGATTGGCCACAACGAGGTGAAATAATCTTCAAAAATGTTGATCTGAGCTATAGAGAAGGCCTACCACTAGTCTTGAGAAATGTTTCCTTCAATGTAAAAGGCGGTGAAAAAATTGGAATTTGTGGAAGAACAGGAGCAGGAAAGAGTACAATCATGAACGCATTATTCAGAGTGAGTGAACTAGAAGGCGGTGAAATCATTGTGGATGATGTTGATATATCGAGAATTGGTTTAGATGACCTAAGATCAAGATTGTCTATTATTCCCCAGGATCCTGTGCTATTCCATGGCACAATTAGACAAAATCTGGACCCCTTTGGTCTGACACCAGACTCTGAATTATGGGACGCTTTACGAAGAAGCTGGCTTGTCGATGAAGCGGCTTCAGGAACTGGAAAGTACACTCCAGAGGATATAAATCTCAAACAGCTTCACAAATTTCATCTCGATCAAAGAGTAGAAGATGACGGAGCAAACTTCTCGCTAGGTGAGCGTCAGTTGATAGCGTTGACTAGAGCCCTAGTTCGTAACTCAAGAATCCTGATTATGGATGAGGCAACTTCAAGTGTTGATTATGAAACAGATGCGAAGATCCAATCGACTATCGGTAAGGAATTTGCACATTGTACTATATTGTGCATTGCTCATAGACTGAAAACAATCCTGAGCTATGACCGAATTTTGGTATTAGACAAAGGTCAAGTGATAGAGTTCGATACACCTTGGAATCTATTCAATGGTAACGGCATCTTTACGGAAATGTGTCAAAGATCTAAAATCACAGGAGCCGATTTCAAAAAGGCAGATCTTTGAATATCGCATTAACTCGGACGAGCTTGTAACTTTATATATCGAATGGAAATACCAATTATTTATTATTAGACCCTCAAGGTAATTAGCATTGTACATTTAATTAGAAATTTGAAGTCCATGCCAGAAAGCTGGTTAGTAATCTTGCAGCGATAAAATGATCTGCGCATCAAATAACTTCGCGGAACTCCGCATGTAAATCTTACGGTAAAGGCCCAGTGAAGAATAAACGAGACGTGTTCAAGGGCAAAAACTCAGGTAAATAAGGCAGTCAATAGGCGTGCGTGTGTATCTAGTTAAAAACTCAAATGCACTGCTTGTTTCACAGCTTGATATAGTTTTCTTTTATTTGGGGTTTACACGTTTATTCTTCCTGTCAAGTGATCATAATCGTATAATTGAGAATTGCGATAGTATTAGTTGCATTATAAAGCTGTGTTGAAGTCTTTATCAGAGTTGAATAACATTAAGATGTCGCGGAAAAGGAGCACAATTTATCAACTACGTCCAGATCCCCCATTTATTTGTGGGCCTGATGATACCATTGCAAAGGCATCTGCTTCAATGACAAATAACAGGGTTCATTGTGTTATTGTCATGAGTAAAGGCAAATTTATTGGATTGTTCACTGCAAAGGATTTGGCTTTCAGAGTAGTTGCTAAAGGGTTGGATCCTGATGTGACTAAGATTCAAAACATAATGACAAGATCTCCGCTATGCTTACACATGGATACTCCTACTACCGACGCGCTTCAGTTTATGGTTGAAAGGCAGATTCGTCATTTGCCACTCTTGGATAATGATGGTAATATTAAAGGTGTCTTGGATATCACTAGGTGCTTTTATCAGGCAATGTTGAGATTGGAAAAGATTGCAAGTAATGCTCAAAAGTTGAAGGAGATTTTAGATGATGTTGCGGAGAATTATGAAGATTTAAGAAATAAAGAAGCTGAGAGAATCTCGAAAGATATCGAAAAATTAACGACTCTGATTGAAGTGCCAACTTTGAAAACGTTGATTCCAAATTTTCAAACACCTATATATATAAAGTCTAACGAATCAGTTCGTTCAGCTTCAGAGCTAATGGTTTCCAATAACAATACTGCAATACTGGTGTATGACGGAACTTCGAAGACACAGAAGATCATTGGAATTTTCACTTCTAAAGATATATGCTTTAGGGTTTTATCAAAGAACTATAAGGCAGAAAATTGCACAGTTGCAAGAGTTTTAACTACAAATCCGGAATTTGCTAAAGCAAGTATGAATATCAGTTCTGCTTTAAGGTTGATGTATCAAGGCCATTTTCTCAATTTGCCAGTAACGGATGATTCTAATAACGTTATTGGAATAATCAGCGTGCTACAGTTAATATATGCCGCCTTGGAACAGTTAGGACAAGAAAACGATGAAGATCGATCTTTCCAACTATCAAGGGATACCTTCGAAGAGGTCAATAGAAAGTTGAAAGAAGATCAAACTCCGATTTGGGATACATTTTGGAACTCTCTGGAGAAATCAACGGATGACATTCATTCCTTGGAATCTAGTGTTAGCGGTGCTTCTCCTACTAGATCGAGATCAATATCTGAAAATCTGCAGATGAACGCAGGGAGCAGAGTTCATAGTTCAACCGGCCGCAAAAGTTCTTTGAACGAGATGATAATGTCAGGTTCAAGAAGATCATCCTTCAACAAGAAACTACATGACGATACTGACTCTATAATCCAAAGAAAACGGTCAACCGAATCAAGAGCTAGCTTCTATCTTAAACGGAAGACTGTCACTTTTAAAATCAAGCTTCAAGGTGAAAGAACTCACAAGATCAGTGTCATTGTTAACAATAAAATAGCACCAGAAGATGATATTCCAGTTTTCAAGTTGTTAAAACATGAGATTAACGAACGACTAGGAATAGATACGGCTGTTCACAAGCTTCACTACGAGCTCGATAATGGAAAACTTGTCCAGATCAATGATGAGACTGACCTCATGAACGCTATTGACATCAGTGAAGAAAGACTCGATACTTATGTCACATTAATTATCAAAAAACAAAGCTGGATATCCTCATTATGGAACTATTTTACTTCTGCTTTGAATAATTTGACACAAACAAAAATCTCACATTCGCCATCAATGGCTGCAGGAGCTTTAGGAATTCTCTCCATTGGGATACTGATGGGATATTCGATTAAACGATGATACGATATTAGGTGCTACAAGCTACATGGCTAATTTAATATATAATATAGCGCTTACAGAACAAATGTATTATTAATATATTATGTAATAATGACTGTGATTATATAAACACTGCGTCAAAAAAAAAAATTGGAACTAAATGAAATAATTTTGAATAAACAGAGTTTTGAATATTTTTTCAGTTGGATTATATTATAATCTTCGAAGAAAGTCTGGCTGGCAATCAGAGCACTTTTCTGGTTAAACTCTCATCTATACTCATTTTCCCGATTCAGCCCTAGCTTTGGTTTGAGTGCTCCTCTTGTTGGACTTGGCTGAGTCACACGGTCAACGATTAGAATAAGCTGACACGAGAAGATTTTTCGAAAGTATGTCGTCACTGCCTGCTGACGTACAGGGTGCATTGGTCCAGCTGCTGGAGGGTCTATCATCTGCTGACAATACTATTCGTTCTCAAGCAGAGGACAGTTTAAACAAGGTCTGGGTCACAAAAGAAAGGGTTGGGATATTACTTTTGTTCTTGGCTGAGCAAGCAAATAATGGGAGTAATGACCAAGCGAAGTCATTTGCTGCTGTTTTATTCAGACGTATTGCTATAAGATCACCACCCAATTTGACATCTGTTGTCGAAAGAACGGTTTCAACTATCGATGTACAAACAGCCTCTCAAGTCCGTACCTTGTTTTTGAATGGATTTATTAGTCAACAGGAGAACTTCGTTAGACATAAACTGGCTGATGTCATTGCCGAGCTGGCAAAGGAAGACGTTCCTGGAGACTGGAATGAATTATTACCAACCTTATACGAAGCTTGTAAAAATCCAAATCCCAGTTTTCGTGAATCAGCCTTCAGAATCTTCGCAGCTACGCCCCAATTGGTAGACAAGTCACAGTTCAATGACATCTTGCCAATATACCATGCAGGGTTTGACGATGAGAATGATGATGTCAGAATAGCAGCATGTACCGCATTTGTTGGGTTCTTTCAACATTTACCAAAGAAGGCATGGCCAAGTGTAGAAGGTTTATTGCCAAACTTACTGAACAGCTTGCCGAGATTGCTTCAAAATAAGAAAGACCTTGCATTGGCGTCAGTACTGGAGTCTTTAATAGATTTGGTTGAGCTAGCTCCAAAAATGTTCAAAAACATGTTTGAAACCATTATTCAATTCTGCTCGGCAGTTGCCAAAAATGGGGATTTGGATACTTCTGCAAGATTGTCAGCTCTAGAGTTACTGACTACTTTTTCAGAAGCAAGCCCAAATATGTGTAAGCGTCATCCAGACTATACACAAACAATTGTGGTTATCACTTTGAGTTTGATGACTGAAGTTTGTGTCGATGATGATGATGCAGCAGAATGGAATAATTCTGACAATACTGAAGATGATGAGGACGAGCCTGAGTATGATACCGCTCGTCAAGCCTTAGACCGTGTCGCTTTAAAATTGGGTGGCTCAAACTTAGCATCTCCTTTATTTCAACTGATCCCGCCAATGCTTAGTTCTTCTAATTGGAGGGAACGCCAAGCTGCTTTGATGGCATTATCGTCTGCTGCTGAGGGTTGTAGGAATGTCTTAATCAAGGAAATTCCTAAGATTCTGGACTTGATATTACCTTCATTGAATGACATTCACCCAAGAGTTCAGTACGCTACTTGTAATGCTATTGGTCAAATTTCTACTGATTTTGCTGACACAATTCAAAGAACTTCAGGGGGTCTTATTATTCCTGCTCTAGTTTCGAAGTTGACCAACCAATCAGTCCCAAGAGTTCAGGCACATGCAGCGGCAGCATTGGTTAATTTCTCGGAGAATGCCACAGAAGAAACATTAGAACCATATCTAGACGATTTACTATCGAATCTTTTAACCCTTTTACAAAGCCCAAAGCGTTATGTCCAAGAGCAAGTTTTAACCACAATTGCAATTGTTGCAGATGCTGCTGAAAAGAAATTCATCAAGTACTATGACACGTTAATGCCATTACTAATTAATGTCTTGAAAACCGAAATGGGTGATGAGAATAGACTACTAAAAGCCAAATGTATTGAATGCTCTACGCTTATAGCATTAGCTGTTGGTAAAGAAAAATTTTCAACTCACCAACAAGAATTACTGCAATTATTTTGTACAATTCAAACTAGCACATTAAAAGAGGACGACCCTGTCAAGCCTTACTTAGAGCAGGGATGGGGTAGAATTGCCAGAATCATTGGAATAGAATTTTTGCCTTATTTAACAGTGGTGTTGCCACCTTTATTAGAGGCTGCAAAGGTTAGTCAAGACATTAGTATATTAGAGGAAGATGAAGCAGAAGAATTCAACCAGAATGAAGATTGGGATGTTATCCAGTTACAAGGCAAACATATAGCTGTTCATACTGCCACATTGGATGACAAAGCTGCGGCTATTGATTTGATAAATGGATATGCTGAAATTCTGAAAGGCGAATTCTTTCAATATAGCCATGGAATTGTTGTTGATATATTACTACCTTCGCTGGATTTTTATTTGCATGATGATGTACGCAGGGCCGGTGCAGCAGCTTTACCATCATTATTGTTGACTAGTAAGTTTGCTACTGGGGACAAATCCTTGCAAACATTGGAGTTGTGGAGTTTGATTGCAGATAAATTGATCAAAAGTATCGGAAACGAACCCGTTCAAGATTTATTATTTGTCTACTATGGAGCATTTGCACAGTGTATTGAAATAGTTGGCAAAAATTCATTGTCTGTTGAGCAGCTGAAACTTTTTTCATCCAATATTGATTCAAATCTAAAGGATTTATATGAACGTATCAAAGAACGTGAAACCATTGATGATGAATATAATGAGGAAATTGAAGAAGACGAAACCGATTACACAGATGAAGAATTAAGTGATGAAATTAATAGATTGATCTCCATTGTTTTTAAGTATAACACTGCTACTTTTTTACCTGGTTTTCAAAGTTTAATCCCAACAGTCGCCGCATATCTTAATGATGAGAACCCAATATGCAAGGCTTTCGGATTATGCGTTGTCTCTGATCTCATTGAATACACTGGTTCTCAATCATCACATTTCCAAGAATTATTTTTAAACCCAATTGGCGAATCATTATCATTACCATCACCACAAGTACGTCAAGCTGCGTGCTACGCAGTAGGGATCGCTGCCCAACATGCTAGTGACACTTATGGGGATTTTATAATGGCTGCATTAGAACCATTGTTTAAAATCATCAACGACGAAGACTGCAAAAGTGAGGAAAGCATTTTGGCTACGGAGAATGCATCTAGTGCGATAGCTAAGATCCTACATGCTTTTGGCGACAAAATTCCAAATGTCAATTCGTTAATTGAAAATTGGTCGAAGAGTCTACCAATTTTGCATGACACAGAAGCTGCCACATATTCCTATAGATTTCTGTCCGAATTGATTGAATCGAATCATCCAGCAATTTTATCCCAAACTCCTAAAATTGTTGATGATGTTGTACAAGCTCTACTTCTCAATTCAATTGCTGGTTCGACTGCTCAGCAGGTGGTCAACTCCACTAAAAAACTACTGGGCCAAATTCCTCATGACCAAGCAGTAGCATTGCTGTCTAGATATCCTCCAGAATTGGCTCAGAAATGGTTTTCATAGGATGCTTTTTTCAAGTTTTATCATTCATTAATATTTATGTTTAAAATTTATGTAAAAAGATGACCCGTAAATAGTAGCTTCCTTTTTAGGTATTTTTCATACACATTTGTAGAGTTTCCTAAATAGGATATTTATGTGCTTTTTTATTTTTTTATTCTCATTTCACATATAAAAAATTTTGTAACAGTGTGATGAGGCATATATAGAGAAGCGAGAAGATTTGAATCGTTCGGAAAAACTATCGTTCCTGTCGCGTTCACTCATAGTGGGACTTAAAGTGTTAATCATGGGATTAGCTGGCGAAAGAAAAAAGCAGAGGTTCGGATACGACCCAAGAAATACCAAATGGGCTAATAATACAAATAGATTTGGTCATCAATACTTAGAGAAACTAGGATGGAAGCCAGGTGATGGACTGGGATTAGTTGACCATGCTGTTACTACGCATGTAAAGATCAGCTTTAAGGAGGATAATAGCGGACTTGGTAAGAAACTAGGTAAGAAAAGAAAAGACAATCTTGATGATGAAAGTGCAGGGTTGGATGTCTTCCAAAAGATTTTAGGAAGATTGAATGGCAGAGAGGAGGCTGTTACTAAAGAGCTCGAGATACAAAGAGTTGAAAACATCATAAATGGGAAATACGGTATGCAATTCATAAAGGGGGCTGTTCTACAAAGTACTTGGGACTCAAAAAATAAGAAGTTGAAAAGTGAGAAGAAGAGAAGGAGAGGAGAAGAGGATGGAGAAGATAAACGACACAAGAAGGATAAAAAGAAGAAGTCAAAAGATAGTGAGCGGAAAAAATCAAAGGATAAAGCAGAAAAAGAGTCAAAAGATGCACAAACAGAGGGAACTGAGTCATCAAGTGCAGCTCCATTCAATGCAAGTACCAATACTACGAGGCACATACGTTATAAATACATTAGACAAAAGCGAGCTGCCACTATGGATGATAAAGCATTGAATGAGATATTTATGATTACGTCTAAATAAACGGAAACCAATAAATTAATTTATTAAACATTTTTTTTTATAATCTTCAGTCTATTCAAGCAGTCAATATGAATCCTAGCCCACCAAAGAAGAAACCGGAGATAGTTGTAAGCAGCAAGTAGTCAGAGATGTCAAAAGCTGGTCTCAAGCCATTAGCGGAAGATTTACTGGACGAAGAGCTTGAAGCAGTTGAGCTTGAACCTGACGAGGAGGAGCTTGAGGAACCTGACGAGCCTGAGGATGAAGAGCCTGCTCCGCTTGATGAGCCAGATCCTGAAGCGGATGCAGATGCAGATGATAAGATTGCTGAACATGAGGAAGGTTGGCTTGATGCGGATGATAGAGTTGCCGAGCCGTCAAATGAACAGTCGGTAGAGTGCTCACCATTGTCTTCGTAGTACTTGTTCAGCAAAAATGAAAGTTTTGTCTTGTCGTCACAGAAGGAGTATTCACCGTATTCCCCAGAAGTACCATTTGCAGTGATATCCGAACAGTCGATTTCACCACAAACGATGCTATATAGATCAGCGTAATCATCAGAGTCGACGTCATCACTGATGACGCAACTGAGAGAGTAAACGACACAATCACAGACGGCCTTCTCTGGTGTTGGAGGTAAGTCAGTTGAGGCTTCCCAGGTTGAAGCTTGTGTTGGACAAGACAGTGAAGTTGCAGTTACATCTGAAGACTGTGCGGTGGATGGTGAGATGTTTGCCAATTCAGAGCGTAGATTGTTGAAATCTTCAAGAGTTTTCACTGAATCACCAGAAACAGAAACTAACCCGTAGTTATTTGTTTCCTCGAAATACATGTAGACGATACCACCAGACCAAACATCCGTCATTTCATCGCTGTATAGGGCAGCCACTTCAGTGAATTCTCTTGGTGTCACGTCATTACAACCGTATTCTGAGAAGAAAACTGGGATTGACAAATTCTTGAACTCTTCAGTACGAGCTTCATAACCAGATGTTTCAAAGGTGGAGTTACCACACCATTCGTACATGTTGATACCGTAGAAGTCAGCCTTCACGTCATCATCACCACAGGCAAAATAGTCAGCAATAGCGACACGAGTCACTTCGTCATCGTTAGAAGAATAACCCACAGGGATTGAGCGGTATCCTTGGGCCTTGATATATGCTTTAGTGTCACGGATGGCAGCTTTCACGAATGCAGAGGCGTCTGTGTTGGTCTTGTTGTTGGTGACCTCATTTCCTGCAAAAAATCCGAGAACATTTGTATAGTTGGCGAGCGCATCGACAGCAGAGGTGTAACGTTCGTAAAGCTCCAAGTTCCATTCTGGAGAATCTCTGTTGATGGATTCACTTGGCTGTGCTAAGTCTGCAATGACGTAGATGTCGTTCTCCGCAAAGAGGTCCATACAGTCGTCATGGTTGAGACTAGTGTTGATAGCATAGACTCGAAGCACGTTGGTCTCGAGCTCCAGCAGGTAGGGTAGATCACGCTCACACGAGTCACCGTCTGCTAGAGGATCCGTGAATGTAGAGTCTGTAGAGTTGGCTGTATCCTGCTGGTAGGCGACTCCCCTGATATAGAACTGGGAGCCGTTGTTTGAGTAGAAGAATTTGTTTCCCACCACCTCGATGGAGGGCAAGTCCGAATCCGCTGCTGCAACGTGCGACAGAGCGAGCAGGACGCAGAGTGAAGACACGAATGTGTAAAACGAATGAAGCATTGCTTTATGTCTCTGAGTATAGGTCAGCTAGTTATACGCTACGAGACAGCAGCATGGTTATCCATAGGAGCAGAGCGAGGTGCTGCTTTTTTATAGATTAAATTCTCAGTGAGTTTATTTCAATTTGGCGCGTTTGTTTACATTTCAGCTTCTCTGTGCGTTTCAGCTTCGCCTCCAGAGTTCCAGCCTTGTAATATAGGAAAATGAGAATGAGTTAAAGTTGAAAGCTCAACTATGGAAGCAGAAGGAGGCGTGAGATTTGCTGCTGGGTGCTTGGCTATGCAGGGAGAAAGGGAGGAGAGTAGGTTGAGCTTGGAGAGGCTTGAGGATTGCCAAGTCAGAAGCTTAGGACGCTACTCTGTGTAAAGCGTAGCCTTTTGACAGTCACTGCCCCATTCTATATATAGCAACAGTAGGTTATCGTTGGATCTAGATCCATACAAAACAAGTACAACTGGTATCTTGAACTCAATATATATATATATCAATATTAACCATAAGAACAATGTCTATCTAATCAAACAAGCAGTGCTGTCATTCCCACAATCACTGCAGCAAGAGTGAAAGCTGCGACTCCTTCACCAATCATTGGCACTTGCACGGCTGAGCCAGATGATTTGGAACTAGAAGAGGATTTGGAGCTTGCAGTTGAGCTTGAGCTTGAAGAGCTGCCACTAGAGGATGATGCTCCAGTAGAGCTGGCATCGCCAGAGGAGGAGGAGGTGTCATCACCGCTGGAGCTGTCGTCGCTGCTCGAGCCAGATGCTGAGGCACTACCAATTGTTGTCGAGACAGTTCCAGTACCAGCAGTACCAGCTTCTGCCAAAGCTGACGAGCATGTTGATTCAGTGGTTGCATCGTCATTGATAGTTGCTGAACCGTCGAATGAGCATGCGCTGCTGTCGCCCCCCTGTTGTTGGTAGTACAAGTTCAAAACAAATGACAGCTGTTGCTTGGAGCTGCAGAAGGAGTAAGCACCGTATACCCCTGACGTACCGTTTGCAGCGATACCACTACATGTGACGTCGCCGCAAACAGTGGCGAAGAGCTCAGCATAGTCATCCTCATCAACATCGTCACTCACAACACATTGCAAGGATTTCTCCAAACAAGTGCACAAGCCATCATCTGGAGTTGGTGGTAATGCCGTTGCTGCTTTCCAGTATTTACCCTGAGTTGGACAGGCTAATGTGGCTGTTGAAGATGCCCCAGAAGCGACGCTAGCGGAACTTGGTGAGATTTTCTCAATCTCACTCTTCAAGTTGTTGTAGTCGTCCAAGGTGGAAACACTGTCGCCATCGATAGAAACTAAACCATAGTTGTTGGATTCTTCAAAATACAGATAAACGATACCACCAGACCAAACATCCGTCATTTCATCGCTGTATAAGGCAGCCACTTCAGTGAATTCTCTTGGGGTGACCTTGTTGCATCCATACTCTGAGAAAAATGCTGGAATTGTCAAGTTCTTGAGCTCTTTGGTACGATCCTCATAACCAGAAGTTTCAAAGGTGGAATCACCACACCATTCATACATATTGATACCAAAGAAATCAGCCCTCTCCTCTTCAGATCCACATGCAAAATAGTCAGCCAACTGTACTCTGATAGTGTCATCGTCATTAGAAGAGTAACCAACTGGAATATCTCTGTAGTCTTGGTCTTTGATATAGGCCTTGATGTCTCTGATGGCAGCCTTGACGAATGCAGAAGCATCGGTATTGGTATCGTTGTTTGTTACCTCGTTACCGGCAATAAATCCCAGCACGTTGGTGTAATCGGCAAATTCATCAACAACACTGATGTAACGCTCATACAATTCAACAGTCCATTTTGGATCAGATCTGTCAATGGATAGAGAAGGTTCACTCAAATCTGCAATGACATAGATCCCGGCATCGCTCAACTGTGACATACAGTCAGAGTGGTCCAGGGATGAGTTTAAAGCGTAAACTCTAATAGTGTTGGTATCTAGGCCAGCTAAGTAAGGGATATCTCTCTTACAGGCATCAGAGTCAGCTAGCGGATCAACAAAAGTTTCACCAGATGTGATGTTGGCTGTATCCTGCTGGTAAGCAACACCTTTGATATAGAACTCGGATCCATTGTTTGTGTAGTAGAACTTGTTACCCACCACTTCAATAGCTGGCAAGTCCTCACTTTTGGCAACGCTCGAAAGCAGCAGCAGAGTGGAGAGCACTGAGAATGAAACCATTGTGTATCACCTTGTATTGTTTTCGTTATCTTGTTCTTGGACTTGAAGCACCGCTAAGAGTTGAAAAAGAAACGAATGTTAACTGCCCTATTGTCTGATGGAATGTAGCTCTGTAAACAACAAAACAAAGAAACAAGAGAGTGAAACGAGCGAGGTGAAACGACCCAAGTGATTGAATTGATCTACTTCGAAAATCTCTTGATTTATTATGATTCCTAGATCCAGATTTGAAAAGGGGGATTTGAAAAAAAAAAAAAATAGAAAACAAAAAATTTTCAAAAAGAAAACAAAAACAAGCGAAACGCAAATAACAGGAAATTCCGAGAGAGTGAAAAACCAAAAAAAAAAAACAAGAAACGACAATTACCTAATTGGGAAAAAACGGCGTTTTTTTTTTTAGATTCGCTCGAGAACCGGGAAATCTACCGAACAAAAGCGCAAAACTAACCGAACGCTCTTTCGTGCTCTACAGCGCTTGTGTACAAAGCTCTCACAAGTACACGGGGCCTCCAGAGTTGCTCACTCCAGCTACGAAGACTGCTGCTTGTCGTTCTCCGTTCCTTGTGCTCTGCGATTGTCATGGCAATGTGCCCGATCATCAAACCACGCAACGTGCACCAATACGCGTCATTTATCTGCATATATTGCATAGCACTACATCTCGAGGCGCGAAAAAGCTTATTTGCGAATTCTATTGAAACAGTTTGGTGTTAACTAATGCGGTAAATTGATGTATCGCGGCATCTTTCAAGAACGTGTTTGATGCATTGCGATTGGATAGATCAATCTCTAAATCTCTGGGCAATGCAATTTGTATCACGATGAAGGAAGATGAGGTATAAAGGCAAAGCTGTATGGGGAGCAGGCAGGCTGATAATTTGTCGGTATTGGGATGGAGATAGGGATGGAGATGGGGAATTGTAGCACCTGAAGAGAGAGAGAGAGGGAAAAGGGAGGTTAAGG